>JARVGS010001636.1:30497512-30524199 GCA_031762315.1 Hypsolebias antenori | reverse complement strand
GTGTGTGTGTGTGTGTGTGTGTGTGTGTGTGTGTGTGTGTGTGTGTGTGTGTGTGTGTGTGTGTGTGTGAGTGTGACTGAAAGGGTAAAATAGATAAAAGCTGTAAATTTAGTTTATTTTGTCAACGTTTTTCAGCAAACTGTATCCACTCTGATCTTTGCGAATATACACAAAATCAAACAAACCTTAATTAAATGTGAAGTTTAAGCAAAAATGTTCCTTAACAGTAAAAAAAAGCACACATAATTGACAATAGCATGGCATGGCAAAGTGCTGTGAAAAATTTATATATTTCACTGTAAGGCTGTAACAAAGTATGGTTTAAATACTGAAAACGTGTCCAACGTCAATCAACAAAACATACATAAAAAATATTGTGCACCTCAAAAAAGAAATTCAGACTTCAAATATTCTTAAATTTTTTTTTTATAGCTGCTTATTTTTGACCTTCCTCAGCTCCATCTTAAAATACCTTTTCTCTCACAGAAATGTTCCCGTTAAAACTTCCTTCATCATACAGTACGTTCTCGTCTCAACTCAGCTCCTTCATTTTATTTTCTTTGGTAATTAGGTGTGTACTCAGCAGTACATTTTTATACTTCATGGTAATACACGGTGAGCTGGGTGGATGCAGGTAAAATTGACAGAGGTGCAAACGTGGGCAGAAGGCATCTGTGTGTAACAGCAGAGTCAAGTTGGGCGATTAAATTCTCATCACTGCAGATCTTTAGCAAGCAGAGCGACTATTCAGCTTCGTCGTTCAGAGTGAACCTGGAGAAACAGAAGAATGGATTTAATGAAAAACAAATGTTTAAACATGAGTCAGATACAAACAGAAGCTCGTTTAAATTTGATGAACGCTCGATCTGTTCTGCTCACCAGTCTGTGATTCCTGACATCAGGTCGAGCTGAGCCAACTCGATCTGCACCTAAAGGAACATCAAAAAGCTGTGTCAGCAGAAGATTATTTAGAGCTGTATCAAAAGTGCAAGAGAAGACTTCAGACCGACCTGCCCAACAACATCTCGGCTTCTGAACGAGGCAAAGTTATTTTTCACGGACACGCTAAGGCGCCTGAATCTTGTCTCTTCCTCGGGCAGATCAAACTCAAACCTTAATAAAGACAAGAATCACGAGGAATAATCCAGAATAATAACACCAGCACAGAAACATGGTGACGCTGTCATTACCTTTCTTTGAACTCTGGGTTGACATCTTTTTTCTTCACAGCCGTCTTTTTCTTGGTGGCCTTACTTTTGTCTGGCAGCAGCATGAGAGAGACGTAGCTGTCGATGCCATCCTTACTTTGTGACAGCAGACCTCTGTGTGCAGAGAAAGGACAGCCCTCACATGCACACTATAATCTTAACTCTAGCTCTGAGGACATGGCAGAAGTGCCAAAATACATCAGAATAATCCACCTACAGTATTATGTGTTGTTCATTTTGTCTGTCTGGATAAGTCAAGATTCTTGTTTTTATTCATTCAACATTTATTTAAATGGGTTTGTCTCGTTGAGCCTTGAGGACTCATTTACAAGAGAGACCTGTTTTTAACAAAGAGTGATGACAACAGTAGACAGCAAGTATTTAAATTACAGTATTTAGAATTTACTAAATAGTTTGTGTTTTGGGTGACTGAGTTTTGGGGGGTTAAATCCTTATTAATAGGAAGATTTATTAACCGTATTTTTCGCCTTATAAGTTGCACCTTTTTGCATAAATTTGCACATCTTGCGACTGATACACTGAAGAGACTAATATGTTTTTTCCCCATATTTATAACCCAATTTTTGGCTGAGATCTCATGATTTCATTAATTCTGACATGGAAAATAAGAAACATTACCATTTTCAGCTGCTAGAGGGCCCTCAAGAATTATGGCAAGCCAAGTGTCTCATAAATAAGTAAAAGTGGCAATTAATGAGACACTTGGCTTGCCATAGCAAGCCACCTTCATCTCGATCTGGGACTCCTGGAGCAAATGTCAAATCAGCAGCATTTTGTCGCACCGCCCAGGTGAAATGCAGCTGATTTGATGATTAAATTGCATTTATTAAGGAAAAGTCCAACTGAGACATACCTTTACTATAATGTCAAGCAAACCAACAATCGTTTTTAGGCGGTTATCTTGTTAAATTTAGAAGAAATGCACAGCAAGTCATCCCTCTGCACGTTCCAGCAGTCACAAATCAATTTTTGAAATGCAGCTGATCTGACCACTACAGTGCATTTATTAAGGAAATGTCTAACTCACACCTCTGCTATAAATTCAAGCAAACAAATAATTGTTTTTAAGTGTTAATCTTGTTAAATTCTTGTTAAATTCCTCCTGTGTGTGCACCCATGGCCGCCATTTTGGCAGCCAATTGATTTTTGGCACAACAGCGGCCCATCTATGAATTAGATTAACAAAGACCTTAACAAACCCCTATTGCGAGGTGTGATATATCAATCTGCATATGTATGTATGTATGTATGTATTTATCTTACCTCAGCTTTATAACTCGAACCCCACACTCCCTGTTCTTTGAGTTGAGAAAACTTCTCAGATGAGAAGTGAAACGTCTTCTGTTACAAATAAAGTCCAGTTGTTTATGTCTCAAGCTTTTTTTGAACACTGGCCCACGTTTCCGGGTGGTCAGCAGTGATGCATAACAAACGCGACGCATCAGCAGTGATGCATAATACTGTAGATGTGACTTATATGGCAAAGCGACTTATTTATGTTTTTTCATTTTATTAGACATATTTGGACTGATGCGACTTTTACGGCGGAAACTACGGAAATTTAGATCAATGAAACCAAACCAGACAAAGCTTAACCTTATACGTAGCCCCAGAAGAATGAATACACACCTGCAGGCATGAACGATAACGATCAGTTTTCTCTCCTTTGAAGCATATGAAAGAGACAACTTCACCTGCCCATTCCCAGGACCAGCACAGGGCAGCGTCCCAGCACCGATCATATCCACCATTTTAGAACTCAGAATCTGTTGAAAACCAAACTGAGACCATCAATGTTCTGTCCCTAAAAATACTCAGTTGCAACACATCCATGAGGTCTTGTGTTTTATGTGTCATCACCTTGAGTTCAGCTCTCAGTAAGATCTGACTGTCAGCTGAAGCTCCATCCAGATGGAACCACTGATCCAGGACCAGCTGTGGTTGTGCAAGCAGCTCCTTAACAGTAACCACGAGAGATCCCATTGGCTGGTCCCAACCACTGGACAGCTGTGGCGTAACAGAGAGGATGGTTAAGGTTACAACGTACTGTAGCATCAGCTAAAGGTAAGCAAATGAGCCTGAAGCTCCTAACCCATCCATTAAGCCACAACAAGCATGAAGGATGTACAAAGTAAATAAATATCTTGCCTTCACCACAAGGATCTGTTGTTTAGGGTCATGGACGATGAAGTAGAAAGACTCATTCCACTGAGGGTTGGTACTGCGGTCACACAGCTGAAAAGATGTATATAGTTTTTTAAACCATCATTTATCGTTCCAAAAAATTAAAAGTATGAAAAGTCTTACTTTGGTTTTGTAGGTTGTTTCACCCAGAACAAGTTCAGCTCCAGCTTTGGGTTCTTTTCCACTCTTTTTTAACTGTACATAAAAAAGAAGAATTTCGGTAGAAGAACTGTTGCTACTTTTAATGAGTGTAAATTTACAGGAGGCTCACAGGTAGTGAATGTGCTGCCTCTATGTAGACAAAGAGCAGAGCTGCAGAGGGGACAGCTTTGTTCTTATAGGACTGCAGAGACGGAAGCTGCAGCACCTACAACATAAACACATTCATCAACATATGCCAGACTTGCACTTCCAAGCGGTGAATAGAGAGGCTGTAAACAAGTGGAGGAGCCGACCTGGTCAAGTTTCTGTATGTTTGAAACTGTGGGAACCCACTCCAGAATCAGGTGAACTCGTCCAGATTTGACATCCTGCAGAGTGAACCACTGCGACGGAGACAGTTACTGTTACAGCAGCAGGTCAACACCCCACACGTAAGGAAATCACAAGATGTGACTAAAGGTCAGGAATAAGTGACTAACCTGATCCGTGTACTGTGATCTGATGACGTCATTTAGCTTAGTGCTGAATCTGTGAACACGAGCGCAAGCGAATGATTAACAAGGATTCAGCTCCATGAGTTTGTCTGCTTTAAGATTTAATGACTCATATATTTGAAGAAAACTGCTCACATTTAGATATGAAATTAAACTTTATAATTTTTATGTATTGTTATGTTAAAATGTATAATACTAAGTCACATATGATATCCATGTTTTGCTCTGCAGTGTTTGGGTAAAGTACTAGGAAGTCACAGGCTCAGATGAGCAGATCTAAGATTTTACACTTATATTTTTAAGAACATGACACACACCGTCCAAGGAAGTCATCAGAATCTATATCTTTATCAAATACTTCAAACGTGATGCCCTGATCGCTGTGTCCACTCAGAACCACCTGTTCAAAATAAACACAAACACATTAGAGGAAACAGGAGCAATATTTAAAGATGTAACAAACGTTACTTCTACAGTACTTACCTCGTACATTTCATTCCATGTTGGATTTAGATTCTCTTTAATAACATGGCTCTTAAAAGTAACATCGCCTATGTTAATCTTCACATAAGGATCACTCTTGCCCTTCACCATGCCCCCCATCAGGTTATCCTTTGCCACCAGATTCTGGGCCTCCAGCAGGTGGATCCTCAGCACCCCCTACAGGATGATGATGCGAAGTGGTGGAAAATATACAGGAATAAAACATTTCACCACCATAAAACGCATACAGGTACTTCTTGTAAAGTTATGTAATTTATTTTAACGTCACTTATATTACACTAGTTTGTGTGCCATTAAAATGTATTTTCTTGTTTGCTCATTTAGCAAACCACCCACACTGACAATGATGCATAGTTTGTCTAATGTTCAGTTTTATTTTGAGTTTCTGAAGTTCTTCTTTTCATAGAAACACACGCCACACAGGCGCACGTCCACATGCTCAGTGAATTATGAATCAGTTTGGAAAAACTGATGAGAAGTTATTTTGAAAATTCAGGCAACAGCCTGAAACTCTAGTCTCCTCAACCATTCACCATCAAATGACCAGGAAATATCCTGATGCTTGTTAATGCTTGTTACGCAGTCACACTAAAGTGATCCTGTTCATATTTATAATTCCAGTTTCTCTAAACTACGTTTTTCAGCACGTAACTCGTTCCACAATTTTTGTGCTATTTCAACAAATCCTATATCAAAACATTCAGCTCTTTCAGGAGAGGGGTGCTATGACTATATTGAGTATAAGTATATATGGGTACTTTAGCTTTTTTGAAATATTTAGCCTTTTCCACCACTTTTTCTCACAGAAAATGAAATGAGCTCATTTTACATTCTTCAAATCTTTAGATCTGTTTACTCCTTTCACATTTTGTTGCAGTTAAGCTTCTTTTGGCTTCCTTGTGCAATTTTTTTTTCATTTCAGCTACTTTCAGCTGTTTTTCCAGCTGTTTTGTAATCCCTTCAGACCCTTTCTGCTAATTTTAGCTTGTTCTGCTCCTTTCAGTTTATTTCTGCATGTTTCAGCTTTTCTGCTATTTCAGCTACTATTTAACTGCTTTTAATGCTAATTTAAGCTTTTTCAGCAAAGTCCACATTTTTTAAACAATTTAAGCTTTTTCCAACCTAATTCATCAAAAAATGTGCTCTCTCCATTTGCTTCTGGTAATTTAAGCTCTTTTCTGCTTTTGAGCTACTGCCAAGTTGTTTTTTGTGTGTGCAAATTTCTGCTTTTTCAGATAATTTCCACTTTTTTTTAGCTCATTTCTGCTTCTTTCAGCCTAATTAGTTGCATTGCTGCTCTATCCACTTCCTCCTTGTAATTTAAGATTCTTTCTGCTTTTTTAGCTACTATTCAGCAGGTTTTTTTGTTGTTGCAAATTTCTGCTTTTTGCAGATAATTTCCACTATTTTTGTGCACAATTCTACTTCTTTCAGCCTAATTGGGCACAATTGTGCTTTCTCTACTTCCTTCTGGTCATTTAAACTTCTTTCTGCTTTTTAGCTCCTATTCAGCTGTTTATTGGCAAAATTAGGCTTTTTTTTTTAGCTAATTTCTGGATTTTGGCGCTCATTTTCATTTATTTAAATTTAATTCAGCAAATATGTTATTTCTGCGTTCTTTTGCAAACTTAGGCTTGTTCTTCAATTTCAGCTACATTTCAGCTGTTTTTCAGGAAGTTCTTCAGCAATAAGCATTCACATTGCATTTTCGCAGGAAATGCAGTTTCTCTAGTTATTTTGATCCTGTGTGAACCACGAGACGTATATTAGATTAGTCTAACACAGCTGGAGGGGCTTAAAGGAAACATTTTGTTACGGCTTCAAAACAAGCAAACCCACCTGTTTACCAAAGTCTGGGCCAGGAGCTGTGTGTGCTGGAAGACTTGGACCCACTTTAGGAATTTCAATGACTTCTGCAGATGCCACAATGTCGGTGGGAAAACTTGTGACCGTGGCCTGAGCAAGATTTTCTAAACCGGTACTACATTCACATATAAACACACATGAATGCACAAGAAAGATAAATTAATACACAAGAGTTGCTATGTGTGTATTTTTTTCCTCAGTAACAGTTTTTCTAAGAAAAGATGATGGGAAATAAAAATGCAAATAAATCACTTTGATCTCACCCTTCTGCTTGGACTTGCTGTGGTTCAAAGTCTTCCTTTACAGCTGCATGTGACCGTGCGTGATGTTCATCTTTATTTGTTGGTTCTTCCACTACCTGATGGGGAAAATGATGCAAAAGTTTAAAAAAGACAATTAGGACAAAATAAACTCTCCTTTTATTTGATGTCTCTCACTTTCGTTGAAGGGAAAGTATTAACTTTGGCCTCAAGGTGTGCAGGCTGCTCAGACACTGAAGAAGACCTAAAAACAGGAGCCGGTTTGTTATTAAAACTGTCTAAAATGTCATTTTTTATATAATTTTATGAATGTACAAAGCTTCCAAGCCTTCTAGTCTAAAGTCGAGCATAAAGCAGCAGATTTAGCATATAAATACGGTAGTCAAGTCAGACAAGTAAGACTCACTCTTTTGTTGGCTGTTTAGAGCTTGTTTCTTCCTCGTTGAGGACCTTTGTGGTGTTTTCAGCAGGGGGGATCAGAACTTCTTTATTTAAACCAGATGCAGATGGCTTTGGAACTTCTGTCATTTTTGTCTCAAGAATCTATTTGACAACAAATTTTCCTCTTAGTTTCCTTTACAAAATGTTGTCTTTAGCCATTCATAAGTCATTTCACATGTCGACCGTTTCGCCTGTTACTATCTCACTTCACAACAAAAAGGTGCATTAGGGGTGGGTTGGCTTCAACCCTCTCATGGCCTCGATCCATTCAGAATCGCACTGAAGCGGTCAGGAGGCATCTATGTCCAGACTTGAAGCGTTTTGTGAAAACGTCTTGTGTCAGTCACAATGCTAACCTGAGTGTGAATATATTCACAAACCTTGAGCTCAGCCCTGAGGAGGACTTCACTTTCAGGTGAAGCTCCATCCAGATGTACCCACTGATCCAGAACCAGCTGTGGTTCAGACAGCAGCTGCCTCACAGGAAGCACCACAGATCCCATTGACTGATCCCATGCACTGGACAACTACAGACACCAGAATAAAGTCCGTCAGAAGTCTGAGATGTTTCTGACAATAGCAACTTGTCTCGCATCTTAGCGTTGAAACATTTAGAGCATTCACCTTCACTATGAGCATCTCCTCTTTAGGGTCATGAACCAGGAAGTGAAACGCCTCACCCCACTGTGGTGATGTGGAGCGATCACATACCTATAAAAAGTAAAGCCAAAATGATAGAGTGGATGACATATATTAAGTTTTATAGCATTATTATTGTTTATTTTTATCTTATGACTGTTTTGTAAACAGAGGCTTTCATTAAACTATTTGCTTTACAATTTATCATAGGTATTGTAGATTGCTAAGTAGGTAGGCGGTGGGTATATTATTTACCAAAATAAATAAAAAAATGTACTAGTTTAAAATAAAACAACAATCAATGAAAAAATAGTAAACTAAAACAAAATGCAGCCCTAAATTATCAAAACCAAAGACAACGTGTCTTTGGTTTGTTTAGTCGATAATCAGTTTTATACCTTGGTTCTGTAAGTTGCGCCTCCAAACACGAGCTCAGCACCAGCTTTGGGCTCCTTCCCACTTTTCTTAAACTGGACATAGAAAGATACAGAATGAGACAAGTTTGCATTTACCTTCAACAAAATAGTAAAAAAACACAACATGTTATTTAAAAACATTCATTTGTTGCTACAAAAACACAACTGCATATGGTTTAAACAGCATGTCTCTTTATCTTTAAAAGAAAAACAGCTAATTTAATGTGTTTCAGGGTAAAACAAGAGCTGACTCACAGGCAATGAGTGTGCTCTGTCCACATAAATAAAGAGCAGCGCCGCAGAGGGAACAGCCTTATTCTGGTAAGACTGACGAGACTGCAGCTGCATCACCTGCAGACAGCAACCAAATCAAAAATACATTACAGTGACTCAGCTTTCTGAGGGCAAAGACTGTAAACAGATCGTGATCATATTTAAAATGATGAACACTGTAAAGATTTATAACATGCAGCTAAATATAGACATAATGCATCAAAATCAAAATCAAAATAACTCTAAATTGACTTGCCCGGTTCAGATTGTCATTATGAGATACTGTCGGGACCCACTCCAGTATGAGACGGACACGACCAGACTTGACGTCATTCAGAGTGTACCACTGAAGCAGAGACGTTTACTTACAAACGGCTTAATAAATGCAACAACTCATTTAGATACACAGTGTTGAGAAAACTAACCTGGTCTATGAACTGGGAACGGATTATGTCTGAAACGCTGACCCTGAACCTGTTCAGTAAAAAGAACAAAATGCACATGATGTGATGGCAACTTCAACAATAAAAGTAGAGTGAAAATATTTAAATGAACACATTAATTTTTGCAAACCAGGGAATATCTTTGCTCATAACCAGATTTAGTTGATTTGATAACATATTTAAAATGTGTTTACATTTCCTCAAACACAAAAGAAACATGAACTACAGTACGGTAGTTTTTATTTTTCCCCAAATAAAATCTTGATCTCTTCTTGTTCCAAACTATTATACATTCCGAAAGTAATGCATGCTGATTTATGTATCAGTTGTTATTTTAAAGCATTTTCAATGTGATTAAATACAGAATGTCTTTTGCTTGGCTGCACATTTTCATGAGGAAGCAAAACCATAAAGATAAGGATCCTCCTTGTTCAAAATATTCCCATTAAGTCTCACCTGCCCAAGAAATCATCTTTGTCCATATCTTTATCATTCAGCTCCACCAGCATGTCCTGACCTGACTGAGGCCTCAGCACAACCTGAAAGTACACAAAGCAGTTCAAACAACTTTAACATCATGCCTGGGAGGCTCGTTGTAGAAACGAGCAGCCCTTTTATACACACCTCATACAGCTCGTTCCACACTGGGTTGAGATTCTCCTTGACCACAGCACTCTTAAACACAACCTCTCCGACACTGATCCTTGCATAAGGGTCACTCTTGCCCTTCACCATCCCACCCATCATGTTATCTTTAGCAACCAGACTCTGGGCCTCCAGTAAAACGATCCTCAGCAGTCCCTGTGTGGATTAAGTATTTTAATCTGCATTGATTAATAATAAATAAATGTGGACTTGCCATGCTCCATTTTCTGATTTGTTACCTCACTGGCAAAGGTGAGGTCTGGGGATGTGTGAGGGGGTTGTCTGATAGCAGGGCTGTGGGATTCTTCCATCTTGTCTTCTTTCACATCAACTTCTGTTTTCTTTACATTAACCCTTTCATCCAAAGTCACTGAGGAGACAATAGTCTCCACAGCAGGAGTATCCACTGAACTTGATCTAAACACACACACACACAAGAGTACCAGTGAAGCATAAGCACGAGATAACAAAGAACACTAGATAAATTGCATTTCCTGCAAAATTGCAGTGTGCATGCTTATTGCAGAAGAACTTGCTGAAAAACAGCTGACATTCACTAAAAAACATGTTGAATTTTAGCTGAAAAGAAAGAACAAGCCTAAATTAGCAGAAGGCAGAAAGAACACATATATGCTGAATTATGTTTAAATGAGCACACAAATTAGTATTAGCTGAAAAAAAAACAGCTGAAATTAGCAAAGAAGATTGCTGAAAAGTAGCTGAAAAGGCAGAAAGAAGCTTAAACTAACAGAAGGAAGAGGAAAGACTTGAAATGAGCTGAAAATGTGGAATTAGCAGAAAAGGCTAAAATAGCATAAACAGCTAAATAGTAGCTGAAATAACTGAAACCAGCAGAAATACTAGTAAGCTGAAATGAGCATAAACAGTCTGAAAGTAGCAGAAATTAACACAAAAAGTTGAATTTATCTGAAAAGAGCTGAAATTAGCTAAAAACACTTAAAAGGTAGCTGAAAAGGTAGAACAATCTTAAATTAACAGAAAAAAGCAGAAAGAACACATTTGTCTAATTAGGCTGAAATAAGCAGAAATTAGCACAAAGAGTAGGCATTATCTGAAAAAAAAAGCTGAAGTTGGGGGGGGGGGGGGAACAGCTGAAAAATAGGTAAAAAGGCAGGGAAAAAGCTTAAATTAACCAAAGGCATGGCGAGAACACATTTTTGCTGAATTAGGCTGAAAAAAGTTAAAATGAGCGCAAAAAATGTAGAATTAGCTGAATAAGCTCAAATTAGAATAAAAACAGCTAAATAGTAGCTGAAATAGCAGAAAAAGCTGAAACTTGCAGAAATAAGCTGAAAGGAGCAAAACAAGCTGAAACTAGCAGAAAGAAGTTAGAAGAAGCACAATAGTGCTGTAGTTAGCAGAAAGAATCTGGAAGGAGCACAAAACAGCTGAAAAACAGCTGAAATAAGCTGAAAGTAGCTGAAAAATGTTTAAATTTGCACAAGGAAGCTGAAAGAAGCTGAATCAGAACAAAAAGTGAAAGAAGCAGTAAAAGGTTGCAAACAGATCTAAAGATCTGAAGGATATAAAATGAGCTCAATTCATTTTCTGAGGAAAAAAATGGCAGAAAAGGCTAAATGTTTCAAAAAGCTAAAGTTGCACCAGTAACACTAAATGAGCTGAACATTTTGATATATGATTTTTTGAAATAGCACAAAAATAGTGGAACGAGAAAGATGCTGAAAATGTATGGAAAAAACTTGGATCACAATAGTCTGAATACTTCATAAACATTCACACTATGAAAGTATCTCACCTCAGCACTGTGTCTGTTTCCTGATGGCGTTTAGCTGGAGCAAGGTCTGACGCCGCAGTGATTTTGGCCTTTTCTGTAGCACCAGGACATTTGCTAGGAATAAGCATCTGAAATTAAGTTGATTTTATTATTTTGTTAGTAAACATTACTGTTATCCCAACATTTCACAACAAAATAATTAAATAATTTAAATATTATTCTTAATAGCATTGTGACAACCCTTTGCAAAAACAGCAAAAGGAAAAATCTTTTAAAGACAGAGAGAGGGGGTTACTGAAAAAAAATCATGATAAAAATGTTTCTTACTTTAAGTTCAGTCCTCAGAAGGATCTGACTCTCTGGTGAGGCTCCATCTAGATGGAACCACTGGTCCAGAACCAGCTCTGGTTCAGACAGCAACTCTTTGATGGGAACTACCAAAGAACCAATGGGCAGGGTCCAACTGTGAGAGAGCTGGAAAAAAATGACCACAATGCTTTGTGTTAGCTCAGGAGCATATATTACATAAAACATCTCTCTGTATAACAAAATGATTACCTTAACAATAAGGACTTCTTCTCTCGGGTCACGAACAAGGAAGCAGAATGCCTCGTTCCACTTGGGTGATGTTGTGCGATCACACACCTTCACAGAGGATGTAAAGATAATTAACTTTAATGATGAGAGTACAAATTCCTTACAAATATTAAAATCAGAGATAGTTATAGGCAATATTTAGGGTCTTACTGTTGTTTTACGAGACATTTTTCTAAGCGTTAACTCCACTCCAACTTTTGGGTCTTTTCCGCTCTTTTTCACCTGAAAAAAATAAAAAGAATTGGAAACAATTTTACCAGGGAGTTTAAAAGCTAACAAAACATTCTGCCCATCACAGTATCAAAGGACTAACAGGTAAGCCATCTGCCTGTTCCACAAACACGAACAGTAGACCTGCTGATGGCACCGCCTTGTTTTGGTACGACTGTCTGGAGTAGAACTGAAGAACCTAAAGACACAAATAAGAACTGAACCTTAAAAAAAAAAGAAGAGAGAAATCACATCAATCTATCCATCTGTCTTTTGCTTGATTCAACAACACTGACCTGATCCAATCTGTCGGGCTCTGAAGAGGTTGGAACCCATTCCAGGACGAGGTGAATGCGACCAGACTTCACATCACTCAGAGAGTACCACTGACCAACAAACAGAAAACATTTCAGCATAAAAAGCATCCGGGTCTGGGCTGAACAAAAAAAAAAAAAAAAAAACAACAAAAAAAGAATGATCAGAGAATTATTTTCTTGACTATCTTTTAGAAAACATTAAAAAGTTTAACCGTTGCTTACCATTTTTGCTAAGATACCCCATGTGTCTGCACACAAGTATAATAAAAACTACTGCTGTACCTGAATAAGTTAGACCCAACTTACATCTGTGTTTTAACTCTTCAGATCTGTTTATTTCTAATTCCACAAATAAAGAAGTGAAATACAGCCGTTTCTCACCTGATCTGTGTACTGAGAATCAATGATGTCCTTCAGACTTATCTTCAACCTGCATATCAAACCGTTAAAATCTAAATAAATAATTTTTAATCCAACTACTGTACATAATAACAGTATGAAAACCTGTGTACCGGCCCATGAAGTCATCTTTCATGTCAACGTCTTTATCAAACACCTCCATATGCAGATCCTGGCCTGGGAGCTGGGTTAGAATCACCTGCACAACAAACAAGGTCACATATTTTAAAAGATACTCTTAATCAAGGTTAAAGTTGATAAAATATACAAACTATAATCGTAACTTTAATTTAACATCAGTTTACATGTTTACCTCATACAGCTCATTCCAGGTGGGGTTGAGATTGCCCTTAATAACTTGGCTTGTGAATGTTTCTCCCCCAATATTGATCTTGACATAGGGGTCACTCTTGCCTTTCACCATGCCGCCCATCAGGTTATCTTTTGGAATAAGATTCTGGCCCGCCAGTAGGTGGATTCTAAGTAGACCCTGAAAAATAAAAAATACAACTACAGTATAAGCTCATAAAATATGTTTGTAGCAGTGTATGTTTTGTTTGTTTGTTTAGAAATCATCAACATCATGATTCTGTTCCTCATTACCTCTGTAGCAAAGCTAGAATGAGGGGAGGTTTGTTGGGCAAGCTGTTTGGACAGTCCAGCTGCCAAATCAGACGACACATCTGATGAAATACGGTCCTCGTCCAACCACAAGACCTACAATTGATTGAGGAAAAAAAATTGTACCCAAAAAAGGATAAATAAAAATCCCATTAAATTTGGATTTATTTATTTTTTCATACAGTTAAATTTAGGATAAAGATGCTCCTACCCTGAGAACTGTGTTGACATAGATGCGACTCGCTGTGTCAGAATTTTCCAATTGAAACCACTGGTCTAGAGACAGATTGGCATTTGCCAGCAGGCGGGGCAGAGGAATGGTCAGACTGCCCAGTGTTTGCACGCGGTCAGCATCCTTCACCTGATTCAAGTAAAACAAGTTATGATCAGCTGTCACACTGAGCGACACACGTTTTGTGAATAGCATTTCATTTTAACGCTACCTGAATGCTAATGTCCTGTTTGTGAGGATCTTTGACGAAGAAGGTGAAAGCTTCCTCCCACTCTGGATTAACAGTCGTGTAACAAGTCTAAAAAGATTAATAAACAATATACATTAAAATCAAAGATGAGAAACACAACCTACAGTATTTTAATGAGCTCCCCCAACATTTATACCTTGCTGTCTCTAGTGACATCCTGCACAGATATCTGCACCATGGGGTTGGGCTCTTTATTACCCTTCTTCATCTGAAATATACACAGCAGGAGGCAAATATGAATGCACACGAAAGCATGTGAACTGTATTTTGTAAGTGAGGCGAACACAAATATAACTTTTTCATCATTTTGAAAACGTGTGGCAATGTCTTGTGTGTTTACTGCTGCCATGACAACAGCAAAGAGTCATACCAAGCACCATAAAAGGAAGTTTGCATAAACCCTCCAATAAGGCTGAGTTTCACTCTGCAAGTTATTTGAGGTTCTATTGTGGGACTGGTATGGTGAGAGATATTAGCACTGGTTTAAAATCTCTGTTTAACAGCAGTTGGTCACCTTCGGCCATGTTTTAACGGTGACTAAGGTTGAAGGTGAAAGCAACAGAGATGTGGAATGTGAGACAGATGGCAGATCCAGCTCTGCCTCGGTTTAACCACACAGGAAGCAGCACTGAGCGTAGCGTGAACGTGGGCAGAAGTATTTGACTCACGGGAAGTGCCTCAGCCTTGTCAAGATAAACGACCAAGATAGCTGAAGAAGGGGATTTGGAAGTTGTGCTGGTGACGCTCTCATTTCTCTTTAGGACCTTGAAGAAGTTCAAACACATTGTTTTTCCACTTCAGTTATCTGACATAAAACAGACTTAATGACACAGAGGATTACCGGTAATTAAAAAAATTAAGAAAAATTCAGTAATGTATGAGTGGAAATGAAAGAGCGCAACCTGCTCTAGCTGCTCGGTGTTTGGCAGCAAAGCCAACCACTCCAGCTTGAAGTGAACTCGTCCAGATGGAGTTTCTTTCAAAGTGAACCACTAAAGACAACAAGAACAGGCATGTGTACATTTTCAATTTGGTGATTTGAAAGTAGCTTATAAAAAAAAATCAATAAAAGGTAATAACTTTTCACTTACATCATCAACAACTATGGATTTCTTCACAATGCCTAAATCCAATTTTGTTCTACAACAAGAAGACAAGGAAGATTAAATTTGTATTGAAAGTGGAATTAAAATAGGTTACAGACAACTGAATGCAGTTTCATTGTAAATTATATTACTGAAATATTTTAGACCTTCTCTTGTCCGTGAAAGTTGATGGTGAATAGGGCTGGGTGATATTTAGCTATTTTAAAAATATCAAGATAATTTCATACGCAATATGAGACTATATCGTCTATATTGATATTTCTATGTTGAGTTATAATTAGACTTGAAAATCCGTGTAGTTCATTTTCTCCCGTCTGCGCCAACTGCACGTGGTCCCTCCTTCTCCCTCACTGAATATAAATCCAGCCCCTCATCCACACACGCTCCCCCTGCTCTCTTCTTCTCCAGGTGGGCTGGAAGTTTAGCACAAGTAAACTCGGGACAGGATATGGAAGAGCAGCTGAGCAGGCGAGCAAAAAGCAAAACAATGGCTGTTATTTGGAGAAGGTTTGGATTTAAATTGTCAGATGAGCAGCAGAGATTTTTTTTTTCTGTAGACAATGCCGAAAACGAGTCCAGACAAAAGGTCAGCACCACAAATCTTTTTCACCATTTAAAACGGCGCTATAAATGGAGTTTGACATGTGTGAAACTGTAGCTCCGACTGACTTCAGCCTCCTTCCCTGAAACAAACCATGGTACAAAACTCATTTAGCGTGCTGTGCCTTATGAGAGGAACAGTGACAGGTAGCGCGACATTAATAAAGCAGTGGCTTATATCGCTAAAGACACAGTTGCAGTCTCAACTGTGGAACAAGACGACTAAAGACAATGGGGCTAAATAATGTTGTGAAGGCAGGACAGCTATTTAATGTAGTAAAATGTAGTTACCGGTAATAGTTAACTTTTTAGACTTTTGTTTTGTTCAATTACAACTGTTTGTTAATAAATGTGCCTGTGTGACAAGTGGGACAAAGCTTTGACTCAAAACTATATTTTTATTATTACTTTATGGAAAGCAAAAAAATACTGAGATATATGCTGGTGAAGATTCTCAGTCATCCAGGACATGATAAAATAAAAAAAGGTTCAATACAGAAACAACTGGACTTTATTTGTATATATATTACAATATATTACTGAGATATATATTGCTATTCATCTTAAAATATCGAGATATTAATTTTGGTCCATATCGCCCAGCCGAAATGGTGAACAACAATGGGAGACTCAATGAAAGCACAAAAAATGACATGAATAATGCACATGTACCTTCCCAGGAAGTCATCTTTGTCTGGGTCTTTGTCATAAACCTCCACCTCCAACTCCTGACCCGGCACCTCATGGACTATAACCTTATGTATAGGACACACATAATGACATGAAGACTGACAGAGGGATTTGTATGGCTGCATGTCTTATAAATGTCAAAGCTACACTAATCCAATCCCTCAATGTGAAATGATGACGCTGATGAAATACATAAGGTTGTTCAACAAGTCGTAACTGTTGTGGTAGGATGGCACCAATGTCTAACATTCTTAAAATGTCTCCTTTCTCCTTACCTCATACATCTCTCCCCACTTGGGAGAGTCTGTGTTATCGATGTGCTTGGAGGTGAAGGTCTGAGGCCCCACCCTTAATATGGCATAGGGATCAGACAAGCCAGCCATAACTCCTTTCACATAGTTGTCTTTGGCTGCCAGATTCTGTGCCTCCAGCAGGTGGATGCGAACCACACCCTGAAGGAAACAAAAAAAGACTCTTTTGGGTCTTTGCTGAGATGTGAATCAAAGTAAAGTATGCAGGCGTGTGTCAGGGCTTCACCCTGGGCAAAGGACAGCGTAGGTGAGCCACATGCAAACCAGGAACCAGGGGGACAACAAGACGGTTGGGCAGCACCAAGAACGAAGCAATGGCATCCATAATCATGCTGTCCGACATGACGCTGCAACAAATCAAGAGTAATATTTCAGTGGGAGGAGTGGAGGTTCATAAATTATTTATTACGTTTGCATAAAATGCAGGAGAGTCTATTTCAGCGAGACTCACTTTAGTCCAGGAACGTCCAATAAGTTAGTCAGTCCAGTCCAATTGATGTCTAGTTTCTGGGAAGGAAGTGGAAAGAGGAGCAGAGAAAATCAATCAGGACTGACACAAAATCAGTACCGCAATAAAACGTCAAGATTAAATTGGGAAACATAATAGTCTCAGCAACGTGAGTTAAATGTGCCAAAAAAAAAAAAAAGATGTATTTAAATGGACCTACAGGTCGACGGATGAAAAACATAGTGACTGCTCCAACAATGGGTACATCACCAATCAGAGGCTCCAGAATCACACGCATCATTCCATGTAGCTAAAAACAGAGAAACAAAAGGGCTGATTGTTGAAAATTTACTGCAGTTCACCAAAAAGGGACTCTCTAGGAGTAAAAATCTAACATTTAATAACCGGAGCACACGTATTGTATCAAGTTGAATACAACAACACACCTGGATCCCTTTGACTCCTGCTTTGCAGAAGTATCGTTTCACTTCAACATTGATCTCTGCATTTCCAACATAGCTGAGGATATGAGAACAGAAATGTTACCTCCACTGATGCATCTACAAAGGTTACAACAACCGTGCTAAACAAAGTGCACCACACCAACAGTCACCTAATGTACAGGTCTAGCAGAACTTGGCCCTTGTCGTTATCTGTGTGCGCCTTGATTCCTACAACCTTCATGGCCTGAAGCAAGAAGAAACACATACATTTATTTGTTCAATAAAAGAAGATTTTGTGTGCAGTAATGCACTGCTAACAGAAAGTGTCATCACCTTGTCTCCCATGTCCACCTTGGTGAAGCTGAGTGTTTGGAGGTGACTGCTGGAAGCTCGGAGGGATGGAGCAATGGTTTCTACCAGCAGCTTCTCCATGTACTGGCCTACAAAGGGCCACACCTGCTGCAGTACCTGGACACGTCACCAAGCGCATGGCTTTATGTTAAAAAAAAAATAAACTAATCCCACACTTAATCTTAGACTACAGTTTTCAAAACAGCAAAACTATCTATGAAATGCCTTGGCATTCAAAACCAACAAGAGAAGAATGACAGAGACAGTTGGTGAGAGTTGACCCTTCTCAGCTGTTGTCATATTTGGATCTGACACACTCCGGATCCATGAATTCAGCAAACTACGTGTCAAAACTGAACTTTAACACAGCGTTGTGAATTCTTAGGGACCTCACTCTTACATGGGAAGAAGCAGTGTTTGGTTGTGTGCTTCTGTGACTGTGGAAACAAAAAAAAAGCCACAGTGCTGGCTATAATCTGGCATAAGTATGGGGTGAGTCATCAACTGCTTGCTTCTGTGGAGGACAAAGACAATCTGCTGACACCCCCCCACACACACCCCACTCTAGTTACTAGTCTTAAACCATGGCTTTGTCTCTTGTCAGACATTCAGCTCTTGTGATTCTTTTAATGATGGAAAAGGTTATTTTTGTGTGTGTGTACATAACTGCGTTCATTGCGCTGGGTTGGAGGCATAAAGGGTGTGTAATTGTATTTAGTCTGAAGGGACTGTACAACTCCTCCTCCTTCCTGCCTGCCTGGCTGGCTGCAATGACATGGAAATGTTGAGGGGGTTGCCTGGCGCTGGGCCTACGTTCTGCAGCACAGCACCTATGCTGAGGGAGGTCCGGCCTCCTCAGCAGCAGCGCTACCATCTTTGAGCTAACAACACACACTGCAGCACCAGCAGTTAACCTACCATGTGCTGTGAAATGTCAGTCAGCACAACAGCTGGGCTAATGAGGGAAGGAGGCATGTTTGAACTGATTATGCATTGAATATAAAAGGCAAACCTTATCTTACCTTGTTCAGCCATTCAACCTTTTCCACATCTGGAAAATTGACCTAAAAACACAACAGCAAAACACAATAAACACAATGCAGGCATTGTACTTTAACTCTACTGAGCTTGATAAACATACAAAAGGAGGAGGAAACGAGTCAATAAACGCAAGCCAAGAAATGCAGTAAGAAAGCAGAACGAACGTGGAAATAACTCTCAGCTCAAAGAGCACTTTAAAACATATGGATTGCCATTTACTGGAGATTACAGGATACCTATGCAATTTAAATGTTTGAAACGCTCTCCCTATTAATATTGTATGGGGTTTCCTTCAGAGGAGAATCTGAAGTTATGATATTTGTTGAGCAAAGCTGCAAGTCGGTACAAGCATGCACTTATTTTGAATACTTTTTACGAGAGGACACGTGCTGAATGGTTAGGCAAGCAATCGTGGAAATCCAAACAAACCCACAGGAACCTCATCTGGGTGTGGCATGATGCTCTGAGTCAAAACAGGCCAGTGTGGGTAGAGCTTTACAGTATCTCCTGCCAGCACTCTGCACCGTCTGCAGGACCATTTCCACACTTTTAATTACAACTCAGACCCTTTACAGTGTTTGAAGGGTCTCTGAAAGTGACGCAGTACACTAAAGGAGTCCCAAAGTAGTTTCCAACAACTTTGGAAGAAATTTACAAGCGTTGAGGTAAAATTATAAAGGGACAAAGTTGTGTTTGAAACAAAAAAAAAATGACCTTTTGAACACTTACCGGTAGGTACTTTTTTCATTGAGGGCTCCAAGATAATTGGCTAATGTTTTATGAGGATGTAACATATATCATATGAGTGACAAATTACTACTGGTTTGGTTAATTTATTGTAACTTACAACCCCAGGAGACTGTGAGACAGATCTGGGTTGGCTTTACCAATGAAGTCTTTCGGATGAAAGACTAAACATGTCCAGATGACACGATTTAACCTTTTTGGTGATTTATCTACCTGGATGATTAAGCTTACAAACTTTTTTTTTTTTTAAACCATTTTGGCTAGGGGTGCACCGATTGCAGTGTCCTTGTCAATCACTGCTCTCTAAAAAGCCTGATCAGCCGATTTCGGCCGATACCGATTTTGTTGTGTAAGCGACACTGTCAGGTGTTATACGTTGCACCTTCAATTTTCAATCTCGTTTCTATTGAAAAACACACCCTTGAACAAATATCCTAGAAATAATGCAAACGTGTTTTAACTGGCCGTGAGGTAGTGGCTCTGAAATGTAAATGAAGTTTTGACAATAGTTGTTAAAACAAAACAAGAAATAATAATAATCGGTAAAATCGATTTCTCATCATGTATCAGCAATTTAAGAGCTCTCCAAATTAAGGAAATCGGGGTCAATAAATCAGCCGGACGATTTATTGGTGCACCCCTAACTTTGGCTTTGGTGTTCCACATAGCAAGTTAACCATCTGGCCTAAAACATTTGATTGATATGCTTGATGACTGATTGTTTTGGACGTATGATCCCCTTTTTTGCATGTGCGAAGCTTAGTTTCTTTGGATTCCAAAGGGCTGGCATGAAACACATCAAAGGAGGTGCTATTTGTGAGACACATCTGGATTGGCAGGCCTCAGACTGATGGAGCCAAGCAACGTTTCTCCCTTAAAGAAACTTGTCCAGATGACATGATCTGAATCAACCTTAACAGGATTATTTGACCTTGACATGATTTAACCTTTGTTGTGATTTATCTACCTGGATGAAACCTTTTTCTTTACACTCCCCAGGTTTCACGCTCAAAGTTGAGGAAGATTGTTGATGTGATAACAGTCAAATCAATAATCAAACTGATCTTACCCATGCAGGAAGGTCTCGCTTGATTTTAGACACTTTCCCAAACGCATACTCCTCCTCGTTGTCCAGCAGCTGTATGGCTGACCTGAGGCGCTCCTCCTTCGCCTCCCGGGCATGTTTCCATCCCGTGTACACCATCATGCCGCACACCAGCAGACTGGTGCTGACCCGATAGTAGCCGGCCAGATAGACTGGGAGCAGGGCGCCCAGACATTTGCCGAAAGTCCACAGCACCGCGACGGCACTTATCCCCCTGGGTTTGTCCGCATCTGCCGTCGCGACGCTCGGCGTGTTCTCCTCAGCAGCGCCGCTGGTGCTCGGACGCTCGGCGACCTTACCCGGCTCCGTGGACTCAGGTTCGTCGCTCTGCATGGTCAACCTTTGCCTAGAGCAGGCGTCAGCACGGGAATAAGAAGTTAAACGAGATGGTGGGTTCACGAACCGCACTGTTAAAGTTTCATGTCTGACGTCAGCGGCCGTTGGAACAGACGCACAGCTGCGCGCGCGCGGTCCCAGTCGACGTTAAATAAATCACATTTAGCGCATTATCCAGCTGTAAAATACGCTCCTTGTCTCCGAACTGGCGCAGTTACGACTGAATTATTTAGCGCAGATCTGGAAAAAGTACCAACTTCTTGTTCTGTGCCTCACCCTGTGCCCCGTTAGCAGGATGAAAAACACGCCCACTTAAAAAAAAAATACATTCTTTGATTTTTTTATTTTGCTGCTGCGTCACTGTTCATTTTGCGGTTATCAACGTAATTACCGCAGCATAACAGAAACTCTATTATTTAATGGCAATTCTTTAAGATTTAGTTAATTTAAATGTATCTTAAGTTTGAGGTGCCCGGCTTTATGGTCAATCCGGTAAAAAAAAAAAAAAGATTTATTTTCAGGCATATTTAAAGACAGCTCACTGAGCAGTTCTATTTATAAACAACTCTAAACCAAACACCACCTCATTCTGAGCCCTTTCAGTGTCTGTGGTTTAAATTCTTTAAATTACAGTAGTTGTTTTGCTTTTCCACATAATTTCCCATTGATGTTTATTACTGTTAATAAAATAGATATTTAGCTAAAATTGTAATCCTAGCTTTTTGAAGCCCTGCCACAAATCCTAAATATCATAAAGTATGATTTTAATTAGGCCTTTACTCAACAGCAGGGTTACTGTTGTTTAAAAGAAAACCGGGCAGCTGTAATGCTCCTGGAAATGTTAATGTTTGCACAATGTGACTTCTCCCATACAACTGGATCAACAGGATGTTAGAAGCGTTCAACACTTGGAAGCCACGTTTGTCTGCAGATCTCCATCTACTGTAAAATGGAGCTCTATTGTGAATGTACAACTGTTGATGTAAAAATAAGGCAGTGACAGATACAAGATTCTCTGGTGTGGTTGCTGCAACTTTTTTTAATGATCCAAGTACCAAAATTAATTTATAACAAAGCAACCCAGAAAAAATATACATGTACACACAAACTGATTCAAATGGGTTTTTTTTTTATGCCCAAGCATGGACACACAGCCATTCTGCTGAATGGTTTATAACACAGTGAGAAACTTCACACATGGGAGTTAGTTGACTTTCTGAGGTGAAAAGAGCCCACTGACACACACATCTTTACCACTGTTGATGTTCAAGAGACTAATAATTGTAACAGTGCAAAAAGACACAATGGTGTGATTTAGGGACAGATAAGAAAAAATAAAGTTTCCACATCTCACGGCTCTCACTGTTCGGCTGACCGCAAAATCATCAAAGAAGCTTTTAAATGTTAAAACCGTCTATAAAAGTCTGACTCCATTCAGTGAGGCAGGGTCGTCATCCTCATGCTTTGACTTGCAATGGGGTACGACACCATGGGGGTGGTGGCGTGACTCATGGTAATGCCAGGCAGAGGCTGCGTCATGGACACGGCCACTGGTGCCACAGACACAGCCACCTGTGCCATGGAGACAGGCGGTGCCATTCCTTGAGCAATGGTCTGCGCGAGGGCAGCTGAGAGGGGGGTGATTTCTGGGTTGAGGTGCGGTGGGGGCGCTGTGGGTGGGGCTGCGTTAGTCGGTGGTGCAGCAGGGGCACCCGTGGGAGCTACCAGGTCTTGCTGAGTGACGGGCCGAGGCTGCATTCCAGCGCTGCTTAGAGTGGTGTGAGTCTGAGCGATGCTGTGGTTGTAGGAGCTCACTGAACCCACAGGGGGCGCCAGATTCTGTTCGGTGGGAGCAGGAGTGGAGGACAGCGTCATCACCTTGGCCTGACTCCGGAACTGGGCGTTTTGTTCCAGCAGAACCTCGTTAGTGGCGATGAGATTGGAAACCTGAGGAGCAGATAAAACCAGACTTAGAAAAATGAGAGAGACCTGTGCAAAATAATACATGAAACATTATCAAATACTAACTAGCTACTGAAAGATAAGTTTGTCTTGTGCTGTTACTGGCTGTCTCAACAAGGAGTCCCTCAAACATGTGAAACCCTAGAATGTGCAGTTTTGGATAAAATTTCTAGTTTTAGAAAAATCTTGAAAATTTGCTGACATTATCTCAATTATGCACTACCTTTGGCACAGATTATCCATTCCTTAATTTGAACACACAGCTTAAAGTTGCTAAAATTGGATTTCTCTGCACTGGCTATATAAAACAGAATCAAATGTAGCCCCTGGCTGTATCAGTAGTTGTTTTAATATTTAGATTAAAACTCAATAAGCGAAAATAACTCAATATTTTCTGATGATTCAGGTAAGATCTAATGTTAAGTTTTTCAAAAGTAGAGGTGAGTTTTACTACTCATAAAATACTGTTAAGCAATAAAAAAAATTTGAGAATAACCTCATCTATAACAGAGTAACATGAACTCAAAGTATTAAAAAAATATGTAAACAAAAAAATATCCATGACAATCACAGACGGTGAATTTCCTGAGCTAATCTGATAAAACATCAACTACCGGTACATCAGCTTCTGTTAAAAAATAAAACAAGGTACCAGTATGTAGTTTTAATTAAATATAAAATAAGTTTTAAAAATGCTAAATGTCAAATCACATAGTACACAACATCCTCCAAAGCTAATTTGGAAGAAAAGTTGCAAACTGTTCATTATTACTCCACTTTTGTCAAAGACTGGGCTTATGATCTATAAACACTTAATCTTATATGTAACGCAGTCTAAGAAAAATAAAAGCTGGATGTTTGGACTCCACAATGCTAATTTATTTGATCTTTAACCAATATGATCTGTTCTATGTAAAGATCACTTTTTTCTTAATCTAAAAATTGGATTTAAATTAAAAAAAAGTAAAAAAAAAACTTTGACAATGGAGTCAGGCCTTTGTGGCAGAGTGTAAGGAAACATTTTTCAAGTGATGTCATGCTGTAGTTCTTTTTCTAACCTGCTTCTTCAACTCTTCCACTCTCTTCCTCAGCAGGGAATTTTCTTCCTCGAGGAATCTGTACTCCAGAGGCCGAGGTGTGAGTGTAGCTTGAACTCCCAACTCATAGTGCCCAGCTCCGCTCCCATCGGTCAGACGAAGGCCCTCCAGTCTTCGCCTCTTCAGCTGAAGGGCGGTGTGGTCAATAGAAGCTTCCAGAGAACCGGCATCAAACAGGCCACTCTCGAGCAGGGGGTCGTACATGGAGTACGTGGTTCTGTCATAGCGTCGTTGTCCTGACGATCCGATGGACAGACAACCACTCATACTACCTCCACCCATCCCCCCAACCCCTGACAAACCTGTATCTCTGTACCCACCCAGGGTGGTGCAGCCTGTACCCATCATGTTACCTCCACCTCCCACAAGTCCTTGCATCCCTCCATAAGCACCTACCCCTCCACCTATACCTCCCCCTGCATTCACCATCCCACTGGCACCCTGCCCCACGACACCGCCCACTCCAACCCTGGATGATTCATATTCGTAGTCTTTTTGGACATGGCGAAATTTACATTTATTGCCTCTCAGGCATTCCCCCTTCAGGAAGTCTCTGCAGATTGGAACCTCCCCACGGCTGAGCGGGAGATCCATTGGGGAGAGGCCAAGTCGTGCTGCAACTTTTCCTCGCAGTCTGGGGGGCAACGCCCCCGTTTTCTTGTAATAGTCCTCATCCTCTTTAGATCCATGAACAAAGCGGCAGGTGGAGCGCATGCATTCCTTATTTTGATAGTCGTGACAGAAGATAAACTCGTTCTTTTGCACTCCCAAGTCTGGAACATCATTAAAGTCCGGGTGTCTAAAGCGGCACCGCTTCCCTCTCTTGCAGACGTTGCGTATGAAGTCCCTGCAGATGCCATCCAACGCCAGTCCCATACTTTGCCCCCCACCGCTGCTGTTCCCAAATCCATTGCTGTTTCCGGGCACCCCTGCTCCACCCATGCCCCCTGATCCATAGACGTTTCCCCCAATACCTGTGCCAGAGCCTCCACGGCCGTCTGCTGAACTCCCTGCCAAACCAGACCCGGGTCCCCCTTCCTCAACCAGACTGCCACCACTCCCACCACTACCTGACAGGTAGGAACTGTCCCGGTCAGGCATGGCGCTGGGCCCAGCTCAGAGAGAAATCAGCACTCATGTGTGTGTGCATACACAGGTCAGGATGCCATAGATTGCTTGTTTGGTGTCGGTTTTCCTTGAAGTAATGGAATTCACCGCCAAAAGATCTGCAAGACAAGAATGTATAAACAATGCACGTTAACTTGACTGTTATTTAAACAGCTCTGATAGATTTCAAAGTCTTTCACAAAATTCCAACTTTAAAGACTTACAAAGTAAAAAAAAAATAAAATAAAATAAAAAAACCTAGATTACTGTATTTGAATAATGCTTGTAAAAATACATGCAAATGGCAATACAAATTTTATAATTAAAATCCTGATAATTTAGATATTAAAATATACACAGACATACAGGCATTTAAAAAAACAAGAGTTACAATATTTGTAATTTTGAAGGGCAAGTTTTTAGTTTAGCTTTAAAGATGAAAAAATGTCTAAGCTTGGAGCACTGACTGCAAACTAGTTCTACTAGGCAGGACCTTGAAAACTAAAAACAACAGTCTTCATTTCTCGACTTGGAAAGTATTTATCATACATGCTCTATGAAAGCAAATACTGTACTTCTTGTGCTGTTATCGAGCACAATCAGAACTTTAAGATAAACTGGAGTGCCATCATTGAGTACACAGGTGATAAGAAAAATCTTAAATTTCACCCTACATTATGCAGAAAGCCAGTAGGAAGACAACAGCTAATACGATCTCTAATCCGTCAGTTCTGCTGCAGATCCATTGTAAATTTGAAAGAAGTTGTTGAAAGAAGTTGTTAAAAGTAAGGAGTAATTATTATTATTATTATTATTACTATTATTATTGAGAGCTTTTAAAGCCGATACTAATAAATGTTAAAGTTAAAAAAAAAAAAAAAGCCTGAAAAATCAACTAGACAATTAGGCTAAAATTGAACGCACGTGTCGTGACAAAACCTCCTAGTAAGTAGCACCTTTGTTGTTACCGGTGAACAGATGTGAATGCGTTGGTTAAACAATAAATAAAAGATCTGATTAAATTTACGCGTTTTGTGTAGGTAGATATTTCATAAACAATTAAAGTCAGAGAGGCGCGACTACCCGTCTTGCTAGCAGAGCTAATGGTCGCTTACAAACGTCGTCTGAACTGGCTAAAATACCCCAATAATGATAATTTTATTTAATCTTACCATAAACAGAACAAGTCTCTGTTGTTCACAGTCGAATAATCTTTTTTTCGGGTTATCGGAAATTACTACAAAACTATTTAGCTAACAGGAAGCTTGTGTTATTTTCGGGAACACCTCAAGGCCCAAGTGTTGTTTATCATATTGATGCAGCTTTAGGACCAACGAAGAAGACGGCTTTCTTCTTCTACGGTTTTCTCAGATTGTTGTTTGACGCCCTCTAGTGGTAAAATTAG
>JARVGS010001636.1:30478044-30492100 GCA_031762315.1 Hypsolebias antenori | reverse complement strand
AGTAAAGTACAGATACATGAAAAATGTACTTAAGTACAGTAACAAAGTATTTGTACTTAGTTACATCCCACCACTGGCTTTCAGTGAGTTCTTGTGTTTTAATAATGTGAGACAAACATTTTGTGTCCAGCCTCCAGGCAGACAGAAGATCAAGAAAACCATTTTCAATCGACTGAGTCAAGCTGTGGAGGAGAAGAGGAAGGAGGGCCACAAGGTGCTGAGCTGGGACTCCTACAGTTTGGTTGTAGCCTGGGTGTCAGGGCGGTCTTAAAGCTGTGATGAATTTGTCTGCAGGATGTGGATGATTTCTTTCAAACTGAACGGGACCAGAACCTTCTGTTGACCGGATCCACCAGGGCTGCAGCTGAGGTGCGTCTCCATGTCCTCCTCTCTGTCTGCTCGGACACATAACGATTCAGAAATGTTTCTTTTTAATTTCTTTTCTTTTTGCAGAAATTTCTCGACGTGGTGCTGACCGAACAAAGTAAGACGCCTCTTTTCTACCTGAAAGAATTCAGCGCATCGATTTTGTTCTGCCTCACCGACATGAACGTCTCTGTTCGTTGGCAGAAATCTCCACGGCGTGCGGGCACTTCTCGGCTGCGCTTCATCTCTGTGTGGAACCGGGAGAAGATCCTGAAAAAAAGGCTTTTACCAGGTGAGTCAACGTTCATTCATGCAATTTAGATCCACATTTTTATATTTAAAATGGGGTTTTTCAAGGAAAGCAGCGTAAAATGAACTACAAAAGTGAAAAATGTTTTCAACATATTGAACTCGGGAGACAAATCGCTGCAGTTCAGAACAGTTCAGGGCCTCCGTTGTTGTATTTTTGGTTGTTTTCACTGGGTGACAGATCTGAACCACAGTTTATCACCTATATACTGCAAGACACGTTTAGACTTGTTTCAAATAAATTCACACATTCTGCTCCGACTTTCTTTAAGTTTATTTGAATATTTTGTGGACCATTTAGCTCCCTGAAAACCAATATAGCTTGTGTTCAGTTGTCGTGGAAAAAAAAAGGAGATTTCCAAAACAAGGTGTAGTTCATCAGATTTATCTAAAGCTTTGGAGAACAGTCCAGCATTGATCAGTGCATTTGCAAGGTCACACTTCTCCTGTCTGAATCGCTGACCGTTCTCACTTCCTGAACTGAAAAAAGTTAGTTTTAAGGATTTAACTCAAGCGCCAACCCTCAGCCCCACCCACCCTGTCTGGCTTTCATCACTCAGCTGCAGCAGGAGACAGAGGGAACCTGAGGACTCCCTAAGACAGTCTGTTTATCATCCATTCACATCACAGCACAGTAAAGTATGAGAAAATAATGAAGAGGAAAAATATGGAGCAGGATGAGTGCAAATGCAAAGTAATACACATTACCTTGACACAGTTTAAGCGAAGTCTGAGCGTGTCATCGTTGTTCCTACATCATGGTGAAATTACCGGTTCTCTGCATTTGACCCATCACACCTGAGGTACAGGTGGAGTAGTGAGTACCCGGTGAACAACTGGGGAGGCTCAGAGACACCACGGCATGTGGCTGTGAGTCAAACTGCGACTTTCTGATCCCCAGCCCTGCCTCCACCCCATCTCAGCCCCCGATTAAAACTTAAACTGAGCTTTTTTTATATTTAGTAAAAGTATTTTTAGTGCACTGACTCCATTTTGAACATGTTTAGACTAAAACTCTCATATGTTGTACAAAGTTCAACCCAAACTACGGAAACTCTGTTCCTCCTCCTCATCTTCAGACCATCTTGGTTTTAAAACAAGAAGCACTAGCTCTGTACTTGTAAATATATTTTAAAGTTGCTGCTTGTTGGCTGAAATCTCCACTGATATTTATCCTTTATCAATAGATTTTAAAGTTCTGGAGTTGGTATGATCCTCGTCCTTCAGCACTGAGCTGAAAACCTCCTGCCTTTGCTTCAAACCGACTTGAATACTGTAAAATACTTTTTATTTCTTCTTAAAGGAACCACAGGGAGACTTCGGCTTATTGGAAGTTCTGCAGCGAGGCCATTGAACCAAACTGAGAGGCGATAGAGAACGTTTTCCCAGTTTTAGCTGTCCTGCACAGACTTCCTGTCGTTTTTAGAGCTGATGTTAAAGAGCAACCAAAGCTCTTAAAGATGAAGGACAAAGTTACTTTTAACACACACACCCCCACCCCTCGAAGCTTTGAAATCTTTATTTACTGAAATTAGAGAAGTTAGATCACTAATTACCTCCACAAGAAAGATTAAAAACTATTGTTGTGCCTTAATTTTTAGGCAATAACGAAAGTTTCAAACAAACACAATTCCTTTTTATTCCTTCGTCTGCCTATTTTTTTGCCAATTCGGTTGTTTCATGTTGACTTTACTTTCATTTTCTGGTGAAAACGTTTTAATTATCTTGTTTTTCATTCATTTGCGGTGTTTGTGTGAAGCACTTTGAGCTAATCGTTCTTATGAAATCCGATAGATGATTAAATATTTACTGATTCTTGCTCAGAAAGCTCTGAAGTAGGAGCTAAACAGGCCAGATACCCCCCCCCCCACCACCACCAACAACAACACAACTAAGACAAAAACCACCACAATTAGTTGTGAGAAACATGAAAATGTTCTTCTGGTTCCTAAACATCTGATAAATAACTACACAATCTGTTGTTACACCTTTAGTTTCAACCTGACGTTTCCCTTTTGTTGCAGGGTTTGTGCTCAGCTGTCAGAAGTATTTGATTCTATGAAGGTATGTTTGTCCTTTTTACAAGAGTTCACACAGCTGTTCTTCACTTTCACGCCTAATAATGTGTCTGAGCAGAAGAGCATGAGGAGCTTCGCTGTGAACGACATGAACACTCTTGGCCTCGGCCTGGACCTGCACTCGCGCTACCAAGAGGCAGAGAAAGTTTGTTGCTCCATGTCCAATTTATCCAGCAGCCGCCAAACGAGTCTAAAATCTGTGACCAGGATAAATTAACGTGCTTTTTGTTTTGGTGCACTGTAGGAAATGCTCTTCAGGAGGACCTGTAAAATGGTGGAGCTGGAGAATGCCAGAAAGAATGTGGAGAAGGCCAAACCTGTGAAGAAAGCTGCGGTGAGTAGATGCACATGCAGCATGTGAACAGCAGGGGGCAGCAACAAGCTGCTGGTGGAGCTCAGCTTGAAGAGGAAACATTTAGTCTGTTTATTCTTTCTGATTAATATTTACATGAGCCATGTTTTTCAGATGGAGGAGGTGAAGAAAGCAGCAGAGGCAGAGTTTCAGCAGATTTGTGAAGTTGCAAAACAAGAGGTAAATCATTCAAAACGTCCCTTTGCTCATGGCTGTCAATAGATTATTATTGGTTTATTTATTTATTTATTTTTATAAAATTTGTTCATTTTAAAATACAATACAAAAAAATCCCATAAATGATAACACACAACATATAAAAAAAAAAAAAGAAAGGTAGCATAAGGAAGAAAAATTCTTATTATATCTGCCCCTTTTTTTCAAACAGTTAGTTCAATCTAAAATAATCTTCAGTAACAGAACAAAATGAATAACTGTTTCTAATTTTTTAACTCTAATACAATACACATTGCACTACTTCATATATATTTTTTAAATAATTCAGTTTTGATCATTTTCTTAAATGGACACATGTTTACAGGCCCTGCACACGGTGACGGTCATGGAATATTTTTTGTCTTCCTGCAGATTGTCCAGTTTGAGCAGACACGTGTGGACATGATGCAGAAGAGCCTGGCTCAGTGGTGTGAAAAGCAGCTCGTTACAGCCAAAGAAAGTGCAGACATTTTCAGCCACCATCTGCAAGCCTTTAAAGCCATGGTTTAGTGACCTCCGAAGAAGTCGATGCACAAAGTGTCCTCAGTACCTCCAAACACACCGCGAGTAAAGACCAGCGTCGCTGCTGTGGGTTTATTTGGTTTAAATAAATCAAAATGAAGCTTCGTATGAAGGAACACTCAAACATTAGGGCAACTGTTTATACATCAGACATTATTCTTATGGTTTTTTTTGTTTTTTTTTTTACCTTAAAGTGATTAGATCTTTTGAAGTGCAGTTCTGTGGAAAAGTTATTAGTATCTTACCTGTTTCAGATAGCTCTTTGAGTGGGGACAATTTAAAGGAAAAGCGTTTAGATTGGACCAGATTAATGAGCGAACTGTTGGAGTTATCGTATTTTTTGCCGTATAAGTCACACTTTTTGGCATAAATGTGCACATTCTGCGACTTATACACAGAAACGACTAATATACCCCCCCATATTTATAACACAATGTTTGGCTGAGATCTAACGATCTCATTAATTCTGACATGAAAAATATTAAACATTACCATTTGCAGCCACTTGAGGGCCCTTGAGCAATGTGGAAAGCCAAGTGTCTCATTACTAGGTACAAGTGTTTATTAATGAGACACTTGGCTTGCCATACCAAGCCACCTTTGTCTCGCTCCGGAACTCCTGGAGCAAACGTCAAATCAGCTGCATTTTGCCTGACCGCCCAGGTGAAATGAAGCTGATTTGACCATTAAAGTGCATTTATTAAGGAAAAGTTCAACTGAAATACACCTTTTGCTATAATTTCAAGCAAACAAACAATTGTTTTTAAGTGTTAATCTTGTTAAATTCTGGTCAAAGCCCTCCTGTGCATGCACCTGCGGCTGCCATTTGGCAGCCAATAGATTTTTGGCACAACACCGGCCCACGTTACGGAGTGGTCAGCGGTGACACACAATACAGTACATGCAACTTATATGGCAAAGCGACATATTTGTTTTTTTTTTCCCCACTTTATTAGACATATTTTGACTGATGCGACTTATACGGCAGAAAGTACAGTAGTCATTCAAGAGTCAATGGTACATAAGTACATGGTGGTGAGTACTACTTCATGAAATACATGAGGAATGTTGTGCACTAGGATACTGACAGCCTGGAGTGGACTTTGATTTATCAGGCTTTGCATTGTTTCAGCATATTTCTATTATGTACTTTTAGTATTTTAGTGTCTTTTGGTTCTGGTGTTTTTTTTTTTTTTTTTCCAAGAAAAGCTTCTGGTTGTTTGAGATCAAATGTATCATTTTATTTTGGATTTAGGTACACACACACACATGCACACACAAACAACAACCCAAAAAAACCCTACAAACAAATGATAAATGTGTTACAAACTACAGAAACAGAAAGACCACACCAGGCCAGTTCCAACATCATCCACTTTTTTCAAGGTCAAGTTCTCCACGTGACCATTTCACAGCCAGTTCATGTATTAAACTCAGTTCCTCTGGATTGAGTTTGTGTAAAGACTTATTAACATCTAGTAAGACCTTTTCACACAACCTCACTTCAAAAGATCTGAACTACCACTTTAAGCACACCAACACCGTGGTGGTTTTATTAGCTGTTGGCCTCATTTCACCTGAACCTCACGTGTAATCACACTTGTACCAATAAAACTGGTGATTGTTTGAAGCTCTGAGCCGCAGGTTTTATCTTCTGCTCCTGCAGGCCTCTCTGACTGGATGTGTGTGTTTCTACAGAATCTGCTGAGATTGTACTGAGCCTCTTTTTAGCCGCTTCATCAGCTGGGGTCGCATAAAATAAAGTGTGATGAATTGATTCTCGTAGCTTGCCTCTGTGTGTGTGTGAGTGTGTGTTTCTCACTCCAGGATCATAAATCAGTGGGGTTGACCGCTCCGGCAAGGACGTGGCAGCAAGGATGCTGGCTCTTTGTCTGGCTTTTTGAAACAGTTCCACATCTGTGAATATCTGTAAATTTTTGTCTTAGGTTGTTCAACAGCCTTAAAAAAAAGGTTTAATTCAGAGTTGGTTCAATTTTCTGCTCATGAACCCCCTCGTCTGCTGTGGATGTCTCATTTCTGCTGTTTGTTCCTTTAATCTATTCTTGGTTGGTGAAGAAGGCGGAGCGGCTCTGCTTTGTGGGAATGAGTCAGCAAGAGATAAATGAGTTGTAACTGTTCTAACTCCAAGGATCTGTTAGAAGGAAGAGCTGAGAGGAAATTATTCTGCCAAACTTTGAATAAAAGAGAGGAATGATTTGGTTTAGTCTTCATTTAAAATGCTAATCACCCACAGATTGCTTGAAATGACACATAACCACTTTAAAACACATTCAGCTACTTCACTTTCTTACTTATTTATTTTTTATTCTGGTGATATGGAGGATGCAATGTGACAAAATATGGAGGACGGAATGTGACAAAATATGGAGGACGAAATGTGACAAAATTAAAGGTCCACTGACATGATGTTTGAACTTTGCATAAAATGGCACAACATATATATTGTATCATTCAGCTATGTTCGTTTTTGCAAACAAAATGATAAATATATGAAAATTTCATTCAAAGTCATTTTAAATTTGGCGCTGTGTTTAGTCACGGAAAATCCGGCTTCTTACGCATACGTCTGTGATGTAATCATAGGCATGTCAGCTAGAACGCCCCCTGTACAATACAGTGGCAAACAATATAGAAACCGACGAATTTAGCAATTTCAGTGAAGATTTGAGCGAGTTGTCTTCAGTTTGGGAAGATGAACTTAGTTCGGGTGATGAATAAGAAACAGCAGGTTATAATTATGTCTGCAGCCGTATTTATAAAGAGATGCGGGGGTGCAGAGACGTGCACGTGATCAGCTGATCCATCCATCCATCCATCCATCCATCCATCCATCCATCCATTCATCTGTCCATACATCCATCCATATATCCATGAGCTTTACCCGCTTATTCCTTTTCAGGTAGCAGGAGTTGCTGGTGCCCATGTTCAGCCATCACTGTGCAAGAGGTGGGGTACACCCTAGACAGGTCGCAAGTCCATTTCGACTGGTGGGTCAGTGGACGAGCGGCCACTTGCGCGCGCGGCCGGTGGCAGGTTGTCCATCTGAGCTTAACGTGGCCTTTTTTACTTCTTAAACCAGCCGGTTGGACCTGCCTCCTCCTCAACAAGTAGATTAACACAATTTTATATTGTGCATTCTTATTTAGTTTTCTTTATACTGATTCATAAAACCAAATCAAAGACTGAGACCTGCCCGGTCATGATAACGCAGCATGTTAACTTCATATCCGGAAGATGTCCGTAAATTTCAGTTAAATCTCAGGCTTTGGTTATCCCATGCGAATGTGGCACATAAAAAACAGATGTTGGTGGGTAATTTATTTATTACATGTGGTCCCTAGGTAAAAGTAATCCCTTGTGAATAGGTCTTAAGCCTGCAGTCTGAGAGTGAAGTGCTTTGTTGGGAAAATATGGAACAATAAGAGCTCAAATATAAGATGGAGCTAGGTTGTTGAGGGCTTTGTAGGTTTGAAGTAAGATTTTGAATTCAATTCTGGACTTGACAGGGAGTAATTTTTAGATGTTTCTGATTTTAGCAATATTACGCAGGTGGAAGAAGGCAGTTCTAGTAATGTTTTTAATGTGAGGACAAAAGACATGTCCTGATCAAAAATAACACCAAGATTTTTAACATTAGAGCTGGAGACCAGATTAATGCCATCCAAGGAGGGCAAAAGACTGAAAAATGTATTCCTATTGCATTGCTAAGTCTGTTAAAAAATGCTGTAGTTACTGAAGTGAAGCGTTTTGGTTTTAAATAAAATGCAGATACTTGGTGCAAAAGGGAATATTTTTCTTGTCACTCGCTGTTTATTTTGGTTTATCATTAAACTTGTTGTTTTTTTGTTTGCGTGTTGGCACACAGAGGTGCTCTATAATTTTACCTCAGGTTCAAATTGCACCATTTTTTTTATTCAATAAATTAGAAAGTTAAACTGGCATGGCTTGTCATAGGGGTGATGCGGGGTCACAGAGCCAGACCGGTTAAGAACCACTGATGTGATGAACTGTTTCATGAAAATATATTTTCACAGCTGCACCTCATCTTACATTTCCAACACAAAAATATAGATTTTACTTGCCTTATTTTAAAGATGATTATTTTGTACCTCAACTGTCCAAAAAGCATCTTTAATTAAATAAAACTTATATTCAGTAAAACTTTAAATCTCACATTCTGGGTAATTTAGCAGAAGTTATTTTATTTTGTTTGTAACTTGAATAGGAAACATTTTATCTTTAAAATTAACTTTTTTTTAAAAATAGACACGGGACATTTTAAGCTTTACTGATTGTTATAAAAAGCTATGAAAAAAACTGGTTCTATAAAAATATTTATCATCTGTCTGTCTGTGATCTTAAGGGAGTTTTTTTTTTCCAGTTTTTGACTTTAGCACCCATTAAGCTGCTTTCTTTTTTCCACAACAGTAGATAATAGTGAACAGTCTGCATCCCCTCCCTGTTTTGTTCCAGAGATCACAGAACACAGAGGGGGCCATGATGACCCTCTCCCAAAGGAACTGGCTGTTTTGCCTGCGAGGCAAAGTGTGGGGATACAGAGGAGTTTTGATTTAATCACCGTGCTCCACGGTGCACACTGTGCTGCAGGAGGAGATGGCAATTATAACGCCCATGCTGGCCTGCTGTCCTGCCCTGGTGGTGATGTATTCCCCGGGGCATCACAGGGAGACAGTGGCAGGGGTACCATGAAAGAGAGAAGTAGTCCCCCACCTCTCTCTTGCTCTTTAAACCCCCCATCACACAGTCAGTGGCAAACAGGATTACTTGGGTGTGCCACACTTAGTTAACACTTTAAAACAAGGTGCCTTGGATTTCTGTCCAGTCACACAGAACCAGTTTACCTTGCAGCTTCTCACCAACTTTCTCACTGCTTTTGTACCCTGGTTTTACATTTCATCCCATCCTCGTCTCGAGGCCACTTTCAAAATCCAGATTTTAAGCCCCCTTTAATTGCTATATTTATTCAAAGTGGCAAGCGATATTGATATTTCCATAAACAAGTACTTGTACCAGCTCTCCTACATGCATTCCTCAGACTTTTCCACAGTGAGGGGAACTATAGCTCAACAACTTTTCATTTCGGATCAATCCTACAAGGAATATTGTTGTTTATTGGCAAACATCCTGACACATCATCATACAGAATGGAGCAGGCATGAATAATTAATGGCCTCTCTCATACAAAATGTTCACTCGCACACGGTGGTGTTTACTCCCCTGCAGACATCCACACAGAGGATAACCTCTGCTGTTTTAGCGGAGCGCTGCATCTCACTTGTCTTCTGCGGAGCGCCGAGCACTTACAAGAGACACAGTAAGAAAAACAGCAAGAAGTGGATCAGTAAATACACAGCAGCACTGTTGAAAAAGAGGCTTAAAAACATTCTGATTGTGAGTCTGGAGCCTGGAATGAAGTTCAGTGCAATAAAAAAAACCTGATGACTCTGGATGATGATGAGCCTAATCTGACCACTGAAGGTAAAATACAGATTAGAAACAAAGGCGACATAACATTTATACCTTTTATAATAACATTTTTAATTTATTCATTTATCATATTTTTAAAGCATACTAGAGCTGTTTTGAAGAGGAGTTCTGTGGAAAGATTATGAACACTTATCATCTTACCTGGTGTAGATACCTCTTTGAACAAACACATGTAGGAGAAATAGAGTGCGTTTCAGCCAAATTGATGAGCTAACAAATAGCTTGGCCGCTAGCTGAATGATGTTGTCTTAAAACAACTTCAGATTAAAAAAATAATAATAATTCCAGTAGTTTATGCAAACAATATTTTAAAACACCAGAAGTGTTACAGCTAGCTTTAATAGTTATTTGTGCTTGTCAATAATCATAATATTCTGTAGAAATAAATTTGTTGTGTAAAAATGATGGTGTCATTAAAAAAAATTAAAAGAAAAAAGGTTTAAATCAACCACTTCAGAAAGAATAAACTGGAGTTGTTGAAGTCAGTCGCAATCCACTTTGGACTAGCTTTTAGCTCATAGTCTGCTCAGAATTAAACTATTTCTCCAAACTGAGGAGTTCAAAAATATGTTGGAGCTTTAATGGAAAAAAAAATACATTATGAACAAGAATAAAGTCATAGTATTACGAGAATAAAGTTGTAATAATACGAGAATAAAATCGTACGAGAATAATCTTGAAATATTAAGAGAATAAAGTCGTAAATTACGAGAATAAAATTAAACAATTTGAGAATAAAGTCATAGTATTACAATTAAACATGTAATGTTACCAGAATAAAGTCAAAATATTATCCAGTGTTTCCCCAACCATTATACAAGCGGGGCGCCCCACCCCACCCCCACCGGCACTGATGTAACGCAAAACTAGCGGCTCGCAATACAGATGCGCTAGCTAATAAAGGCAGCCTCTTCCCTCATGCTGAACCCTCAATCTGAAGCCGCACCCCCCACCACCACCACCACTTGAAAACTAGAGACAGCGTATGGCTCAGACGTATTTCTGTCCCCCACCCACCCAAAAAAGAAAAAAAAAACTGTCGGTATAGACAGCGCACAGCTGAGATGTGTCTCTCTCCTCTCCCCCATCCCTGCTCTAAAACTGTAAAACTGTCGGTGCAAACAGCTCACGACTGTGTCTCTAACACCACCCCCACCCAAAAAAAAAAAAACCTGTCAGCATAATCAGCGCGCTGCGCAGCTCAGAACATGTCTCCCTCCACCCCTTGACAAAAATCATGGATGATAAGAGCGCCCTGCAATGGCAAGTTATCCAGAGGAAACACTGTTATCAGAACTCCGACACGAAGACGCAGTCGTACAACTGCGGTAAAATGATGAATGTTGACGTCGGCAGAATAATAGAGGGGGGGGGGGGCTCACTGTGTCATATGCATTCTTATGATAAACTGAAGCCGTATGGTATTGCAATTACTGTTTGCATTGACAGAATTGGACGTAACATAATGTTGATAGAGGCATTTTTCCCAGTGACCCCAAAGTGATCATAGACTACTTGATGGGTGTGAGCCGACCCAGGAATGTATTATGATTTTTTTCTTGTAATTTTATGACTTTTTTCTAGTAAAGTGACATTTTTTCTTAGCGTGGCACTAATACTCCGTCATACAAAAAAAATTAGCAACAGGTCAGATATTTATTGTTCACAATATTCCCACAGAAGCGCAGCACAGTGGCACAACTGCTACCTCTCAGTGAGCAGGATACCCTGGTTCAAATCCCCGTCCGAGGGACTTTCTGGGTGGTGTTTGCATGTTCTCTCCGTGTATGCGTGGGTGTTCTCCAGGTACTCCAGTTTCCTCCCATAGACAAGAAACATGATTGTTAGGCTGAGTGGTAACTCTAAATGGCTGGACATAGGCACCAGTGACACCCGCAACCAAAAAGGAAGAAGCAGGTAAAAGATGATGTATGGATTTCCACAGAAGATCTAAACTTTCAACAGCTACTTTTATCACTTCAGCTTCGTCTTTGTTCAGCGTGTTTGCTCACTTTTGGCTTCAGCTGGTAACACATATTTAAACAAGATTTTATTTTTCTGGCTTCACAGACGCATGGCTTAAATTTTATTTTAGGACACATGAATTATGTTCCAGACAAATAATAACCCCTATTGTTAAATACTCAAGCTGCATTCTAACACCCCTCGCGTTTAAAGTTCTGGTTTGAATCCAAACACACAAGACTTACAAGTGAGCATTGTATACCTTAGTGAATGTAACCCAGTTGGGTCCTGACGACAGTCTACAGCTGAACATGAAGCTGCTGACTGCCTGATTGAAGACGTGGCCCTCTGGGAGACGTGTGCGTGTGAGAAATGACACTCCCCTTGTAACTGTCTCGGAAGTCAGTGCGATCACTCTGTCAAACTCAGAACTTGTTCTCCTCGTTTCTTTTATTTTCCCTCGTCTCTGCATTCGAAATCACTCCCACAGCCTGCAGCTAAGAGCGCAGACTTTTAGTGCACGTCCGCTCTAGACGGGAAGTGTGTGTGGGGAGGGGGGTACATCCTGGGCCATTCTCACCACGGAAAGTGACAGCCTGGATAATTGGCACTAATCAAGTGACTGCTTGGATTGAGAGAACGTTGCTATCTGCGCGGAGAGACGAACGAGGTTGACCCACAGAGGTAGAGCCCAAGGCCTTTACTCTCCTACAATAGATTCTGTCAATCCTCACTCTGTGTGACAGTCTTCGCAGCAGCGCAGTCCCTCTTTGGTCAATATGCAAAAATAAAGAAAAAGAAAGAAAGTCAGCGAGAGCGAGGCGGGGGCGGCGGGAGAGCAGAGACGAGGAGACGTTTCCCATTTCACAAGAAAACCGGGATGTTATGAAGTGCACACTACATTATTCTTTTTTATAATTCCTCTCACAGCTATTGCTTTGAATTACAGAGGACTTTTTGTCAAGCGCGAGAAGGAGATGAATCAAAAATTCATCTGAAGAAGTTCTGCAGTATATGGGCGAGGCGAATGCACCTCTGGTGGAACCAACATTTGCAAAAGTTCTATCTCCTTAAGCAATTATTAGCGGTGATAGTTTGACATGTACAAGAGTTGTCAACAACAGACTTTAAACAAAGTACAAAGCAGAAATAAACAGTGCCCTGGGCGAAATTAACTTGGGGGACTAGCCATCTCATGAATTATAAATGGCTATCTATTACTGCAGTGAGCGGTACCAGGAGGCTTCGCTCGGTGGAAACGAAATCTAACCTATTTTCAACACATCTGAAAGTCAAGTGACATTGAAGCGCCAAAGCATGCAGTTCAGAGGGAAAAAATGAGCTTGTTATTTAGTAAACGAGTTGTGTAATTTCTAAATTGTACCAAACTAACCATGGAATACCCTCAGGGGCTTGTATCATCTGTTTGCCTGCTAACTGCCATTCAGTTGCAAATTAATTCCCCTCACAGAGCACGTTTTAATCCATCTAATTAGCAAAGTGGCCTGTACGTAAAAGCCCTTGCTTTATCTCTTTAATCCTCACCTCCCTGGTGCTGTGTGGTCATAAGTAATTACAGCGATCTGCCATAACATTATGACCGACTGCCTGATATCAAATACTGCAGGTCTTAATTTTGTTGTTAAAACAGTTAAAGCAGTCGGGACTTGGACGCAGATGTTCTGATCCTGGGTGTCAGCAGGATCCTTTGGGATTTCTGAATTGTTAGCGTGGTCTCTTTGAACTAGGCTTGTTTGCCATAGATACTATCACATCTCATCAAATTGGTGTTTTTGGATATTTTAACAACTGGGGAGCCAGAACTCATACAGTTTTATGAGCTGTAATAATTAGACAATTCTGATTGATCCATGTATGTAGAGTCAAGATCATTGTAATAACCTGGACTTTATCGGCTTGGAGGATCCCAGCAGACAAAAAGTTGCTTCTCTGAAACTTACACGGATTTACATCTCAGGAGAAACACTGACAAATACTGTACACCTCAAGCCAGTTTGTTCTTGTCATAATCCTCAAGGTGGAAATGTGACATATCTAATGACCTGAGCTGACAAAGACGAGGGATTCCAACCGCTCCCAGACTCGGCTGTGGAGGAGCCGAAAGGAGTCTGGTCAACATTGATAAAAGGCGGCGGTGGCATCGTTCTAGCCAGGGACTTGTTTCTGCCTCAGCCTCCTGGGCTCTGCCTCAGAAAGGTGGTGAGACGTGTGGATTGGCACCTCTCTGGGTGCGCTAACCACTGGAGAACACGCCGAGCCTGAACTGCAGAGGCTCCCTGTAGAACGAGGAGCACGCAAAGGATTCTTTAAACATGCAGAATAAACAGATACTGAGGCAATTAGACAAAAACACTTCAGGTAGGATTTAGAGACTCCCAACTGGTTAAATCCGAGACAAACGTTTCCCTTTTTGCTTGATAAAAGAACATGTTAAATTCCATCAAACACTGTAAGGAGCACATGTTTTGTGTTTCATTGGCAATAATTAATATGCACACAAGGCTGTTTAAGTTATTTTTATTCTGTTATGTAAGCATCCAACACTGGTACGTGGAATTAAAATATTTTTTTATTTATTTTAATTTACATTAATTTGTTCAGCAGATGCTACACAGTGGTGTAACTGGTAGAGCTGCTGGCTTTTAGCAAGCAGGTTACCCTGGATCAAAACCTGGTCCAGGGCCCATTCTGGGTGGAG
>JARVGS010001636.1:30450175-30463084 GCA_031762315.1 Hypsolebias antenori | reverse complement strand
TCGGAGCGCCGGCCACATGGCGGCCGTAACGTCTTTTTAAACACGTTTTTTTCAATGTAAAACAACAACAGCGTACTCAGAACGCTGTTTTATAATGTGTTTCCAAGCACCAAATTAAAGGTCTCGACAAGACCTTTAATTCGGCACCATGCAAGTCCCCGTAGCTCAAACGGGGGCCGATCAGCAAGCGTTTGAATATTTGATTTTTGACCGATTTCTATCGCCTGCCGCTCAGTCCCCATACGGGCTACGAGGACGTGCAGGGCGCCAATGGAAAGGTCTCAACGAGACCTTTAATTCAGCACCATGCACGTCCCCGTAGCTCGAACGGGGGCTGAGCAGCAAGCTTTTGAATATTTGATTTTTGACCTATTTCTATCGCCCGCTGCTATGATGACGTCACTGGGGCGGCGGCCGTAAACGCGAAATGCCGTAAACCGATGACGCCATAAACCGAGGGCTACCTGTATTGCAAAAGTGAGGGAAGGGTTTAAAACGCCGCCTTCAGGGTACGGATCCCCCGCGATAAACGAGGGACTACTGTATATCTGATGATTACCTTGAGTTTCTTTAAAATACGTTTACTGGGTCATGAGGTATAATGCTTTAAACAGACACAAACAAAGGTTTTCACCTTCAGTGGCAGGTGACAAGTACTTTGTATATTGGTTTTGTTAAACCAGCTGCCAGGACTCACGCTGCACTGAGAAAACTTTCTATTGTTGCAGCACAAGTCTCACGTCACTTGGTCATAATGTTATGGCTGTTATGTTTTTAAAGCAGATCTCCCTAAATCTTAAATATAATTTAACTTCTTATTCAGATAAGTGTTACATTTGCATGTTTTATGTCATTTAACTTTGAATTTCTGAGACAGAAACGGCTAAAACAAAAGCTCTGTCCTTGAAACGTGAATTTATTTTCAACCCCCTGACGTTGGGTTTGAATGCAGCTGGAGAGCGTGTTCAAGCTCAGTCAACAGCTTCACATCAATAACTTTATAGAAAATAATCGTTACATCTCAGTCATGCCTGAGAGCTTCAACACTGTGTCATGGGATATGAAGTTAATCCCGAACGTGACGGTTTCTGTGCACCAGCAGTTATTTTGCCACCAGCGCTGCTTGCTGCAAGGTCAGTTTCCTCGTGTGTGTTGAAGCACTTTGTGGGAACAGATGAACTTTAATGAGAAAACAGTGGAAAATGCTTGAAGCATGAATAATCCTGCTGAGACCTACAAACTGTAAACATCCAGTTTCTGTGTCGGTCCCTGAGAATCTCTCAGCTTCTTCCTACCGCCGACATTGATATAACATTAAACAGTCAGTAACCTGCCTGAAACATTAACGGCGTCTGAATGCAGAGATGAATGAGTCTCACACGATTAGACAGTTTTAACTTTTAATCCACATTCACTCTTGTAATTAATCTGCAAACAGATTTACATTCCAGTTCTTTGTGTTTAGTCATTGAAAATGCTGCGCACTTAATTTTCTGTGGATATTTGCGCCACAATAAGACATTACAGATGAAGTGCTTGTTGTACTGGTTGGCTCTATGGCTCCATGGTACAAAGACCACTGGTGGTGTTCAGGATCCCTTTAGTGGTTCTCAGAAGACATTTTGGGGTCATCAGTTTACAATATGGCAAACCACTTCCCTGTCATAAAATGAACTGAGACACATCATATACTTAAAACAAAGATAATTTAAATAAAACTAGTTCATATATGTTACAATCTTGATTCTAAATGGGAGCCACTCAGAACAGAACAGCTATGGGATATTTGGAGAGAAACTGCAAACTGGAGTGGATGATGGTTAACCATTGAGCTAAAGTTTCCTGCTTGTACCAACCTGAGTTAAATGGTAAATGAACTGTATTTTGCCTACTTCATTCTTTTTATTAAACTACCATACTTGCCTTGTTTACGGTGCACTGCCGTATCAGTCCAAATATGTCTAATAAAGTGGAAAAAACAAATGTCGCTTCGCCGTATTAGTCGCATCATGTGTCACCGCTGACAACCCGGAAATGTGGGCCGGTGTTGTGCCAAAATTAGACTGGCTGCCAAATGGCTGGCGCGGGAGCGTGCATGGGATGATGCTGTGCATTTCTTTGAAATTTAACAAGATAGCCACCTAAAACAATCATTTATCTTGAAATTACAGCAAAGGTGAGTCTCAGTTTAACTTCTCCTAAATAAATGCACTTTAACGGTCAAATCAGCTGCATTTCACCTGGGCGGCGAAATGCAGCTGATTTGACGTTTGCTCCAGGAGTTCCGGAGAGAGACGAAGGTGGCCACTATGGCAAGCCGAGTGTCTCATTTATTGCCACTTTTACCTATTAAAGGGACACTCAACTTGCCGTATTAGTTGAGTGCCCGCTAGTGGCTGAAAACGGTAGTGTTCAATATTTTCCACGTCAGAATGAATGAAATCATTAATCTCAGACAAAAATTGTTATAAATATGAGGTAGGAAAAAAAACCATAAATATGTTGGTTCGCTGTATAAGTCGCAGGGCATGCTAATTTATGGAAAAAAAACTGACTTATACTGTACAGTGAAAAATACAGTATACGCTTAAAATCCATAACTATCAAGAAGACTGGTCTAATAGAATATTTGAATAAAAAGCCACAGACAAACGTTTTGATTCTATCATGTTTTATATGTTTTATGTTTATTTTTTAAAGTTACCTAAATTGTATTTGTGTTTTTTTAATGGAACTGAAATGAATAAATAAATAAATAAATAAATATAAATGAGCAGTGAAACAACACCTGTGTGAAGGAAGAGTCCATAAATGGCTCTTTATTTGTCGCCCGTTTCCGTCCGTCTGTTCTGCCTCTTAACAAACTGGCTGCTCTCAAGTGGAGACGGATCACAGCCTCGGAGCCTCTCTTCGTCTTCTATTTGCTGAAATCCCTCTGTTTCAACTCGCGGACCAGTAATTACTGAGACTGTGCTGCTTGCCAGTCACAGAAAGCCTGAAGATGGTGTAATGTGAGTTTGTTAGTGAGAGTGCTTGTTCAGCACTTGACATGCTGAGAGATTCATTTGTGACCTGTCTTCTTTCCAAAAGAAGGCTGCGAAACGAGAAGTAAAATGTGTTGCAGTCGATCCAGCGTGGGCGAAGGAAAACCCTCTGAAGCTTTGAGGACACTTGGACTGAGAACATCCAGATGGATGTAAAGATGAGGCACAAATGTAAAAATAAAACTGTAAATATCTCAGGATATATCCCACCTGTAGAATAACAGTGTCTCAATAGATGGAGGTATTCTCGTTTTGATGACATTACTATTCTTTTTTTATACACATGAATAAATCATTCATTTAAAATTACAGATTCACATTTGTAAAGTTTTTTTTTTTAATCCTAAGAGTAATTTCAGCGTCTCTTTGAAGTGCATCTGCTAAGTGATGTCTGGCTCTGACAGCTCCAGACCAGAATCATTAATTAAACACAATCTAATCCATGACTCACGCTAAAGTTTCAGCCTCTGCAGCAGCTGGACTCTTTTTCTGTCTCCTTTAAAAACCATGGACGCTCTCTCACAAACAGCCCATCGTTTTCTCTCGAGCTAATTAATGCAGCCAAATTACTGGTCGTGTCTGTATCTTGGAGAGAAAAATGAGGGGTTTTCTACTTGAGATGCTGTTGAATATTCAAACAGCCTGTGATTCAAAACTGGGAGCGAACACCGTGCATAAATGTTGCACTTTGAACACGAATGTGGCAAGGCCTCGTCTGCAGGTCACGTCTCTGTAAAGTGTTCAAATACTCTGAAATTCACAAGGTTCTGTTAAAGTTTCACAGTGAATCTTAAGTTTAGTTACTAATGAAGCCATTTAGTGCTGAATTATGTCAAAGTTTGTATATTTTTACGATACACATGCACATATATTAAATAACTATGGTAATAAAACTAGACGGGTATCAGTTATTCTACCTTTTTACAAGGTTCAAAAGAAGACAGCTCCAATTCCAAAAATGTTGCAATGTTGCAGAAAAATGTATATTAAAATAAGAATTCAAGATTTTCCAAATGTCATTAACTCACATTTTGTTCACAGTGAAAAATTAAACCCATCAAATGTTGAAACTAAGAAATTGTGTAATCTTTTGGGGGGAAAGCTAATTTTGAAATTGGCAACACATTTCAAAATATTGCGATGGGACCTTGTTTACCACTAAATCAGCCCCCTCTTCTTTTAAAAACAATCTGTAAACACGGGGTATAAAAAAGACAAAATCAGTCATCTCTTTTCTTTCATTACTTTAGTTGTGCTTGAAGGTTTCGTTAGATCCAGAGCTGAGAACAATATGTTAAAGTGCTTCACAACGTTTTTCATAAAGAAAATAAATGCAGAACAAAATGAGCTTTGAACAAAAATACTTATGTATCATAATCGTTAAGGGAAGGCTTCAAACAAAACGGTGTAGCTTGTATTTATTTAGGTTTGTTTTGCACTGGATCATAAATCATCTATTTTTCCATTCAACCACAAAACATTTTTTCCTTTGTCTCAGCAAGTAGGTCATTTTTTACGAAGTACATTACAAAAGCTTTTTTTTTTATTTTTAATCCAACTACTGTCACTCAGTAGGGGGTTCACTAATGTAGTGGTTTCTCAGTATTGCCTATTTATATGCAATTAGACCTTAACAAGATTTACAGTGTCTTTATTCAATCAATCATTTTCATTTTCAAAGTACAAACCCTTCAGTGCTTGTCCCATATTCAGATTTTAATCAAAGTGTGCACATTTCTTTTCCGGGAGTGTTGACAGTTTGTGACATTTTGAGAATATGCGTGGGTGATTTGCTTTGTTATCTCCACGTTCGCAGCAGCACAGATCCTGAGTCAGTTCAGTTTGATGTGAACCTGCACTGGTGCAACAGTGGCGCTGGAGCTTAAAAATGTCTCGTCGATAAAACATGCTGAAGCAAAAGAAAACGTTTCTTCTTTCCTTTATTTTGTGACGTTGCAACAGAATATTTGATTGACAGATCAGTTGACGTTGTACATTCCAAGAGTTGTGCAAACCTTTATACATTTTTAATCTTTTAAATACACCGTTCAGACATTTTGCAGTGAGGTTCTGTCAAACCACTGGGAACAATCAGTATCTTACCTGTTGTAGATAGCTCTTTGTACAGATGTCATATTGAGAAAAATGTTTAAATCTGACAGAATGACTGAGCTAGAGAACAATAGAACAGTGTGACTGACCTGCTGTCTAACCTGTGTCATGAATATAACATATGTGTTACATCACCTGCTGAAGCTCAAGCAAAACGATAACAAATCAAGACGACAAATCCACCAATGTCTCTTTTTTAGAAAGGAGTCAGCAAATTCTAAACAACTGAATAAGAAACAATTGTGAAGATAATTAGCAGTAAATCTGTGGCCACTAGAATTAAAATGCACCGTGATTATCTCTAAGAGGGGGATAATCGGCTTACACAAACCCTTGCAGAAGGTTTTTAGCTTGTCGGAGATGGCATCACCATGGGGCAGCATTTCTCGTCTTTTTCTGCGCAGAATACAATACAGCACACTTGCAAGCAGCAAACAGCCACAAAACCTCTGTGCAATGCTTTCTATCATAGACACGCATTAGCTGGAAACTGCATAAAGAATGACGTAAACCGAGACCGTAGATTAACTTTTTAAATTGGTAAATAGTCTCTACAATCAGGCGCGAGTGCAAGCTGGTGGAGGAGGTAGATATTTTTAAGAGCAAAAATGGCACGTGTAGTTTCCATCTAGCAGAGTTTCTTCTTCTGTCTGCATGGTGGAACCAATTAGTCAGATTGATGTGCTGTGGGATCTTCACTCTGGCTCATCTCTGCTTTGCAGTCGCACACATCTCATATAGACTACTGTGGCCAAATGGTGACAGATAGCATCATAAGAAAGAACCACCATGATCATATTTCTGCTGTCACAGCACATACAGAAGAAAAGGTAACTGTCCGGGTTTGCCATAGCAGAACTGGAATCCATTTTTATTATCAGTTCTAAAGACAAATGCAATTGTGCCAGTTCCCAATTAAATTATTATAATTTATGCACTTTCTTTGTTTGTTATCTATTTGTTTCCTAATCTTTAATGTCAGTCCATTAACGGCTGTGATCCGCTACATGTACACCTGTGCACAGAAAATAGTCTACCTGTGTACTCCTTATAGGCGTTCCTCCCATGCACAGTACGCCTGGGTATGTGGGGGCCAATAAGCGTCCTCCTGCGCTGCATTCTTCTAAATAAAACATTTACCTGTTTTACAAACGGTTTGGCCTCCTGTGTCTCAATAAAAGCTCTGGGTGTTGAAAACACTCAACGTGACAGAAAGTGCCTTTAAAAGTTTAATAAGAAAGACTACATTTTCTGACAATATTTGTATAATGGGTTTGTGCACGTAATTACACACGGTGCAAGTCTTTTTGGCAACACTATATTTAATCTCAAATGTATACTGTAAATTTTGGAAAACAAAATTAAAGTTGTCAAATGACAATAAAACAAGAATCTAGATACTGTGCGCGTGTGTCTGTGTGTCTGTGTGTGTGTGTGTGTGTGTGTGTGTTTTAAATATATTATTTATGGAATTGGTATACTGTACATAGACAAATCTAAAAAGTAATTTTTTGCAACAATAAAATCTCCCTCACGCCGCACCTCACACTAAAAGAAATTCTAGATCTGCCACTGATTCTGTCTCGACTGAAGCTGATTTATATCATGTTTTTCTTATATATGAGTTGATTTGATCAAGTAAAGTGCAACATAAAAATAAAAAAACTACACCTGAACAGTACATCTGAGGCTGCTAAAGTCTGTAGGATTCCTGGTTTCTTCCTGGTTTGCTTTCTCTCACCTCATCCACAGCTCTCACCTAATCACCCTGATGAGATCCACCTGCTGCTACCTGAGGAGGACTGATCCTGGCTGCCTACTTAAGCTGCGGCCAGACACCTCTTCAGTGCTGGGACAACTTCTGTCTATGGGTAAACTAGAAACCAGTCTCCTACCTGTACGTTCGCAGCCAATCCTGATTGTCTGTGCTCCTCTCCAGGACCTCCATGTTCTACATCTCTGAAGTCCTTCCACGGTCTTCACTCTGCACTCTCGGGTGCACCTGCAGAAGATTCAAGAGTCCAGTTCTCATCGGTGATTCTAAGGATACTGGGTCTACCTGTTCCTCTTCTCACCTATGCCATCCCCTCGTCAAAAACCAGGACCTCTCCTTCAGCTCTTCCTTCTGAGACAACAAGTAAGACAATTCTGATTATTTCAAGATCCAAGACGTCGAGGCAATAAGAATGGATACTCGCCTCCGCTCTGTTCTCTTCCAGCCCTTCACCTCAACTTACCTGTAAATAAAGAACTAACACTTATTTTACTTGGTTGTTGTGTACTCTTTCTCGGTCTGCCACTTCGGGGTCATACTACGACATGATAGAAAACTTGTGTGACCTTAGAATGAATTGACATGAGATGTTATTTATGTTGACCATCAATCATACGGTCATTTATTGATAGGTTTCATCAAATTAACTTCACAAATTACAATTCTCTGATTAACTTTTAATGGCGTAAAATATATCAACAAAATATACAAATGACTTTATGCGTCCATAAACGTCACCTAGATTTAAAATTAGACAACAGAACAGCTTTGAGGTCTTAAAAGCTTGTTTCTGTAGGCTCTTAAAGCTTAGTTACGTTTGCTGGCAAAGAATAGCAGCTTAAAAAAGCAAGTTTAAGAGAAGGATGGAGAAGATTTAAGGGGAGGAAAGGAGGGAATTCTGACTAAAGTTCATGTTCAACCAGATTTGACACGCTCTACTTTGACTTTAGGCTAGACCCAGGTTCGCCACGATAAACGTCCCAGCTCATACCTTGAGATGCGGGTCTCAAAGCCCGAGTTGGCAACCAGCTTTGAACGTTGGAAGGAGTTAATCCAGTAACATCAAATAGGTTTCAAGTTTATTTCTCCGACGACATCTGAAGTCCGCATCCATCGCAGTGAGTAATGCAGGTGTCTGGTTGATTTCCAAGGTAAAATATTCCTTCCAGAATATTTATTTTGCTTTCGAGCAAGTCAGCTCTGTGGTGATTTTATGACCTCATGTCATAAAATCTGGCGTGTGAAGAAGCCTTTGGCGTGATGGCTTGGTTCACAGCCTTAGGAGGTTCTAGGAAAGCTCCATCTCAAGAATTCACGAACCCTGGCCTATTCAGGAAATACAGAGCTTTTTGAAGAGGGGTTAGACTCTCTGAAACTGTTTCTCTGATTGGATGTTAGACCAGGAAATGGGAGAGAGTGGGAGGAGAGTTAGTGATGTCGAAAGGTAACTCAGGTTCAAGGTAAAGATTTAGAATGGTGACTTGTTTAGACGAAAGCCAGAAGTTGTTTTTGGAAGAGAAACAGAAACATGCCAGCTAGTTATGGGTATAACTGTTGTTCTGTCTAGGACATTTCAAAAACAATTTCCACAAATCACAGTGACTTTAACTTGACCCTTGACACACTCTGCTCTGGAGAAATGAAGCTACCCTTCAGTGTAGAGCATTCATCTGCATGTAGAAATTCAGAAAATCATTAATAACACTGTTATACAGTTGTTTTGAATAAATGATTAGCTTCAGACATTAAATGGTGTGAAATATAACATAGCTGAAAGTCAAAGAAAAATTACACAATTAAATTGTTGATTTTCTTTTTTTTGGTGATTCATTCAAAGTCATAAAATGTCCTCATGATGACTTTGATTAGAGTCTTTGATTATCAAAATAAGAAATAATATTGATAATAAAGTAAAATAACATTGTTCTTTGCTTATTTGACTTAGAACAAAATTAAAAAGTCTCTTGATGAGATAATTTGTGTCCTGTCCATTCAGAAGGTCTTCTGGGACAAGATTGGACACAGAGGTATATCTACTACAACATGAACAGCTGGAATATATCAAATAAGTATGATTTATATAATTTTAGAGCTGTTTTTGTCATTCCAATATCATATCCAAGCCTCTGTAGTAGAATATTGTGATCAACTCTATCAAATGTACCGAGATCTACCAAGACCAGTGTAGATACCAGTCAATTATCAGAGGCCACGAGAATATAATTCGTAACTTTTACCAGTGTTGTTTCTGTGATATGATGAGCTCTAAACCCTGACTAAAACTCATCAAACAGGTTATTTCTGTTCAGATGTTCACACAGAGAACACATTAGAACATTAGATATGATACATGTGCTTTCCCTAAGGTCATGTACTCTGTATACTCATCTTTACATGAAAACCTTTGAAAAGTGACCTGTCTGGGGGATAAAGCTCTCAAATGTGTGGTATTTTTGGGGCAGGTGGTGATCTCTAGGTATAGAAAACATTTCAGTCAAAATATTTTTTCAGCTTTAATCCCTGCCTTAATTACAAGTACGTTTCTTGGTTTCTATCACATTTTTCTTAATTTTTTTTTTGCCTTCATTATTGTAAAGATTGTGGACAACTAAAGATAATGACAGATTCTGTCGAGGTTGTCTACTGGAAAACTTGGGGTGGGGGAAGTATGTCAGTGATGTGCAGTCAGGAGAGGCAGGTATGGCAATGACTCACCTGTCATCATCAGGACCATCAAAAGGCAGCAAGCGCAGTTACGCACCAGCTCCTCAACATCAGAGTCTATACAGGGCCACCACACTGTATCACGGCAGTGCTGCTTCACCTTGACCACCCCCAGGTGCCCCTTGTGCGCCATATGCAGTACTCTGGCCCTGAGAATTTCTGGAAGGACTGCCCAGTGACTACGAGCTAGGCACACTGCACCCCAGCAGGAGAGTGTTACAGAAACGGTAATAGAGAAGCACCCTGTCATCCACTTTGGCAGGCCAGCCATCCTGCACATAGGTGCGGAGCACTGTGAGTGTATCATCTGCAGCTGCAGCTCTGCCAGGGTGACTATTGAACTGAGGGGTCCATGCAGGACATGAACCCAATCTTCATCGCTCTCTGTGTCTGTTGCCCATCTCCTTTTTCACTGACACAGCTCTTGACAGGAGATCAGCCACTGTGTTGGCCCGCCTAGGCATAAACTCCAGACTGAAATTGTACTGATTTAGCCTGTCAGCCCACCGCAACAGTCTCATGGGCCTGTGCCCAGAGCCTTGGGTCATCAACAGTGATGTCAGCGCTTGGTGGTCTGTATGGATAGTGAATGGTCTGCCATATAGATAGACATGCCAGCGTTCGCACGCACACAGGCAGGCCAGGGCCTCCCTCTCCCCCAAGGAATATTTCTGCTCTGCTGGAGTAAGTGCACGTGAGGCAAAAGCAATAGGGCGTTCCACCCCATCATGAATCTGGGAGAGCACATCATCTAGCGCCACCCCAGAAGCATTGCAGGTGACCATGGTGGGAGTGGTCAAGCTGAAATGGGCCAGCGTGGGTGGGGACGTGAGCTGTTGTTTGATGAGCTGCTCAGCATGGTGGTGTGCTGATGTCCAGTCCCACATGATGTCCTTCCGGAGCATCCAGCGCAGAGAGGCCATTGAGTCTGAGTAGTGTGGCATGAATCTGAGGTAGTAGGCAGCCATCTCCAGAAAGGAAGACATCTGTGATGGTGATTGTGGGTCCGGCAGGGACAGGATGGCTTCAATGTGGGACAGAATTGGGGCAATGCCCTCTTTCGAGAGCCTGAAACCCAGAAACTCAACATCGTCAGCCCCAAATATGCACTTCTGAGAGTTCAGCGTGACCCCATGTAGACTAAAACGCTGAAAGACCTGCTCCAGGTGAGCATCATGCAGTGCGGTAGATGGTGCATGCACCACCATCTCATCTAGGTAGATGGAGATGCCTTGGATACCAGCCAATACCAGTGACATTATCTTTTGAAAACAACTCAATGCTGATGAAAGACCAAACGCCATGCGTTTAAATCTGAAACCCCCCACATGCGTGACAAATGCTGTAAGGTCCATACTGGCTGGTGCTAGAGGAACCTGCAGGTAGCCATTCCGTAGGTCCATCTTACTGAAGACAGTGGAGCCGTGAAAATGGCTGGTGAGTTCCTCAGCTGTGGATAGATGATACTTATCAGGTACAATAGCTTTGTTCACATCAGTGAGGTCCACACAGAGTCACAGTCCACCCCCCTTTTTCTTGGCTATCACTAGGTTTGATACCCACGGTGAAGCATTGACAGGCTCTATGACGTCCTCCTCCACCAGGCGACGCAACTTGGCCTCTATGGCATCACGGAGAGCCAGGAGAATGCGCCGAAGAGGCTGTATAAAAAGACAGACTGACCGATCAACTGCAGGCTGATGGACAAACCCTGTCATGTGGCCCAGTCCACTGATCAGTTGTGGATAGCGGTCGGGCCAGGAGGTGGCAACTTGCAAGACATGCTGGCCCTTAGGGCTGAAGAGTCTGTACAGTGTTAATGGGAACCACAGTAGTATCCTGGTGAGCAGAAGAGGAGCGACAGCAGCATGAAAAATGATTCAATTTATTGCATTTATGACAGAGTTTTCCATGGGCAGGACATGATTGAATGAATGATTGATCTCTAGTTGCATGGTTAGTGGAGCCACAGTTACCACAGCTCTTGGCCCCACTCCCACTGGGCCCCCTGTCCACTCTCTGAACATCCAAATTGCCACTTGGCCCATTAGGCCCCTCGACAGCCTCTGTGTGATGGACAGACGGTATTGATGACGTCACCGGTTCATGCACCACGCGGCAGAATTTTCGCGCCTCTATTAGTGCCGTTTCTAGCTGCTTTCCAATTATTAGAGCGTCCGCCAGCATCATGGAGTCTGGTTCTAGTGAAAGTCTCTCCCTCAGTTGGTTACACAATGTTTTGCCTATCAGCTGATCGACTATAAGTCCATCCTCCAATTCCCCAAAGTCACAGAGTATAGCCAGCTCGCGTAATGCTGAGGCGTAGTGGGCAACAGGCTCACCCGGCTGTTGCATCCTCTGATGAAACTCGAAGCGGTGCATCCGCCGGCTCCGTCCGGAGCTGAAATGGGCCCTCAGTATAGCCGTGGCATATTTATTATCTGATAACACGAGCGTGGCAAAGATTCTTTGACATCCTGGCCTAGACAGTGGCGCAGGAGCGCACACTTCCTGGCTTCCGCCAGCTCAGTGTGTCCCAAAGCCAGCAAATAATCCTCAAACGTCGTCAGCCATCTGTCCCGGGGACAGCTGGGTCACCGGGAACAGGCAGGAAAGGTGGCGGTGGTGGTAAGGCGAGTCCGGACATCCTCGTCTGCCAAAATGTAACGTCCGCAGAAGACTCAATAACCACACTGACCAAAACTCCCCCCACCCTCACATTAACCCATGCCGTAAAGCACGGCTACATCTCTTAAAGCCACAGTAACATGTCACTAACAGTGCATAACATTACAGGGTCCAACCGAAACCCCGAACTGGGTGATTTTGGAACATAACATAGTTGCTGTGCGTTTTTCTGTTATGCAGAGGGGCTGGGGTGAAGCAAATGGTACACATTTAAATTTGTTTAGACAAAATGGAAGATCATACCTTAAAACAAAAGGATTTTTCTAAACTTGATTTTCAGTCAAAACAGAAGGTATCAGTGAGAGGAAGAAAAAAAAAGGCTAAATTGATTAGCTTTTATTTTGGTTTCATATATGTGAGCATCTGATTCCAGATGAGTCAGTGCCTCACCTGTCACAATCCTCACCACATGTCATAGCTTGATGTTCACCCCTGATAAGTGTTAAAAACAGAAACAAGTAATTTATTCATTCAACCTTTATTTAAACAAATAAATCACATTGAGCCTCAAAGACTCATTTACAAGTGAGATCTGTTGGACAGACAATAAAAGTGGTGAAAAATGAC
>JARVGS010001636.1:30403224-30413697 GCA_031762315.1 Hypsolebias antenori | reverse complement strand
TTTTCCCAATTATTGGACAAAATTGGACAATGCGACTTATACAGAGGTGCGACTTATACAGCAGAAAATACTGTACTTAATAGTGTCCTCTGCTCACACATGAAACAAGCAGGAAAATTATTTTTTTTTATTTATTTTGTGACTTTAGCATGCATTTAGCTTCATTTCCATGACAACAAAATGATAGTAAAAGCAGCAGACGAGTTGCTATAAACACACACACACACACACACAACACTCCACAGTACTTGTGTATAGGCAGACATATATACACGTTTTCCCCTAACTTAAAAGCTTTAAACATTCTGTGCCCAAAACGTTTTAGCCCAGTTTCTCACTGTGCTGTGCCAATTTGCCCAAGGCATTTCCAAGGAGGTTTCAAAATGTCTAAAAATATTAAAATGTTGGCTGGGGTCTAAATCTCCTCAGGTGAGTCACAAGTCTGCTCATCTGTGTAGCAGGGATTTTAACCATGTTCATAAAATTTTAAGTAAAAAAAAAAAATAAAAGTATTTTTTCGAAAATAGTCAGTGCTGGCATCTAGAACCCAGCTCAAATTCATCTCATAATCTATTTCAAATTAGTTTCTACAAGTTAGAAATACAGTAGCCCCTCGATTATCGCGCGCGCGCGCGGGGGGGGCGGGGGGGGGGTCATGTTTCTGAAGCACGTCATGATTTCAGCTCTCTGCCTCCTGCTGCACTCTTGGCCACGCCCACTTCTGCTCTGCATGGAGATCAGCTGATCAGCTTCAGGAGGCAGTTATCCCACAGCTGTGGGCTGCACACAAGTGCTAAATCATTAAAAATTATTTATTATTAATAAAAATTCCATGCCGATCCTGTGGCTCATCCATCATTCAGCCATTGTGTGTCATGCTCAATCTTAATTTGACAAACCGCGATAGACTGAGTCTGCGAAAAAAGGAACCGTGAAGTAACGAGGGACTACTGTACTGCAAAATTTTACTCACCAGCTCTGCAAAACAGCAGCTCGGTTCTGGTCGGGCTCGGTTCCGGTTCGGCAGACCTACCCTGCAGCGATGAGGCCCACTGCCCCATCCAGATTGATAATTTGGACGCGGATAATTGAGCTTCAGGATTATTTCCGACTTTCCTGCCAGTTCTGTGAGCTTAATAGATAGATCGTTACTTCTGACTTTGCACTTCAACACGTTCCCTCCATTTCAGCAGAAAGCAGCGGCAGGCAGCACTGTTGGCTTCTGGGTAGTGTAGTTCTTTTGACTGGTGTTATGGTAGGCTTATTGAAAGAAAACTGCAAAATGGCGGTGCCTGTCCAAAGTATTTTTTCCCCCCGTTAACTTCTTATCCCGTACCGTCCCAATCACGTAATATTAAAGTTGACAATTGTTGAAAAACCGCGAAAGTCAAACCGCAAATATAGCGAGGGACTACTGTATAGCAATGTACAAAAATCAGCATCTGCACTTCTCTGAGCTCCATAGCTTGATATCATCTGACAACAAATGAGTGCTGAACAGATGTAAGATATGTAATTGTCACATACAACTGAGTGACCAACACCATTAACAACAACAATAAAACCATCATTTTGTGGCATGACTGTCAGGCTCTTCCTGAGACTTTCACACAACTCCTGGTCAGCTGGACCCAAATGACACCAGCACTTTGTGAGACAGTAACATTGTTGTAATGACACGTATTAGTGAAACAACAGGAAAAAGTCTTGCAATAGTCTTCATTTTGTTTTAACCACAGTTTTTTTCATCTTTAATTAAAAAAGTAGTAAATCATGAAATGTTACAATACTGTGATCTAAATGTGGTTTAACTTTTTGGCCACACAATGTGAACCTCTGGGGGAATTTCCCTCAATATTTACTTCATAAAAACTTGTAGCCCTTTCATGATGCTCTTTATTTTCAGTAATAATTCTGATCTGTTGTCTCTTAAGATCGTTTCTGAAATGTTCCACCAGCTGTTTTGTTAACAACTAAATTTTTCAATTCGTTGCTTCATTCCATTCTCTTTCAAAACGTGTTGCTGCATGGAGGACAACACTTCACTAATTTATGAATTAACACATTTACAAATGATTGCATTCTGTTTAATGTACATTACTAACAAGTTGTAATTTCAAACAGTGTCAGTCATGCAGCATCCATCAGAACCAGTATTCACAAACCAGGAAGAAAAAAATAGTGTGGGTTTCCCCTCTGTTATCAGACAGGAAGAGAGAAATGATCATCCCCTCAGAAATGCTGATGCAGAGATATGGTTGTCTGGGTTAACACCTGCAGTGAAAACCGGAAACATTTTCTACAAAAACTACCAGTCAGGGCAATCATTATCCTCAAACAGTTCCATGATCTGAGCAGGCAGTAAGACACTTGTTCATGACTCCAGGTTTAACAAACTACATGAAAATCATCTTTTGTGGGTTTAGATTCTTGCTAATGTGATGATTATGAGCTACTTTACCTTGTGGCACATGTATGATCCGCCTTTCTTCACTTTGTCTTTGCCTGAAGGAGGACCCGTCTAAAAGAGGTAGAGCGAGAAGCATCAGAACCAAACTCCTGACTATAAGGGAAGTGGAAAACAGAAAAGTTGACGTGAGTGTTGTTTTACCGGGTTCTGCTGCGGGTCTGTTGTGTGGTGCACAGTCCACCAGTCTGAGGTCCATTCCCAAACATTCCCCACCACGTCGTACAGACCAAAACCATTGGCAGGAAACGACATCACCTGCAGTGAAGGACAACAATGCAAGGTCTTAAAATGTCATCTTACATTCCATTAAATAATTTGACTTATTTTCTAATCCCATGTAAAAATGTGGGCTTTCTGAAGCAAGTGTTGAAACATCTGGTTTGCAATAAATAGTAAATGGACTGTACTTATATACAGTATAGTGTATTTCTATCTTATCAAAATACTCAAAGCACTTTACAACAGAATCTATGCCCTCATGTACCCATTCATACAGCACTCTACTAGATCTATACAAAGACTAATCAGTGCTTTATCACCTTAAAACACAGATGGGACTAGGCCTGTCGCGATAAATTTTGCTGGGCTATTGTCTCAGAAATTATTGGGATAAATGATAATATTGTTTGAAATTTGACAATAATTAGTAATCACTGTCAAATTTAAGAGGAAATATGTTAATTTTTGTGTGTAGTACCTTTTTTGACCACCAGATGGCAGTTCAAGATAGTTTGAACCGAAGAATGGATAGTGAGGGAGCAAGCAGCGTGTCTAAGAAAAAATGGGCGGGAGCCTCTTGACGTGACATGGGCTGTCTCTTGTTCCTGTTTTTTTTTTTTTTTGTTGTTTTTGTTTTTTGTTTCTCAACATGGCGTACGCTCGATGTGGTTCGAGCTCTTTAGCACGACATTTGTCACACAAAGCTTTTAATAAAAAAAAAAATCAGTGAACAAGTTCTCAGCTTCTTTTTGCAGAGAAAAACAACTTTAGACAAAGGCACAGGTTTCAACCGTGAATTTTGGAGCTTTGACAAGACGGAGGGTTTTTCCCGTGAGGTCGGCCTGTTAGCTTAGCTCGTGGCATAGCTGCTTTTAACGAGCCAAAAACGCAATGTTGGACGGTTAAAATGGATTTTATAGAGAAAAGGGAAAGGGAGGGGTCAGTGAAGAGCACTGGAGTTTAGCTTTTTGTCATCCAAGGATTCAAGGTTTGTTATTTGTCATATGCACATGTGGTGCATGTGGTGGAACGAAAGTGTGTGTCTTCAGTAGAAAGAGAGCGACACGAAGAAACGATAAAGCCGACAAATAAAAATGAGGGCCATAATTTTTATTTATCATGCAATTAACTGATGTATTCTTTATCGCAACAGGTCTAGATGGGACGCACATCGGAGGAAATGAGGGGTTTAGTGACTTGACCAGGGGGACACTTCAGACTTCTGGTTGAATCGAACCCCCAACTCTCCCACTGGAGGACAACTGCTCTAACCAAGCAGACACAGCTGCCCCCATTCAGTTTCCCAAATCAGTTAGTTAATGTGACAGACTTTTAAAAGAACAAAAGCTACTAGGGCAGCACAGTGGCACAGTTGGTAGAGCTGCTGCTTCTCGGCGAGCAGGTTGCCCCAGTTCAAATCCCAGTCTGGGAGCCTTTCTGGGTGGAGTTTGCATGTTTTCTTCGTGCATGCGTGGGTTTTCTCCAGTTTCCTCCCACAGACCAAAAACATGCGTGTTAGGCTGATTGGTAACTAAATTGTCTCTAGGTGTGAGTGAGAGAGTGAATGGTTGTTTGTCTCGTTCGTCTCTCTGTGTCCCTGTGATGGACTTGCGATCAGTCCAGGGTGTCCCCGGCCTCTCACACAGTGACTTCTGGACATGGGCATCAGTGACCCCCCACGATCCAAAATGGAAGAAGCAGGTAAAAGATAACGGATGGATGGGTAAGGTACTAAAAGAACAAAAATGTATAAATTTACAAGTGATCTCTAAGATTTATTTAATAAAATGCAAATAATCAATTACAGCGAGCAGCTGTGGCTGAGTGTTAGAGCAGTCGTCCTCCAGTGCAAGAGTTGGGGTTCAAATCCACCAGCAGTCACATGCTGAAGTGTCCCTGCGCAAGACACTGAACCCCTCATTGCCTCTGATGTGTGTCCCATCGATGTATGAACGTGATAAAGCACTGATTAGTCTCTTTAGAATAATTTGTTCAATTATCTTTGTAGAGATCTAGTAGAGTGCTGTATGAATGGGTAAATGAGGGCACAGATTGTGGTGTAAAGAAATTTGAGTGTCTTGATAAGCTAGAAAGGCACTGCATAAGTACAGTCCATTTACCATTTACAGCTAGTTTTTGGCCTCTAGCTGACTCAGTGTGATACTGATGAACCAAAAGTATGTTTAGGTTTAATTAATAAGCACGAAGAACCAGTTTTCTCTAAGGAAAACAGTGCGTCACGTGTGATTTTCATAAGAATGTGATATTTTCATGATCTTTCTTGTTGAATAATGTTGGTCTTGAAGGTTTCTTTCCAAGCTAACAGACATAAACACAACACAACTTGTTGTTTGTCTTCATGTTGGAGGCCAGGCACACAGAGGCAAACAAAAACCATTAAAGAAGTTTGTTGTCAGAAGGTTGTGTTGAGCTCAAACCGTGTTCAGTCCACGTAGTCCAACTCAAACAGAAATCCAGCTGCAGCTGTGCACGTCAGACAAATCACAGCGGTTTATCTAACACGGTGCAGGCGTGATGGATGCAACAAGAAGCTCTGCAGAGAAACTTTCCTAAACCATCAAGATGGTTGCTGCTCATCTCTGTCGCAGGTTTGTTGCTCTGATTGGCTGAACGTTTGTTCGTTTGAAGCACTTTTATACGGCGCTCTTCATTAATGCCCTAAAAAATTGAAAACGGACTAGGAGCTTCTGAAATGAGATTAGGTTATGATTTAAGGCTGCCCATGTAAAAATGTATTTTTTTTTTGTCCAATATAATATTAACATTAAAATCAGTGATTAATAAAATATTTAGCAGTTTTTTTAAGTCATATTTGATGGATTTTTTTTTTCTTCTGTTAGTAAATTTAAAAGCATTGAGCCTCTACATACACTACTAACAAGTGATCTGGTCTAAATGTGATATTTTTCAACAAACCTGCATGAGCGACATGTTTCCTTCCGTTGTCATTTTGTCTGTTTGTCTTACCGGTGATGTTTGGACGTATCCGTCCTCTCCAGAGTTGTGTTTGGGGAAGTCCCCCTGCCAGAGGTTGGCATAGTGTTGTCCTTTTGGGTTCAACTTGTTTCCCCAGGGGTAAAGTCTGGAAAGGACGTAGTTTATTTGAGACTAAAGCATACTGATGCAGTTTTTTTTATCATTATCACCAGGTAACTCACCTGTCTTTTAATCCCCCCCTGCAGGCGTACTCCCATTCAGCCTCAGTAGGAAGTCTCTTGTTGGCCCAGGAGCAGAAGGCGACAGCGTCTGCCCAGGACACGTGAACAACGGGATGATCCATCCTGCAAAAACAGATTAAATTATTAGTAAACGTTTGCTTTTACCATAATATATGCACGCAGTCAGGTGTGTTCTACCTGTCTGTGATGTTGGAGTCTGGACCCTCCGGGTGCTTCCAGTTAGCCCCTTTGACAGGAAGCCACCAGGGGGCAGCAGCCACCTAACAACAAACATTTGGTTACTGTACTGAAAGACAATAGTGTATGCTAAATTTTGTTTCATGTTTTTCTAAAATAAAAAAGTTTTCAGGGTTCATCCTAAAGTGTCTTTACTGGACTGTTCCAGCTAGTTTCAAGAGCTGCTGCACCACTGGTGTCCACGTCGCCCCACATGACCAGACTGCAGATGACAGCTGAGACGAAGCAGTGAGCGCTCTGCTGCCTGGCTTTCATCTCTGGGAGGCCCGTTGGCCTCGGGCCTCTTAACCAACGTGTGAAGCTACAGAGTCTCAAAGAGCAGGGGCTTGGTACGTCTTCATGCCAGAAATACTACCATGCGTAACTTAATGTCTGGATAATGGTATTGTGAACGGAGCTCAACTCAGAAAATGTTCCGGCGTGACATTGTTGGAGGAAGAGTCAAATAATTTCATGGACGAAAGGACTCGAAGCGGCAGGACAGATCAAAACAACAGGCAGGATGTGTCGTACTGTTCTTAAAAAACACGCAACTTTATAAGCTAGATTTTTCTCGTCTTACACTGATCCACTTTTTTGTTTTTAAAAAACAAAATGTAGACTTTATATATAACAGTTCATATTTTTGTGTTAATGCTCATGAAGCATTCACACTATTGTGACCCGTTTTTCTTCCGTACGTTTTTCGGCATCTTTCTTGTTCCACAATTTTTGTGCTATTTCAACAAATCATACATTAAAACGTTCAGCTCATTCAGGAGAGGGATGCTATAACTTTTGGTATTGGTGCAACTTTAGCTTTTTGAAATGTTTAGCCTTTTCTGCCATTTTTTCTCATAGAAAATGAATTGAGCTCATTTTACATCATTCAGATTTGTTTAAAACCTTTTACTGCTCCTTTCACTTTTTGTTCTACTTCAGCTTCTTTAAGTTTCTTTGTGAAAATTTTAATTTTTTTCAGCTGCTTTCAGCTGTTTTTCCACTGTTTTGTGATCCTTTCAGGATCTTTCTGCTAACTACATTTTTGTGCTTCTTCTAATTTCTTTCTGCTCCTTTCAGCTTATTTCTGCAAGTGTCAGCATTTTCTGCTATTTACGCTACTATTTAGCTGTTTTTATGCTAATTTTAGCTTTTTTGACCAATTCCACATTTTTTGCACTCATTTAATTTTTTCTGCCTAATGCAGCAGAAAATGTGCCCTCTCTACTTCCTTCTGAAATTTAAGCTTCTTTCTGCCTTTTTAGCTACTTTTCAGCAGTTTTTTTTTTGTTGTTGTTGATAATTTCAACTTTTTGTGCTCATTTCTGCTTCTTTAGTCCTGATTGGGCAAATGTGTTCTTTCTAATTTCTTCTGCTAATTTAAGCTTATGCTACTTTTTCAGCTATCTTTTTTTTAAGCATTTTAATCTAGCTAATTTAAGCTGTTTTCAGATAAATTCAAGTTTTTTGTGTATATTTCTGCTAGTTATGGGCCTAATTAAATTATTTTTGCTAATTTCAGCTTGTTATGCTCCTTTCAGCTTATTTCAGCTAGTTTCAGTTATTTCAGCTACTATCTAGCCGTTTTATTCAAATTTTAGCTTTTTCAGATAATTCCATGGTTTTTTTTTGTAATAATTTCAACTTTTTTCAGCCTCAGTCAGCAAAAATGTGCTCTCTTCTACTGGTTGTTCAAGCTTCTACCTTTTCATTTACTTTTCAGCAATTTTTTTTTTCTTCTAATTTTAGCTTCTTTGTTATCCATTTTTAATCTCACTTCTGCTTATTTAAACCTAATTGAGCAAATATGTGTTATTTCTGCTTTCTTCTGCTAATTTATTTAAGCTTGTTCTTCCATTTCAGCATTTTTTTAGCTACCACAATTTCAGCTTTTTTTTTTAGCAAGTTGTTCTGCAATAAACATTCACACTGCATTTTCGCAGGAAATGCAATTCATCTAGTTCAAGTTATATTTGCTCTGTCCACAAATTAAACACAAAGAAAACAAAAACTGGTAGAAACATTGCCACATAAAATAAGATAAAATGAAACATACTGCAGCATTTTAGATATAAAGCATCTTAATTCTTTCACATCTTCTAGGTTCCTGTATACATTTATTTTCACCTAACGTCCTGAGCAACAGCTCCTGGACAACCGTGCAGTCCCTGACGTGACATAATGTCAAACTGAATGGACAGAGCAAGCCGTTTTCTGGTAGTTCTGGTAAAGAAAGAAGCATTGGAGCTTTGAACAGATACTTTCAGCAGCTTTTCAGTGCAACAAATAAGGAACATTTTGAATAATTTAAACTTCCGTTCTACAAAGCATGTTCTGATATTTCTGATTTTAAATTGAATCCTCAGTGATTATCATGTTAACTATACTGTATCTGCCTATTTTTCTTCTCTTTCGGCGGCTCACTTCTTCAGGGCTCGCCACAGGGAGGAAACGCACAAAGACTGGGCAACTGTTTTTACGCCAGATGCCCTTCCTGACACAACCACCAACTACCGTTGCCCACACGTGTGGAGCAGAAGGCTGCTATCTAAGGAAGATATATATGAATTATATAATTATTGTTGCAAAACACCAGAGGGAAAAAGTAAAAAAAGGTTGTAAGCAAAAGTTTTGACTTATTTTAAACAGATGCCATGGATTATCAAAAGGAAAGGACAATTGACTAAATTTTCTTTTATAAAAATGTAGAAATCATTAAAAAAATCCCTTTATATCATTAAAAACATATATTTTATTTATGTTTTGTCATCTGTACAAGTTCTCTAAGCAAAGCGAAACTATTGGCCACCTTAAAATTGTTCTAAATTTGTTTAGGTTACATAAAGGTTTAAGCTTAACTGAATGTAAAGAAAATATTATGTATGAGTTTTTGTATTCTTTTGTATTAAGTCAGTACAAAGAGTCTGTTAGTGCCAGTAAATTGAGGTTGAATTTGTTCTAAAGGCAAAAATCAGAAACTCCATCCATCTCAGATAAAGTCTGAACTTCTTATGGTTTAAATGCTACTGGTTTCTATGGCAACCAGCCAGATTGAGTGTTCATCCATGAATGATTACACGGCTCAGAGAGATGCCGCGTGCAAGACACGAGCATGTCTGCACTCTGCTGTCTTTTTCATGTGTCACCACAGGGCTCCAACGATGTGCGGTTGAGAAAAATTTATATTTATCTTTCTGTGCATACGGCGCGTCTGATGAACGGTTTCTGCTCATGTCTATGTTCTGAGTTCAGCAGACATCAGCATCTTCCAGGTAAGACAACTCAAAGAGCTCTGAGCTCTCCTGTATTTTTCCACGAGGTACACACGAGATGCAGTGACGTGTAATCAGCGTTTATAAATATGGAGGAGTCTTGAGACGTCCTCAACTCATTCGGGGGCCGACTTTTTTCATGTCTGTAGGCCTATTCTGACTGAGCTCCTTTGCAAAGAGAAAATAAACTTAAAGACAAAGATTGTTTCCTCGTCTCTTTCTTTAAAGAGTCCGAATAGATTAATTTCCATAACAGGAAGCAGAGGAAATGGTAAACAAAATACACAAGAATAAATATACTCACCATCTGGGTGATCTGACTTTTGACAGAATCGCTCAAAATTCCCTCAAATACAAACGTGTCTCCAAATTTCTCTGCCTAAAACCAGAAGGATGAAAGGGTTATTGGATATTTTGTCCTCCTACACACCAAAAGCATGCATGTTAGATCAACTGTAACCCTTAGCTGTCTTTAGGTTTTGTTGAGTGTGAATGTAATTTGTTTCCAAGGACTGCCACCTCTCGTTCAGTAACTGCTGGAGACACTCACAGACACGAAACGGAGAAGGGGTTAAAGAAAAAAGAATAATAGTGACTTTTTGACACCTCACTAACGTATCCTGTGGCAGTGACGAAGCTGTGGAACTGCTGGTTGGTGACTTCCTGGACGTCCATGAAGAAGGAGTTGACCTGCACCGATCTCTGAGGTCCCTCGCCATCTGCAGGAATGCCCGGGTTGTCTGTTCCCATCAGGAACTCTCCTCCAGATATCAACACCATCTGTAAGCAGAACAAAAAATATCAGTCACTCAAACTGGATTTTATGTCCTCTCTCACTTTTTCTTTTAAAGCACACACTTTAGATTAGGTTAAGACAAAATGCATGCTCACACTGCCTTTTCTTCATAAGTTTAAAACGAATAAATGATTAAAACCACCAGAAGAGATTTAAGCTACTCTCCCAAGAATAATTAATAATTATTTCTGGTCTTTCGTTTTATTTAATCACAAATGTTTTCTTAAACTCCATGATGTTGTGTTTAACTTGTATTAACAACAACAACAACAACAACAACAACAACAACAACAACAACAA
>JARVGS010001636.1:30359273-30373052 GCA_031762315.1 Hypsolebias antenori | reverse complement strand
AAATTTCTGAAAAATACTGCCGTTTCGGCCGATGACGTCACTGGGGAGGCGGGCCGGATACGCGAAACGCTGGTTACCGGGAACGCCGGAAACCGGGGGTCACCTGTATTATTTATTTATTTATTTTTGTACATTTTTTGCAAACCAAATACTTCTGCATACCGTACTTCGTGTCATTTTAGCAATGTGTACATCAGATCATTCAGGTCATCTAAGACTTTTGGTTTTTAAACTTATATTTTTTAAAACATTTGTCATTCAGAAATGTTTTCCTCAGAAATAGATCAAGCTTTTTTCAGCTCCTTCAAAATGGTCTCTTTGAAACAGGGTTCAATTTGTAAACCGATCAATGCTAGAACATACAGTAAATAACGGATGGGCCGGCTGGGTTGGAGTCTGGAGGTCCTCCCCCAGAAAATTTTGAATAAAGTAGATGTGATTTCCTGCATTTTGTTGTATTGGGTTTTTAAACATCTACGTTTACCTACGTTTGTAAACACTCGCATCCTACTCCCCCTTACTTGATGTTTCCGAGCCAACTCTTCTCTGCTGAATTCACTGTCCCGACTCCACATGTGAAACTTCCAGACACTCACCCCCACCACTCTTTTAGGGGCAGAGATTTTTCTTAAGGGTAGAGGTGGAAATACTTCACTTGAAGGGGCAGATGGTTCGTATGTGATATTAAGAAGTTGTCTTGTGTCGTCTGTTGTGTTTAAAATGATTGTTTATGTAATTTTTCAGTTTACATACCCAATATAAGTTTTATTTGTTCGAGGCAGTCATATTTGTTCATAACTTTATTATTAATAAGCCTGAGTGTTGCCGGATCCGAGCAAACAGTTGTCGGAACACACTCTGTCAAAATAAGAGCGTTCCCAGATCCTGTTCCGGCAGGATTCGGCTCAAATTAAGCCCTGGTTTGACAGCTCCTTCAGCATACTTGGTCTAATTTTGTATTTTTCTGCTAATTTAGCTAGCCTTTTGCTACATTCTTTAAGCTAGCTTTTTTGCAACCTGTATTTTTTAGCTAACTTTTGTTACATTTGGCAAGCTTTTTATTACTTTTAGTTTTAAGATAAATTTCTGCTGCTTTTAGCCTTACTTTCACTCACTTTAGCTTTATCTACTTTTCTGCTGCTTTAACAACTCCCTTTCTGTGTCTTCAGCATGCTTCAGCGAACTCGTGTAGCACTCACATTGCATTTTGACCGAAAATGCCATTTCTGTAGTGACCTTTAACTTCTTACCATTCCAGGGGCTTTGGATTTTGAACGCATAGAAGAGCAGGCAGAGGGGATCTTTGGTGGAAGGTACTTTTATTTCACAAACACTAAGTGAAAAAATAAAAGTTTGCCTATTTGATTATCTGTGGATCTATCTGTGTACGTCTAGTGAAGAGAACACTCCACTGGACCTGGACGATCAAGGTGGACGGACCTTTTTGAGAGTCCTGCTCCACCTAACCATGCATGACTATCCTCCCCTGGTGTCCAGAGCCCTGCATCTGCTTTTCAGGCATTTCAGCCAGAGACAGGAGGTCCTTCAGGCATTCAAGCAGGTAGCCCAGCTGTACATGACAAAACTTAAACTATTTAAACTATAATTAGTACACCTACTACAGGTGAACATTTCTCTGTACTTACCACAGTCATGGTAATCCAACAACTAACATACTGTTATATTGTAAAGTTGGAAAACTTTAAAATATTGTTTGAAATTAAACTAGATTTCCTTGAAGGAATGCATATTGCTCTCCTTGCATGTCAAAGTTTTAAACAAAGATCTTACACAATCTGCTTGCACTCAAAGCATATGTTAGGGGCAACTATTGGCTACTACCACGTACAATTTTAGCTTTATAACTTTAAAATTGACTAGCTTAGAGTGGCTTTTATGTTTGCTAAGATTGATTAGCAGTGGCAGTGAGCTTGAATTGAGTTGGCTCAACAATTATTCAGTAGTAGATGCACATCTAATGATTACTTTCTCAGAATTTAATGAAAATCCATCCACTGGCCCTATTCTAGGAAACGGAAATAATTCATACACATTGGCAATTACCTTCCTTTCATGGCAGCAGACAATAATCAATGTGATGTTCTGACATCAGTCATTGAGTGTGTTCACATCTAAACTGATCTATGCTGTAACATTTTTCTGGAATCTGTGTGGTTTTGCTAAGTATTTCCTCCTTACTGCATCAACGCTGTGTATGAACAGGTGCAGCTGCTGGTCACCAGCCAGGATGTGGATAATTACAAGCAGATAAAGTCTGATCTGGACCAACTGCGTTCGATTGTGGAGAAATCGGAGCTCTGGGTTTATAAAAGGCAGGGGCCAGATGAGAGCATGGATGTAGGAGAGGTGCCAGAACATAAAAAGGTGTGGCACATTTATTGTTGTAAAAAAACTAATAATAATGACAGCCAGGGCGTATTTGCTTACACTTTATTGTGTTTTGCAGGATGACTCAGGGACCACAGACAAACCAATGAAAGCAGAAAGCACAAGCAGTTACAACTATAGGATTGTAAAGGAGGTAACTGTTATTACTGATATATTACTGTTTTATGTTGTTGCACAGCAAAGCCTTCCAACACATACTTAATCTTCATTTGTTCAGTTTTTCTCTTTTGTGTTTCCTTCATAGATCCTGCTGCGTCTCAGCAGGTTGTGTATCCAAGAGGGTCTGTCGGGTAGGAAGAGCAGGAAGCAGCAGCAGAGGTTGCTCAGAAACATGGGGGCTCACACTGTGGTTCTCGAGCTGCTACAGATCCCCTATGAAAAGGTGCATATAGGTTTTATTTAAATGTTTTTACTATTTTGTGCCTCTGTGGACAATTGTTTAAATCGGGAATGTTTTTCCTCCAGGGGGAAGATTTGCGTATGCAGGCTATAATGAAGCTCGCTCATCAGTTCCTGCAGAACTTCTGCGCAGGAAATCCACAGAACCAAACCCTGCTTCATAAACACGTCAACCTTTTCCTCAATCCAGGGGTCAGTTGCCCTTTCTGATTGCACATTGACTCAAACTAGTATTTGACCCTAAAGCAAAAACCTACTTTTTCTTCCAGATCCTTGAAGCTGTCACCATGCAGCACATCTTCATGAACAACTTCCAGCTGTGCAGTGAGATCAACGAACGCGTGGTCCAGCACTTTGTCCACTGCATTGAAACGCACGGCCGCAGCGTGCAGTACCTCAAGTTCCTACAGACGATCGTCAAAGCAGAGCACAAGTTTATTAAAAAGTGCCAGGACATTGTCATGGCGGAGGTGTGCCTAGTTTCTGAAACACTGCTTTTTACTGATTTTCTTGGGCATCATGAAATGTAATGTAATGAAGCATGAGATTCTGAATTGTTTCAAATCATAGCAGATCTGGCGTCTCACATCTTTAATCTGTCCATAAGCCGTACTGTTCCAAACGTCTGGAAAACAGCTTTTGTGCTACCTTTACTGAAGAGAGGAGACCCCACTGTACTGAACAACTATTGACCAATCTCTAAACTTTGTATTCTTGCAAAGGTTTTAGAAAAACTGATAAACTCTCAAGTCAAGAAGTATTTGGATTGTTTTAACATCTTCCCATCAATCTGGTTTCAAGAAGCAACACAGCCCAACGACTGCTTCGCTGAAGGTTTTTAATGACATTGTTGAAACACTGAATTTGAAGGATTATTGTGCTGCACTTTTCTTAGACCTGTCTAAAGCTTTGGACACTGTGGGCCATGACATCTTATGTCATAAGCTCTCAGAAACTGGTTTCACAGACCATACTATTGGTTGATTTTCTAATTACCTTTCACATTGAAGGCAGTGTGTTCAACATAATGGTACTTCTTCCAGCTATTTAACTGTCAATAATGGTGTACCACACGGCTCAGTGTTAGGTCCCACCCTGTTCACAATCTACATACCGTAAATGCTTTAGATCAGATCATTCCAGATTTGTTCCATCTCAAACTGGTGCTAAATGCTGATAAAACCAAAGGGATGTTGTTTTCAAAAAGGAAGTCTGTACCAGCAGTCCTTTTTTCTATCTTATCTACGACCGGTGTTCCTATTGAGTTTGTTGATGCTTACAAAGACTTGGGGAATTTTGGTCAATGCACATCTCTCTTTTTAGCCTCACATCGAAAACTTGGTAAAGAAATTGAAAGTTAAATTGGGTTTCTTTTTCAGAAATAGAAATTGAAAGTTAAATTGGGTTTCTTTTTCAGAAATAGATCTAGTCTAATTCTGAACGCTAGAAAACGCCTTGTAGCTTCTACTTTCCTTCTCTCCATTGACAATGGTGACATTATTTACATGAATGCTCCTACAAGCACCCTGCAGATGTTGGATGCTGTCTACCACGGCATGCTAAGATTCATAACTGGCTGTAACTACCGTACTTCACGCAGACTCTCACTGGTGCATTTTCATCTTTAAATCACTTCTTAGTCTATTGCCTTCATATATATCCTCCTACTTGTCACGTCGTCAGTTCAGCTACAGCATGCACTCTCAGGACATTATTACCTGCAGTGTCCCCTCAGTGCGGCACAAATTCGGCAAAAGGTCCTTCTCTTACTCCGCTCCTGTAACCTGGAGCACCTTGCAAAAAGATCTGAAGCTCTCAACCTTGACCTCTGAAGGATTTTTAAACTACTGTTAAATTTATTGCAAGAACCATTGCAGACATGTTCCTGTTTTTAGCATCTTAAGCCATTTTATAATGTAGTTTGTTTTATTTCATTTTATATGCTTTCATATGAATGTATATTGTTGTGTGTACCTCATTTGTGGTTCTTTGTTTAAAACAGGACCCTTGTAAATGAGTCCTTGTGACTCATTGAGACAAACTGTATAAATAAAGGTTGCATGAATGTAACAATTCATGTAACATTTGTTTTGTTGTTCCCCCTCACAGCTGGTGAATGCAGGAGAAGATGTTTTGGTCTTCTACAATGATCGCGCCTCCTTCCAGACTCTGGTCCAGATGATGCGATCCGAGCGGGATCGCATGGATGAGAACAGCCCGCTGATGTACCACATCCACCTGGTGGAGCTTTTAGCTGTCTGCACCGAGGGCAAGAACGTGTACACAGAGATCAAGTGCAACTCTTTGTTACCACTGGATGACATAGTGCGGATTGTGACGCATGAGGATTGCATCCCTGAGGTGATTCGGTCCTACAAAAAAATCTAATAAAACTGGTCTAAAGACGTGATATTTGTGAGAAACAAAAAGATCTTGTGTAAAAATGCAAAAAATATTCAACATTTTATTATTTTAAGCGACTGTAGTGGTGGATTTAAAAGAGCGTATTTTATCACTAATTCTGTGTTGCATTTGACTGGAACCAAGAGTATAAGTTAATCGTACCTAAAATCTTTCAGGTGAAGATCGCCTACATCAACTTTCTCAACCACTGTTATGTCGACACTGAGGTTGAAATGAAGGAGATCTACACCTCCAACCACATGTGGAAACTTTTCGATAACTTCCTTGTTGACATTTGCATAGTAAGAAACATCTCATTTGCATTACTTAAGAAATAAGAGCTGTATCAAAAACAACTAAAACTTCATAAAATGTCATTCTGACGTTGCCGTTTTGTTTAGGTGTGCAACAACACAAGTGATCGAAAGCATGCTGACGCCATTTTGGAGCGCTACGTGACTGAGACGGTTATGAGCATCGCCACCACCTTCTTCAGCTCTCCGTTCTCTGACCAGAGTACCAGCCTGCAGGTAACTGTGTCACATCACAGAAACATTTACAGTTTCTTTACAGGAGAAATATTAGCAAAAACATAACTTTTTCTGTGCTTGACAGGAGAAAAATATAACACCCCTAGCAGTTTTGTGGTCCTTTAAAATGTCAATGAATCCAACAATGTTCAGTCATGTCATCTGGATGGTTTAATTTTTTTTGCTGAGACATTTCTTCTTTCATTTAAAGGACTTCTTCAGTCCGAGGAGCCACAAACAAACAAATATCACACTCCCCTAGTGGGGAAAAACAGTTTGCTGGTGATAAGATGGTTTCTGGGACCTGTCCTTTCTCCCGTCAACTCCTCTGAGGAGGTTTGTGGCTCCTCGGACTGAAGAAGTCCTTTGGATGAAGAACGAAATGTCTCAGCCCCTTTTGGCAAAACTGCCTCAGAGGAGTTGATGGGAGAGAGGGTGGGCCCCAGAAACCATCTTGTCACCAGCAAACTAGATTTTTCCATTATAGGAGTGTGATATTTGTGGGACTTCAGTTTGTTTGTGGCTCCTTGGACTGAATAAATCCTTTGGATGAAGGACGAAACATATCAGCAAAAAAAAAAAGAAAAAAAAAAAGAAAAAAGAAACTGTCCAGATGGCCTGACTGAACATTGTTGGATTTGTACCTGGATTATTGAGCATGAACTTTGGTGTGTCTTAATGAATCATTCTGTTTTGTTGAGTGACGAAAATCACACCCACTCTCATCTTTATCTAATCCTGATTTTACTTTTATTTTCTGTACCACTGAAGTCACAAGTCAAAATTAGGAAGAACTATTGCAAATTCCCATCATTAAATATGTAGTTTAAAAAAAATAACTAAAGAGCTAATGATACTTTATCTGTAATTTAAAGTTGTTGTTTTTTCCCCTTTCTTGGAAAGCTGCTTCTTTATTGCTGTGGTTTAAATTTCTTTTCCAGCTGAGAGGTTGTTTTTTCCCCCTTATTCTCAGTAAATGCATAAGAAAATAACTAAAGCAGCTACAGTGAAAATACAAATTTAAAAACAAACAAAAAATATCAGGAAATGAATTTGTACTGCACTAAAAAAATGCACATTACAGTAGTCCCTCGCTACTTCGCAGTTTGTTGATCGTGGATTCGCTCTATCGCAGTTTTTCAACATAAGATAGGACATGACACACAATTGGCTGATTGATGGATGAGCCGCATGATCGGCATGGAATTTTTATTTAAAATAAATTATTTTAAATTCACCTGCTGCACCTGGGTGAAGCCCACCGCTGCAGGAGAAGCTTCCTTGTCATATCTACAGCGGAGAAGTGGGTGTGGCTGAGAGCGCTGGCAGATTGCAGAGAGCAGCCGGAGGCAGAGAGCAGATTTCATGACATTCTGTGCTCTTTTAGAGCGTTTAGAGTTTAGAAACATTACAATATTGCAAGTGTGTGGGAAGGGTTTGAAACACCTTTATTATAAAACTAAAATAAACTACTGCTTGTGCTACAATTCCTACTTTGCAGGTTTTCACATATCGCGGGTTTTCAGGGTACGTACGGGTTCCCACAATAAACGAGGGACTACTGTAATTAACAAAAACCTTTTGAAAGGACCCTCCGTCAGTCTATGAATGTGTTAGCAACTGCCAAGGTGGGTACAAAGTGAGTCGAAGTGTGCACATGGTGCAGAGATGGGCTGCAAAATAACGTGCGTAGCCTAGAATGTAGTTTGCAAGCCATATACATAAAAATAGGCCGTGTTTTTCACACACTGTCCACTCTAAACAAGATTGCTAGCTCATTGGGCACTTGGTTCCAAACACAGCTGAACTGATTACAACTGAAAACACAACTATTTTCTTGCCGTTTTTGTGCAAAATTTGAGTTGCTAACAAGTATAACAATCACAACCTAGTGAAATATTACCTTTTTAGAGATTCAATTTATTTAACCTTTATTTATACATTTAGTCTCACTGAGTCGCAAGGACTCATTTTCAAGAGAGACCTGTTTTTTGCGAGGAGATGGCTCAAGAGCCCAGAGTGGAGCAAATGAGGGTGGGGGCATGTGTGGAAGTTTCACCTTTTCCACCCACATGTTGATGTTGTCTGTCCGGGTAGTTGAACCGGCGATCTTCCGATCACTGGCCCACTTCTCTAACCTCTGCGCCACCTCTCCTTTGTATATACAGTATAAAGTTCATAAACTCATTCATTAACACTTGCAGGAATAAAAGCTGAAAATATTCTTGTGTTAGTAACTTTATTGTAAACTTAAAATTCTTCATGTTTTCCTATTTAATGAGGTTAGGTTAGAGAAACTGAGTATTAATAACAATTTGTTTTTAATTTAATGAGATTCTTTAGTTTCAACGGACCAAATTCAACATCACTCAGTTAATGATCATTTAAAGACATAACTGCTGCTTCTTTTTCTTTGTGTGTATGTTTTATTGTCTTGTGAAAATTACATATTGTTGACTCCAACTTCTCTTGGTAGAAGAATTCATAAAAAAAATAAAAAAAACTGTATGCCTTCTTTATGATTGTCTGTTGTTGTCGCTGTTGTCCATTATTGTCATAATTCTTTGTTGAAATCAGGTCTCTTGTAAATGAGCCCTCAAAGCTCAATGGGATTAACCTGTCTAAATAAAGTTTGAATGAAAAAATAAAAATAAAAAGAAGCCAGAGCCATGGACTCATTATTGACAAATTAGAACAACATGAAACTTAGACCATTGACACAAGTTTCAGAATTAAATCAGTTAAAAAGCTGGTGGCTCATTTAACAGCACAGACATTTTTTAATTCTTTTGCCTTTAGAGACATCAGCTGGTTTGACCTACAAACCAGCTGACCTAAAAAAATTTTGTATTTTCGTTTAATGGGCGGCTGTATCCAGAAACGGCGAGAGAGCTTGCTGTGGCATGTTGAAATTCTCTCCTCACTGTCTTATCTGATTCATTTGATCCAATACAAGACCATATGCAGACTTGGGTTAGGTGTACCCGACCCTGTGCGCTCTGTGCCCCCAGGGAGAGATCGGCCTGGGCGGCTTGCTAATTGAAATGTGTTGGCGACTCATTGACGTATCGGCTCCGGTTTCAGGGCTATTTCGAACCACATTGCTGATTGCTGGTTTCACATCACACAGAGAAAAAAAAATCAATAGGAGCCGCGACAGCTAGGGTTTATTCTTTGCAAGCAGACGTTAATGCTTTGCAGAGGAGGTTTTGATATTTATCATTTTGTCTCAGTGGATCCGCCTGAACTGTAAAATATATCCAAACCCTATGGACGGATTGTTTAACACAAGTTTGTGAGAAGATTTAAATAAACTTTAAAGATGTGTATATTCATGTATCAGCTTAAGTTTTAATTAGTTTACCATTTATGTGTCTCACAAACACCTCATTAATCTCTGTTTTTAGTTTCTAAGACAAGTTGTCTTGTTGTCTTGTTCTTTATTAAGAACTTAAACAGGCTTGCAATGTAAAGACTTCATTGTATTTCTCAGAGATAAATCTTTGTCTATAACCATGATTTGGTTATTATGTCATGCACAATTCATTTAGCAGACTATTGAACATATTTAATTAAGAAAAAAATCAGTTACTACCTTAGTAAGCTAGTTTGTAACAGGATAAGTGTATAATCCTTCAGGTTCTTATAACTTAGATGCTGTTTTATTGCTTTGCACGTAACTTGGTCATCTCAATCCAACTTTTCCCTTTGTTGGTAGTAATCGTTGCCATTAGTTTCTTTTTCCCCCCCACCTTTCCAAAGGCCTAATTTGGTATGAAATTGCAGCCGTATATGGCACTGCCCATATCAATGAGTTTTGTGCGTATAGCTTTGTTTGAAATCAGTAAGTCGGATCTCTTCAAGGCTAATGTAGCCTGCTATCTGGGCTTTGGCTGCTGGCGCTGCTCCCCTTCAAACACAGAGTGAGCCCTTTGAAAAATGGATTGCGGAAGAGATAAGAAATAATTTATGTTCCTATCACTGCCTCGCACAAATATGGCGGGGAATAGTGTGCCAATAACTCCCACAAACTCCGAGAGGCACGCTATCTTTTTACTGCACAAATTATTAACGGCGCTTGGGAGGACGGGGAGACGCTGTGCATTTTTTTTTCCTCCATAGACTTGGCTCATTGCTTGTTAAAGCTTGGAGTTCACCACAGGGCTTTACAACTACAGATAAGGACCCCTGAACTGCACAGAGGGTTTAAACACAAAACTGAGTAAACAATGATGCTGAATCTTTATTCAAGAATTTCCAACTTCATTATGAGGGAAAATTTAATTTGGATGCCATGAGAAACTGTGAAGTCTTTGTTTTCTGTGTGTGCGCACATGCAGTGTCCATGTGCTTTGTGTTTGTGAGTGGACGGGGAGCAGAGGGAGGAGGGGAGCGAGTCCAAAGGGGAGTGCTGAGGGAGGATACTAGGGGTCGGGTGTCCGCTCGCCTCTGTCGGCTGGCGTTGACAGCTACAGACGCTGGTCTAAAATGAGAATCCTCTTGGGCCGCCTGCCTGCCCATCCAGCAAGAAAATAAATCCCATGTGGAAGAGCCGCTGTGTGGGATCAGAGACAGCCGCCGACCCCCCAGATCCACAGGGGGAGGCCAAGGGCGCCGGCACGACAGCATAACCTCCCCTCCCAACCCTCCTCCTCCTCCTCCCCTCTGGTTTAATATTACGCTGCCTGCTTGCCAACACTGAAATTCTGCAGTTGCAGTACTGCTGCTTCCACATTTTAGTTTTCAAATGATTTTTGGGCAGTGTTTGATACTGCTTCAGGCTTAGGTTAGACCACAAAAATAGCAGAGATGTTTACCTGTGCTTAGAGGTCCTCACAGTTAAAAATATTTGTGTAAACTAAAATGAAAGGGGCCTTGACACCAGTGATATGGAAAAGTCTGGTTAGGTCTCAGAAATTGCTCGCAGAGTTCAAAACCACTGTCCAGTGGGCAATTAAAAACATACGTAATACGGTATTTTTGTCTTTTTGCTAGTTCTGTTTAGCACTACCACCAGATGGGTGCTTGTGTATTGCCAAATGTTGTGCTTTCTGCAGACTCTTATCCAAAGTTCAGTTCTTTAATCCATATATTTCCCTCTTTTTATTTGCAGTGTTTCTCCATGCCTGCTCAAATATTACTCTCAAGGCCGAGAAACCGTATCGCCTGAAACATATTCTGAAATTGAATTCCACAAGTTCCAACTTAGGAGGGCTGAACTCCCCTTAGGACCCCCATGAAGTTTTATTCCTGGTTGAAATGAAAATATGAAGGGAAGGCAGGAACATTTTAATTGACCAGATATATGAAAAGGTACAACAAAACTGAAAAGGGAATTTGAGGTGATATAAACACTGGAGCAGAAAGAGAGAGAATGAAGCAGCATGATTAAGAAACAACACAGTAATTTAAGTGTTTTGGGAAGTGGTGCCAAATTTTGGTCCTTGGGGTGCCACCATCTTGCTTATGTTAGATGTTTCCTGTTCCATTACACCCAAATTAAACGAGCAGGGCATTAAAAAGCTCCTGTAGAACTTGCTGAAACCCTGAGGAAATGAACCATTTGAATCAGGTTTGTTGGAGCAGGAAAACTATGAAAACTTTCAGGACCGTGACCCCTCAAGAACGGGATTTGAACTGGAAAGGGTGACAGAACTTTTGTTTTTGGTGTTTGCACTCAGTTTGCAACCTATAATTATAATCTTCACGCCTTGTTACAGCTGTCTTTTCTAACCCAAACCCTGGCCCCGCCCGACTCGGGCCATAATAATGTGCTAAATGTGTGGGCCAGGTCAGTGTTGGGCTTTTGATAGCGTCAGCAGGCATGCGCGGCTGACGATCCAATTATATGGCAACATGACTTGCCATACAATCACCAGCCACACACGGCCATTTGACCGTGCACTGACCAGCCTTGAAAGAGGTAAAAAGTTCAGTTAAGCTTCAGATGGAACTATTGCCAGTGATCCATCAGCCCAAAATGGACGTTCATTCAGCCGCTGCACTCAGCAGACGCGTGTGGACAATGACCCAAACAGGTGAGATCACAAAATATCTGACATGTCAGAGCAGGGTCCATGTCTGAATAATGCAGAATGCAAGCAGAAGCAGGGATTTAATGTGCTTTGACGGCCATGAAATGACAAACACCCCCTCAGCTCCGATCTTCTGCCCCTTTACTCAGCTGCGCGCATCTGCCGACTGACTGTTAATAACTATATAAGCAGTCAAAGCTTAATATTTTTTTTGGGGGGGGGGGGGGTTCGGACCTGTAATTACAGGTAGTCCTTGGGTTACGATGGTCTCGGGTTACGACGTTTCGAGGTTGCGACGCATCTCCCTTATTCACGTTACGCGGTTGCGTCGGTTTTACGTCGGTTTTACGTCATTAAACGTTGTAACGCAGCGGCGCAGCAGCAGAAGAATACAGTAAGTGGTGCAGCGGCGGAGGAACTGTACAGGTACTACTGTACGGAGGAGGACTGCGTCACTAGCATCCCAGTAGGCTATTGCCCTTCATTATGGCTCCCAAATGCAAGGAGGACTCTTCTGATGGCAGTGCATCAAGGAAAAAGAAGGCCATCACCATGGACTTACGTCGAAAATTGGTTTACGCGCTTGGTAAAACAGGTACGGCACATTTATTTACGTACGTTCTGATTCTAGATTGAATGAACCAACGTATTCCACACTTCTCCTTTGCTAGTTTTTTTTAATTGGTTGTACAGCGCAAAGCTACTGTACTTGTACTGTAACTTTGTAAGCTGTTTCTATAAGTCAGGATAGAGGCTATGCATCTGTACTGATGCGATTTTCAGCATCCGTGTAAGCAACCATTTGTGGGCACCCACACTCTTTTACAAAGTTCAGCTGCATCACAACATTCTTTATCAGGAGTCTACAATTTTCACCACAGCTATAGGTAGCGAAGATGCGTCAACTGTTCAGAGGACAAGAAAAAGTGACGTATGAGTAACTTCTCATCAGGAATTTGATGCAGATGTTCTCTCTTTGTAGTCCCTGAGTGATGCGTTACGCAGATGTTGATAGGTGGGACGTTTACAAACGATTCAAATCTTTTGAACGACTCTTTACAACAAACGATGGGGATCAAGTCGCAGACACTTAAGAAATGTTCCTTGTTTTTTTTTCTTTCTCATGATTTTTTTCACATTTTCCTCTTCAAATGCAGAGGCCTGCACTCCTTCACGTTTTATTGAGTTCAATGAGCAAAGCTAAGATGATGGTGGAAGTTCAGGAGAGGATGGGGGGGGGGGGGGTTGCATGCTCGGCAAGTTACGTGGTATGGCCTTTATGTCGGGACGTCACCACCGTCCAAAACTGAATGGTTCTTTGAAACCAGCGGATCTTCAAAATCTGCCGTCCTTCAAAAACCAAATATCCAAACCCTACAGTATTTCCTAAAAACAGCATCCGTTTTTTTTTTGTTGTTGACTGTTAGACTCACGAATCTCTCACCAGGATAATCACAGTGAAAAATCACATCAAGTTGCTGCTGATCTGTTTCATGTTACTGTGCTCATTCGTACTCATCTGCTCACACAGACTCATGTTCGTGCTGCTGTTCAGTGTATTGTTTTTGTTTTTATACTACTAGTGCTTAGTGTATTTTTAGTTAACATATTTCTTAGTTCACATCTTAGAGCTTATTACTGTTGTTCTTTTACATTTTATTGTGGGATGTAACTGGGACCCTGTGTACACAATTTCGTTCCACCATATGTACCGTATTTTCCGGATTATAAATCGCTCTGCTCTATAAGTCGCATTGTCCAATTATGTCCAGTAATTTGGAAAAATCCATAAATATGTCGCACCGCTCTATAAGTCGCACCTATTATGCGTCACCGCTGATGCGTCGCCTATGTTACGCGTCACCGCTGACAACCCGGGAATGTGGGCTGTGTCTTGCCAAAAAAGGATTGTGGCAGCCATGGCCATGCACGGAAGGACTTTAACAAGATTAACATGGTAAAAACAATTATTTGTTTGCTGAAAATTATAGCAAAGATGTGTC
>JARVGS010001636.1:30320802-30338278 GCA_031762315.1 Hypsolebias antenori | reverse complement strand
CCCCCCCCCCCCCCCCCCCCCCCCCCCCCCCCCCCCCCCCCCCCCCCCCCCCCCCCCCCCCCCCCCCCCCCAGAGCGTCTTAGTTTACACATCCTCCAGGACCAATTTGCGATAAGTTGACCTATCCAAGGCCAGCGAGGAGGCCAAATTCAGATAAACAACAATTGTTTTGGGCAGGCAGACTCTACTGACATGTCTCCTTCAGTTCAGCTGAGATGCTCAATGGCGAAGCCAAACAGCCAGATCTGTGGATATTCCACCAAAGTTGGGCTTACAACTCCTCCAAGAAGTCTTCCTTCCAACCATCCGTGAACACAGCCACAAAGTTCCACAGTCCTGCCTGCTCAACTCTGTTACAGGCCCACAATTAGTTCACATACAATCTGAGTGTTGCCAAGCCCAGTACACACATTCCAGACAGCTTAAACTGCTGCTGGCATTTCCGAATTTGTCAGCAATCCAGATTTACACCGACTCCAAAAGGCAGAATCCAGCTATCATATATGTTCCATGATTTTACATTTATTGTACGGCATGAATACCTCCTAAATATTACATCAAATTCTAACTTATTATTGGTTAAAATGACAGAGTTTAAGCCTTTATTGTGATGGCAAATGCCAATTAACTCTTAGATTTGGATTAACTCCAGTAAGTAATCAGGTGTAGATGATCATCCAGTGATGACTTCCTGCAAACATCAATAAATTTGCCTCGTGGTTCATGACGTGAGGGTTTAAGCTCATGCATTATTTGACTTCCAGCAGCAGATGATAAATCAGAAACCTGTCATCCACACCTTCCATGTGGTTATCTAAATTGTATTTTGTCATTCCTTTTTTTTGTCTTTTGATCGTTTCTCTGCTTGTCTGACTTTGATTTTGTTTTTATTCAGAAGCTAAAAAGTAGCATGTATTTTGAAAGGTGAGCAGCCGCTGCTGGTGGGTAGGGCGTGCTCCTGCTCTCTGGTAATAGCTTTGGACACAGCTGTGTGCATGGCTGACTCCCCAGCGCTGCAGGGCCTTATCTCTACAGAGGAGATTAGGTTTTGTGGGGTTCCTGGCATTCTTCTGTAGTTGAGGCAAGGCTTGTGAGCTGCTCCACTGCCCAGTGGCCACTGATAAAATGTCTAAGGCACTTTTCAGATTTTCTGTTGTCGTTTGTTCATTTTGGTGACGCTGATTCTGAATAATAATCTAAGACTATGACTCAAACTCTGGGTTTGCTGGCGTTAAAAAAGCAGCTTGATTTTAATGTTGTGTATATTTTATTTTTGTGTTTCTCTGCCTACTGAAATGTTCAATCTTCCATGAAGAGAAACATGTGATGAACATGTGACACATCTGAAATAAGCTCAAGTTGTGACTTTACTTCTCACAGCACATATAGTGTATACTGTATAGTATATATGCTGTATATATAGAGAGAGGTGTCTTTTTTATTACTGTTTACTCTAAATTTAATGCTATTCATTTAATCCACGAGTTTACGTTTGGTGTGCAGCATGAGAACTGTCAAGCTGCTCGAATCGGAGAACAAACGCAGCACAAGGCAGCTCTGAAAAGACTGAAGGAAATTAAAACGACAAATGGCAGCAACAATGTGTGGGACAATAAAAGCTGAAACCCCTCCTTTTCCTGTTATTCTCTAACTGTATGTCATAAAGCCTTTGCTTTTAGAATCTAGGAAAATACTTCTAAATTGAGCTTTGTCTCTTGGGAAAAGACTTTTTTTTTTTTATTTTCTTTCTGGCCCATTTCCAATCTTTATCGTGGCTTCAGGACTGGCAGCTCCAGGAACTGAAGAACGTTGGAAGTTTACCTCATTTAGTCAGATGTGAGCCGATTCTTCATTTCTTCCTCTTTGTGTTTTTACTTGATGTTGACTTTGTTTCATAAAAGGTATCTGGTAATACTGTATATAACAACTGCAGGAATGTAAGAGTGTCCAGGGAGCTCATCTTTCTTGGTGGTATGTGACTGTGTTCATTACTCTTTCATGCAGCTCCCTCACAACATTTACCCTACCCCCTTTGCCAAATTGGATGATGTTATTTACTCAAAGATAAAGTTAAGAAAATGATTGTTGGGGAATTTTGAAACAACAGCGAAAAATAAGATGTGACTAAACTTTGTTTAAAATTCATGATTAAGTCAACCCTAAATCTGGGATTGTTGATCCCCCCCACACAATAAATAAATAAATAGCAGGTCAAAGTTAAAGTTTATATTTAGGAACTGCTTGAAGTAGTCTATCTTTTAATTGTCATGCATTTCTTTGTAAGTGTGTGTTGTATGGATTTATGTACAGGGCAGCACGGTGACACAACTGGTAGAGCTGCTGCCTCTCGGCGAGCAGGTCCCCCGTCCAAATCTTGGTCCGGAGGCCTTTCTGGGTGGAGTTTTCATGTTCTCTCCGTGCATGCGTGGGTTTTCTCTGGGGTACTCCAGTTTCCTCCCACATACCAAACACTTGCATGTTAGGCTGATTGGTAACTCTAAATTGTCTCTAGGTGTGAGTGAGAGAGTGAATGGTCGTTTGTCTCGTTTGTCTCTGTCTTGCCCTGTGATGGACTTGCGACCCATCCAGGGTGTACCCCGCCCCTCTCACAGTGATTGCTGGACATGGGCACCGCCAACCCCCGTGACTCAAAATGGAAGAAGCGGGTAAATGGATGTTAGGAACCGACTGAACCCAGAGTAGTACGAGACCAGGACAGAAGCAAACACTCAGGATTAAAAAGAATGACAGTGTTTATTATTTACAAGGTGAAGAAAAAACCCAATGGATTCTCTGATGGTCCTGGAAGAGAGAACAAGATCAGGATCCTTTGGTAGGAAGGAGTTTTTGATGTTTAATGTTCTGTTTGTCTCTTACAGGAGTTGAGGCTGAGGTGAGGCCCAGTAGTGACTCCACATAGACTCCAGAGAAGATGTCGAACTGCGGGCAGGCGGTGGAAGAGTTGGACAAGCTGGGACATGGAATGCAGGACTGGCAAGTGAGTGGCAAAAGGCAGGGCTGGCAGGCAGGCAGGCAACAGGACTCCAGAAAAACTGTAGGCAAAAACCAACAAGGTAAGTAATATCCTCAAGTTACTACTTTCAGGCTGAAGACATAAATACCGATTGAGGCACAATGCTCCAGCGTTGGATCTCACTGGGCTGCAGCCTTAAATAGTGGTGTTCCTCATCAGATGGATGGCCGTCAGCTGGAGTCAATTGGTGGCCATCTTGGAGAGGGCTGCAGACAGTGGGAATCCTACAATGGATGGATGAATGGATGGATTGATTTATGCACAATGTCCATGCGTCTATTTTTTTTTAAGAGGTCAAATCAGCTTCATTTTAGTTTGGCGTCTGCATTGTTCTTTATGCATTAAAATAAATTAAATATGTATCAAATTAAAAATCTAACCCCATTCAACTCCTGATCTCTACAGATTTGTCAAAAGATTCTGTCCTGATCATATAGCAGTCAATAATATTCCATACAGGTGGCTTCGATGCCAATAAAAAACTTTATTCAGGTTATTGTTGATGGTTGTCTCTGGAGCCCTTCTGTACGGTACTTCTGTCCACATTAGTAGGTTTAGTAGTCTGAAGGTGCTCCACCATGTTTTTTTAATGTTGGACCTGCGTTTGAACTGGAGGTCTGACGCAAGCAGCAAAGTGGACCGCATAATAATAATAAAAAAAAATAATTAAACAGCCAGTTTTGTGAATATTTTAAATATGTAACATTTCTGTTTTATTTTTGTTACGTAAATGAGTTCATGAATTGTGATGGCCTGAGGTCATTTGTTTTGCATGACACTGTGCTGTTGCAGGTTGACTGTGATGGTTTGCTGTTATATTGTCTGGCTACATGGTTATTGTTATATTGCTTTTGTTAGACATTATATTTGTAATTCCATAAACAATGTGTTTAGTGCTGTTTTTGTTCTGTTTTGTTTGAAACTAAACTGGCTAAAATAAATCAACTTTCATTTGTCAAACCTATATTTTTTTCTCATCCAACCTTTATTTAGACTGGTTAATCAAATTGAGCCTCGGGGACTCATTTACAAGAGAGACCTGATTTCTTAACAAAGAGTGATGACAACAGTGAATAACAATGACAACAATAGACAATCATAAAAGAAGCATACAAATTTATTTATTTTTGTTTGTTTTTACAAATCTACAAAAAAAAAAAAAAAAAGCAACCAAAAGGACAATCAAAAGGTAAAGTAGAAAAAAAACAACAGCTAGATTTAAAAAAAGCTAGATTAAAAAAAAAATTAGATTCATCCATAAATACTGACAACGTCCTGTGACATAAACTTACATCTGAACACATCCATGTTACAAAGGGTCGTATCATTTATACATTGACTAAATCTGGGACCCAAGTATTACCGGTAACAGTAGTTTGTTTGTCAGTGTTGAGTTGGAGGAGTTCCCAAGTAATAAATAAATAAGCTCATGTGTCAGGAAGGAGGAACCCGGATCACAAAAACAGGTCTTGCAGATGAGTGCCAGCAATTTGCCCGGAGGAGAAAATCTTTCACATGACTGCACAGAAATTCAAGAATGTCTTACAAGAAGTAGGCACTGGTAATTTTAGATGAGCGGTTTTCTTTGTTTGTTATTAACCTTTCTCAGCACCCTGACTTCCTCCCACACTTTAAAACTATATAACTGGTGATCCTTACCTGACCTTAGAGTGAGTGTGAGCATGGATGGTTGTTTGTCTCATGTTTTTGTGTCAACCTGTGATGGACCTGTCTGGGCTGTGCCCTGCCTCTTGCCTAATAACAGGTGGGATTGGTTTGGCCTGGCCCCCCACAGTAATAAATGCTTGTGTTTAACTTTATGTGTAAACATATGATTATATCAAACCTTTGCTCTCTATGTGTCATGATGTACCTTCCTGTCAAAAGTGAGGGTTAGTTTTAAGCACAAAAACTAGCATTCATTGAGGTTAAGAGAATTAGGTAAAGATTAATGGATGACACTGTGTGCAGCGCAGCCCTGAACCCACTTCAGCCCTTGCAGTAAAAGCATGGCAGCAGACCTTTGCATGGCCTCTTGTAACAGCTAATAAGTACATGATGTGGTGTTTAACCTGACAACTACGTTGTCAGTACTGCATGAATACTAACAGTCTTGTTTGTGTCACAATTCTCTAACTGCACCCAGAAGCTGGAACAGAACCTGCCTGAGAAACTGTTGGAGGACCAGAAGAGGGTAGGTACTTACAGCAGCAGGGCAGCTTCACTAACAACTCCAACACCAAACAGATGCATGGAGGAGATTATACAAAGTATGTCTTAGTTGTTTTGGTTAAACCTTGACAATTTCAATGCACATTCTCGTGATATGAAACGCCGTGCTCGGAGTATGTGTTGCGAATGACTTCAAGCTACTACCACCCCAAATTTTAGCTCAACATCAGTAAAACCGACGGAGTTCTATCCATTGATGGGTTGGCTAGTTTCAGTTAGGTGTGGCAGGTATCTTGAATTAGATTGACTCCAAAAGCTAATCAGCTTTAGATGTACATCCATCTGAAAGTTTAATTAAAATTCATCAAGAGGTTTGTGAGATATTTTGCTAACAGAGTTGACTGCAAACAGTTACAGTAATGGCAAAATGACTTCTTATCTCCACAGCTGAACGCTGTCGGAGTAGCAAGACAGCAGCTAACGTCAACGGAGCTAAGGCTGGATTGAACCAATTATAGCAGTTGTTTACTAAGAAAATAAAATTTGAATTACAAAAACACTATAAGCTGTAGTCTTATTGTTGAGGGTGATATGTTTTAATAAAATAAAAAAAAAGCTAGGGAGCAACAAAAGGTTATCCTCACTTTAGAAAGTGGGGGTGCACCTGCTCCAACTACTCCATTAGGCCAGTGCTGGGGATCAGTACCCCTACACCACATTTTAGGTCAGTACAGTAGTCCCTCGTTTATTGTGGGGGATCTGTACCCTGAAGACCTGTGATAAGTGAAAAACCACAAGTAGGAACAATAATACAAGTAGTAGTTTATTTTAGTATACATATACTGTATCTGTCTAAATATAAAGGCGTTTTAAACTCTTCTCACACCCTTGCAATATTCTAAACAAGGTTTCTAAACTGTAAACTGCTCTAAAAGAGCACATCATGTCATGATTTCAGCTCCCTGTCTCCTCTGCTCTTTGCCGCCTGCAAGCGCTCTTGGCCACGCCCACTTCTTCGCTCTGCAGGTGAACAGCTGTTCAGCTGTTAATTTGCAGCAGGAAGTTTATTCTGCAGTATAGGATGCGCAAAGCTGCAGAAGGAAGCTTTTTCTGCAGCTCCGGGCTGTACGAATGTGCAGCAGGTGCTAAATATAAAATGAATAAATGTATAAAATGAATAAATAAACAAATAATTTAAATTAATTTATTTTAAATAAAAATTCCATGCCGATTGTCCGGCTCACCCATCAGTCAGCCAATTGGGTGTCATGTCCAATCTTATTTTGAAAAACCGCAATGAAGCGAGTCTGCGATAAATGAACCGCAAAGTAGCGAGGGACTACTGTACAGTATCTGTAAAAATGACAGTTATAGTCATTTTTGTTTATGTGTGTGCGTGTTTAAGGTCAGTTGACTGTAGCAGCCATTTTGAATCATTAAAAATGATTCAGTTATAGAAGTGCATTCAATGATTGTTTTCCTCAGGTTTAAAAAAATGTGTTCAGTGGTTCATGAAATATTTTGGTTAACAGGCAGACACACAAACACATGCACATAGACACAGACAAAAACACTGCCAGTGTTGTCTGGCTTTGCCTTTTGGTGGTGGGCAATAAATATCCATCCATTATCTGTACCCGCTTCTTCCTTTTTCGGGTTGTGGGTGTCACTGGTGCCCACATCCAGCCATCACTGTGTGAGAGGCGGGGGACACCCTGGACAGGTCTCCAGTCCATCACAGAGACACATAGAGACAAACGAGACAAACAACCATTCACTCTGTCACTCTCACCTAGGGACAATTTAGGGTTACCAGTCAGCCTAACATGCACGTTTTTGGTGTGTGGGAGGAAACCAGAGTACTACCCGGAGAAAACTCATGCACCCATGGAGAGAACATGCAAACTTACACACAGAAAGGCCCCTGGCCAGGATTTGAGCTGACGACCTTCTCGCTAAGATGCAACATCTCTTCCAACTGATCCGTCCTGTTTAGAATAAAATGCATCATCAGCAGGTTTGAGTTAAGGGCAAGAGTTAAATCAGACAAACTCCCTATCCCACCCACTGCTTCCATCTGTGACATCATGGAGGAGCAAAGATGGCATCCGACAAGGGCAACAGCTCACAGCCGACATAGCAACTATTTAACAGCAAGCCCAATTGGATCTGTGTCACCACATGTTATGAAGTCAACACTTAAAAAACCATTCACTTCTTGTCCAGTGATACTTTAAGATGAAATTCATCTCTACTTTTATTGACCAACCATCTTCTCAATAGGTCAGGTTTGTGTAATGGACCTAAAAGTAGTCTTAATATATTAATTATTTTACACTGTGTAGATATTACATGAATCAAGGCAATACCAGATTGTACCGTTTAATAATTTGTGTTAAACCGTAGCATGACTATAGTTCAACACTGTATAACAATATTTCATTCAACCGTTATTTATACTTAGTCTCATTGAGCCTCGGGGACTCATTTACAAGACAGACCTGATTTTAACAAAGAGTGATGACAACAGTGAACAATCATAAAAGAAAGCATTGAAAAAATTTATGGAAGAAAATTATATAAAAAAAAAGAAACAAAAACAGCTACATTATAAAGGGACGTAAAATACTAAAAACAGGAACGTGTCTGCATTGGTTTGTGCCATGAACTTAGCAGATGTTTGAATATCGAGATGTATATCGTATTTTGCGATTTATCTTAAAAATATAGAGATATTAATTTTTATTAAGTCCAGATGCTTGCCCTCTGTGATTATGGCTCCCGTCCCTTCAGTGAGTCATTACGTCACGGGAGCAGTATGCGCTCTAGTTGTCTCATTTAACTATATGGTTAAGGAATAATTCTTAATGTGTTGCAAGTTTAGTTTAACCACAAGTTGTATCCTTTGTGAGATTTTGGTCTTGAGGATGGCAGAAGGGGTCATTCTTCAGTAGGAGCAGGGAAACACTGTTATGCACGATGCATGCTGCAGATTAATTAATCTCCTGCCAATAAAAGATGAGAACCATGTTCTTTACACCACCTACATAAAGTAGTCGTGACCCGTGGAGCACAACTGTGGTAGTGGACCTTATTTAATCTCGTCTTTCAAGGACCGCGCACTTCTGACAATAATTTGCACGTAATCACACGCAAACACAAAATCACGGTTCCCTTTCGCTTCTTTCACTTTATTCCATGGGTGGTCTTGTCAGGTAGCTATGGGCTGTGGTTGCCATACCAACAGCAAAGTCGTGCCACTGACTGGATGAGTCACAGGGTAGAAGGGCTGCCCCCCAGCTCTGCCTGAGTAAAAACCAAGACCTCACAATATCACTAAATAGGGTCTTTGTTGTTTAAATAAACACAACTTTTTTATGGCAGATGATAAACCTGCTGTAACACAAGACTTTTTTTTTTTTTTTTGCACAGTTTTAGACACTTTTAAATATTTACAATGAAAAGTTAATATATCATTGCTCAAGGAAAACATTTTCAAGGAATGTTTGTGGGCTCAGGCAGATCGTAATTTTCTGTCATTTGTAAAAAAAAAATCTGTTAAAAGATTTAAAATGCAGACTAAAGGATTGATGTTACATAATCCTCTCTCTTTCTCTCCCTCTGTTGCTGACGTCATATTGTTTCATCCTTCTCTTTTTCTTTTCCATGATTAGGGCGAGGCGCTGAGACAAATTCTGGTGAGCCGTTACTATGGCAACTTCCACCGGAGTGGTGGGCGGCGGGAGAGTCTGACGTCATTCGGCAATGGCCCCCTCAGTCCTGTAGGATCTGGCAGGAACCAATCGGGTGAGAGTCCGTGGCTTATGTTGCTCCTTTCTAACGTTAAACTCTGAAGCTTATAGAAAATTATTTTCACCGGAAGATGCAGTTTCTGACCTACTCAGACCAGCCCGTCTGGCAACCATTCAAAGTCACCCCCCTTTCTCCGCTCTGATGCCCGATTTAAACTTAAGTAAACTGTCTTCACCATGTTTACATGCCCAAAGGCAATGGGTTGCTGCCATGTGATTGGCTGATTTGCTATTTGTGTTAAGCTGTTGAACAAGTGTACCTACCGTAATAAAGTGACCGGAGCGACTCTGTCTGGCCCTGAGTTGGTTATCAGCTCCAGAGTTGTGCTACAAGGTGCCCTTTTATCATGCAGGGCGCTGCGTTCTTATCGTTACATGATAATAGAGTGAATGTGTTACTAGCTGCCGTCACAACACGGGAGCAGCATACTCTGGTTCTCTTGTATTTCAGTTGTTACTGGGAATTTATTTAAACACGTCTATTAAAGCAACAGTTCAGGTGTTTTGAAGTAAGGTTATGAACAACGAATATCTTACCTGTTGTAGATAGTTCTTTGACTGACCTCAGTTGATTCTGTCAGTTTATCTGTTAGTTCGAATGAGACCACAACCAGAGTAGATTTGTGTCATGTTACCATAATTTCATAAAGCTTCATGCATGCGCTGTTTTATCAACTTTTTACACTGCTGTCAGGTCAACATTACACAGTAATTCTTGCAAATATATCATGGTGTCTGTGCTGGAAGTGCCACAGGCTGCATCAGGAGGGCTACAGCTAGTTGCTGCTGCCATCATTGACATCTGCACATAAAAGGACTGTAAAATTTTTGCAAACTGACACACATGTAAAGATTTTTTTAACAGTCTTCATATGAACCACTATGAAATGATTAGGACTGAGTTATTTTGAGATGGCAGCAACCCTCTATGGTCTTGGCCCCACTTGGTTTAGCCATTAGCTCTCAAGTCTGGTCAAAATTAAGTTCCCTTCTCCAAATCTAGAAAATCATACCAAAAAAAAAAAAAAACAGTCTACAGCAGTTAAGATGTTTATTGTTTAATATAATTAGTTTTTTTGACCAAATCCCGGTTCAAAAGATTTGAATTGGCATCCAAAAAAGTTAAGTTAGGTCCTCTGGATGGTTTCTTTTTGTTGAGACATTTCGTCCTTCATCCAAAGGACTTCATCAGTCTGTGGAGCCACAACAAACTCAGTCCCATAAGCAGCACACTCACATAGTGGACCAACCAGTTTGATGGTGATAAGATAGTTTCTGGAGTGCACCCTCTCCCCCGTCAACTCCTCTGAGGCAGCCATGACAGGCCTCCTGAAACCATCTTATCTCCATCAATCTGGTTGACCCACTATGTGAGTGTGCTGCTTGTGAGACTGAGTTTGTTGTGGCTCCTTGGACTGAAGAAGTCCTTTGGATGAAAAACGAAACATTACAACACAAAGAAACCGTCCAGATGACCTGACTTAACTTTGTTGGATTTTTTTTAAACCTGGATTATTGAGCATGGACTTGGATGATTTGAATCAGCACTTTAACATAAATAATTTTAAAAACTGTTAAGTCTGTGAGGACACACTTACTTTGTGGCTGTAGTCAGCGTTGTGAGTTTATTCTTTTTTTTTTTTTTTTAATTGGAGCTGATGTGATTAAAAAGTTGTAGCAATAAATACAACTTCAACACAACGATCACTGGACCCCGGTTCACAAAATACTCCACGATGCTGGCACACATCCAAAACACAAGAAGTCCATCCATCCATCCATCCATCCATTCATCCATCCATCCATCCATCCATCCATCCATCCATCCATCCATCCATCCATCATCTTTATTTGCTTCTTCTTTTCTGGGTTGCAGGGATCACTGGTGTCCATGCCCAACAGGTACTGCATGAGAGGTGGTGTACATTGTAGACAGGTTGCACCTCCATCACAATGACACATGGAGACAACCATTCACTCTCACAACTATTTTAGAGTTGCCACTTACACCAACATCCATGTTTTTGGTCTGTGGGAGGAAACTGGAGTACCTAGAGAAACCCACACATGCATGGAGAGAACATGCAAACTCCATCCAGAAAGGCCCCCTACTAGGATTTCATCCAGCAACCTTCTCACAGAGAGGCAGCCACTATACCAACCGTGCCAACGTGCTTCCAGGATGTCTACCCACCTCCTCTTTATGATAAACTTATTTTTATTAGGAGACGGACTGCTCTTTCCTGAGAAAACAGCTTTTGCACCTGTTGAAGAAACAAGCTCCATCAAAGGAATTCAATATGTTGTCTGACGTTGGGGGATGTGCAGGAATTTGTGCACAATGATGTTAACTAACACATGTAGCTTTGACTACAAAGAATATGATGGTTGTTTTTATTTTTTCTTCAAATATTGCTATTAACGCAATTCATACAATAAGTGTGCATCAAACAAAAAACACTGTAGTTTGCATTTCTTGTGTTATTTGTCTTGGATGTCAGAACTAACTGTCAGATATTCAGCATTTTAGTTTATATGCATTGTGTACATGTGTCTACAGTGTAAATGCAGTGATGCAGAACAAATTATAAACCTTTAATCTCACGTTTTTGCCTGCCCTGATTTGGCCCATTGCTTTTTCTCATCCATGCAGCTTTAGGGGGTTCAGGTGGTCTGAGTCGAGGGGAAATGACGCTTGCAGAGGTGCAGTGCCATCTGGATAAAGAAGGAGCTTCTGATCTGGTGATCGACCTGATCATGAACACAACTAGTGACCGTGTCTTCCAAGAAAGCATCCTGTTAGCCATAGCACTGCTGGAAGGAGGAAACACAACCATACAGGTCAGTTGTAAACAAATGTTTCTCACAAACGCATGAACTCACAACGAGACAGAACAGTTGTTTACAGCTTAATGAACTCATAACGTCTGTAGATAATCTCTTTTAAAATGACTAGAGTAGATCAAGTAAAAGGAGAATGTGCAGTATGCAGGTCAGTGTGCCGTTGTGGCTGCACATATATATCTTCCTCCTCACATCTTCATTTATATCAAAATGCTGATCAACTAAACCAGCTAGCTTCTAGATTAGCATAACAAAACATTTTAGCCTACAAGACCGTTACATTTTTCTCCAGTTTAATCTGAGTCTAAAACTTATCTCTGTCTTTATTGCCTCTCTTTGTCTGTTGCTCCATTAGTTGATCTTTCAGTTGCTCTGTCCATTTTGTCTGTCTGCCTACGTGTTGTTGCGTAAGCGAGGGGCTTGCATAATCAGATTAGAGCGAGGAAGCCACTGAGGCAGAGATAATGCGCCGGCTTCCCACGACTGCTGCAGAGCTGCGTCACGGGATCAATCTGCGTTACATAAACCTGCGTGAATGAACAATGAGGAATGTCTCTGCCTTCAAAACATTCCAGCCTTGCTCCTTTACACTTTTCTGCCACCCCAACTGGGTCATGCTGGGCCTCCGGACTGGGGCAGCGAGTAAACCAAGGGTGGTGGTTCGAGGAAACAGAGAGAGGGGATTAAGAGGGGAAAACTGGAACTCCTCTAAACTTTGCCTTCTTAAAAAAAAGAAGAAGGAGATTCCTCTGTAGGAAAAGTTATCCCGCAGAGCTAGAAATGTACCACGTTGTGCAAATATTTGTTCTTCCTTTAGCTACTGCATATTTTCCTGAAAATGATCAACAGTTTGAGTGAATGTGAAGCTTGCTGTAAATGCCAGAGTTTGCCACAGAGTTTGTTTTTCTTCACTATCTTTGTTTGACGGGCCAAACTAAACACCTGTCGGGTGTCGGACATCTCTTCCACAAGGAAGAGTTAACTCTTTACCCCTGGCCTACGTAATACGCAGAAATACCGTAACTACAATCCATAACCCATCTGAATGCTCAGTCTGTTCTTCAGACACACATGCACACAGACTTGTTTTACGCTGTCATGTAAAGATGTCCAGCATGTAGAGCTGGAACAGCCTTATTGACAAAAATACATTCATTTTGTAGATTTGGCACAAGCAAGAAACAAATTCATGGCTGGACATTAGGATTTAAGGTTTTAATTCAGCACCGTTAAGAAAGCTTAATTCTACCTACTCTTACCTCAAATGACGGAAATGTTCGTAAAACGCTTAAACGTCAAGGTAAAAGTCTCAAAACTAGCTTGATTAATTAATAACAGAATAAGAGCATCCAGGAACAAAAGTCTTAAGGTACTTTCACGACATACTTCAACACAGGAACCGAGATGTCTTCTGGTCATCTTGATGCAATGTCTAAATGGAACGAGGCAACATGGGGGGCGAGGGGAGTCAAACCACTGCTGTTGCGCCTTTAAGGCACCAAGCTAGTAACAGCCGTAATAGTTAACACGTGATAAGGTAAACTGGCTTTGCCGTTCAAAGATGTGATGCAGTGATGACACAGTCTCTGCCACCAACCAGCCACAGGATTTAAAATACATACTTTTTTTTTTTTTGGCTGCTTTTTTTTGGCTGGAGCAGATGTTTGAGATTATGGGCCTTGCTCAAGGGCCCAGAGTGGGGCAGTGAGGGTGGAGGCTGCTTCACCATTCCCACCCACATTTTTGTTTATGTTGTCGGTCTGGGGAGTTGAACCGGCGATCTTCTGATCGCAGGCTCACCTTTAACCTCTGCACCACCACTCCCTTTACATGACTTAAAGGACTGAAATACAAAAACCAGATTAATCACATAGAAGATCAACAATGGCGCATAGCAACGTTGCAGTTCCATCCATCCATCCATCCATCCATCCATCCATCCATCCATCATCTTCTGCTTGTTCCAAAGTCGGGTCTCGGGGGCAGCAGCTTGAGCAGGGAGGCCCAGACACCTCTTTTCCACAGCCTCCTCTTCCAGCTCTTCTGGGGGGACCCCAAGGCGTCCCCAGGCCAATAGTCTCTCCAGCATGTCCCAGGACTTCCCCGGGGTCTCCTCCCAGTTGGACAGGCCTGAAGCACCTCCTTAGGGAGGCGCCCAGGGAGCATCTTTACCAGATGCCTGAACCACCTCAACTGGCTCCTCTTGACGTGGAGGAGCAGCGGTTTTACTCTGAGTCTCTCCCGGATAACTGAACTTCTCACCCTATCTGTAAGGGAGAGTCCAGCTACCGTGCGGAGGAAACATTTCAACCTCCTGCATCCATGATCTCAATCTTTTTGGTCACTACCCAGAGTTTGTGAGGCCCTAGGTGAGGGTAGGAACGTAGGCCGACCAGTACACAGAGTTTCGCCTTACAGCTCAGCTCCCTCCTCACCACAACAGGCCGGCACAAAGTCCACAATACTGCAGACGCTGCACCAATCTGTCTGTCACTGTTACGCGCCATTCTTCCCTCAACCATGAGCAAACGTTGCAGTTTAAAAAATTGCTTAACCACAAGGAAATGCTCTAAACTAATTTAATAAAATGTGAAAATGATGTGAGGCTTTTGTCTGTCATGTGTTGGTGCCCCAGTTGAACACAGCTGAGTTCCACTCTCTGTCTTGTTTGGTTCAGTGATGCTCACTTTATTTTTAAAAGCTCACATATATACTGGACGTGTCTGGCAAAATTAGTGATTCATGAATAATCAGAAGCAACATTAAGGGGCAGTTTTGGCTTATGGTTAGGAAAAAGAGTGCCATTTTTGGCTTTTTCCCCCAGGCCTATAAAATTATCCTCTACCCTTTTGCATAGCATTATTTTAGTTTGATTCTGTTTTCTTAACCAAACAACTGCACATTTTGACCATTTTGTGAAGTTGTTTTGTGAAAGTGACTTTAAAGATTGGTGATTTGTTCAGCTGTTTATGATTATTGTCTTTGATGCTGTTATTTCAATATTATTACATGATATTGTTAGGAAATCAGAGTTTATTTCAACTTATTTAAACCAGACACAACTCCAGTGGGAATGATTGCACTGGAGGAACACTCGTTCAGTCACACGTGATCCTGACGGAGTTTGACTTGTGTCCTAAAGAGACTTGGGATGCCAGTTTGTAAATAAAGTCTGTAAGACTGTTCACTTCTTGTGATATCTTATTTTGAAAGTGATTAAGTAACTTTTTAGGGGAGAATTTTATCTTTTTTTGCCTTTCGACCTTGTGTTTGTGTATTCTGAGTGATAATGCTGCGACTTTAAGTCTAAAACAATTTTTTTAAGGGACAAAGCATACATTTTTTTTTTTTGCACACGTGCACAAATTACTGCCAAAACCATAATTTCCAGTTAACACCCTGCCGTGCAAAACTAATATCTGCAAAAACTGGGATTTTCTTTGAGACTGGAATGAATTAAGTTTAAAGAAAAACCATCCAGTAACCAATAAAATCTCTGTTTACTACATTATTGACACATTTTTTTTCTGGCGACGTAGTCGTCGATGCAGCGCACGTTTTATCCTCATCTGCTGCTGTCCTCGTTTCTTGATCTCCGTCTCGAGTCGGCTCTCCTGCAGCAGCCTCACACAACGGTACATTGTGACACCGTGGCTTGTGACATTTCGCTTGTCAGCCGTCTGTCAAACCACAGGACACGCAGCTGTTTAACTCCCAGAAATCTTGGCTTGCAGGTGCAGGTGTGTTTCAGTGTCACGAATTACAAACGAAAGGCTCTGCTGGCTTCGACCAAGTTGAGAAGACGCCTGATAGATGTGGCTGAGAGGGGAAAATGTCTTGGAGAACCAGGGGAGCTGAGCAGCAGTTGCATTTGGTTTGCATGTGTTGCTGCTTGACAGAGGGAGGGGGGAAAGAGAGCAAGTATAAATAGCTGTTGCATAACATCCCTTTGTTGATGCCAAGCCTGAGCGGAAGGAGAGAAGGGAACGCGTTCTGACCTTGTTTTTCAGTGCAGCCCGCCCCCACCGCTCCATCCCATCCCTCTCAGGGTTCGTCTCCATAGTTACAGACGGGCTCTGTGTTTACCCAACACCACAGGGGGCCCTGGGATGTTTGTCCATTCTTCCAGTCTTCCTCTGCTACTATCACTCCATCCTCCGCTTCGACTGCCATGTGGCACATCGTCTTGAACGTCATCTCTGCGTCTTTTGTCCTCGCTTCCTTTTCCGTGCTGTGTTGAAACGGCGGTGCCGATTTTTATAAACGAGCGCCTTACGAGACAGGCAGCGAAACTGCGTGGCTGGACCCGAAAGTTCAGGTTTTCACTTCTGGTTCATCCACAACGTTTCTGAAGAAATTAGAAAACGGAAGTTTGGTCACTATGGGGGCTTTTTTTTTTTTATTATTTCTTCACCCTGGTGTTCTGTGTTTCTGTGCAGGCTCCATCTTTATTTTGATGATGCACTGAACCTGCCTTTAATTAAAAAAAACTATTTGGCTGCAGGGCTGCCGGAGAACATTTCACTCGTCAAAAATATCTCCTCGTCTTGCATGTCCACGACGTCGGCCCGCTGTGAACTTGGTTCTACCACGGTGAAATCTGACGCCTCTCGTAAAGATAAAATGCCCCTGCTGACGTGGTTCTGACCCTTCCAAGGCTCAGCACAAGTCCAGCTGCACACTCAGACTGATTGCAGCATCTCCAACATGACATACCCTTGAAACGAGCAGCTCAGTGTTAATAAAACAAAAACTTTGGTTACATAAGAACAAAACGGGCAGTGACAAAGTTGAGGAGAGAATTACTGTTTGGTGTAGCGTGTGCGATGTGTGGGTGTGACCTCTCAAAAACTGGCATGTGCTGATTCCAGAGACAGCCGACCCTTTTTTTTTTTCTTTGACCGTATGAGTCGGTAGGCGTTTTGCCGTGCATGCGCTCCACTCTGTTTGTGTGCGCTGTTCAAGTGCCTGTCTGTGCCAGTTATGTAATGGTTATGGGTGAGAGCTCTTGTGTTTCCTCTGCTCTGATCTGTGTGTGCTCCTGGCCCATGCGCCTCACCTCCCACCCTCCCTGCAGGCTCAGGCTGTAGCAGGTCAATAGAAGGCAGAGCTACATGAGCTGCCATGACAATTACACCATTCCCTCTCCCCACCCTTCTTTCCACACGCCTGCTACGACTTGTAAACTCGGACTGGAGCGTCAGCGGCGCAGCTGCTCCCATTGACACTCTCCACTCAATCATCATGTTATTTGTTGCTCGAAGGCCTTGCTGGGCAGTTTCCCTCTCTCCTTGCTGCATTTCTCCTTGTCCCTTGGCTTGGCAGTGTGCTTACGTGCAGGAGGCCTGCGGCTCAGTGGTGGAAATTTGGGGTGGGGCAGACAAAAGGCAATGAAACTGCTTTGAAGAACAAGCTCCGAGTTTTGACTTTGCTACATTGGACAGAAAAACAACAGCTCTTCTTTATAAAGTTTAAGCTAACATAGACTCTTATTTTGTTAAAAAAAAAATTTTTTTTTGAAAAGTATGCTTAACATTAAAAGAAAGTTCATGCTCAGTAATCCAGGTGTCAAATCTGATAACTCTCAATCAGGTCATCTGGACAGTTTCTTTTT
>JARVGS010001636.1:30259736-30277107 GCA_031762315.1 Hypsolebias antenori | reverse complement strand
CACCGCGACTGTGTTATGTCTTTCCCATAATGCTTAGCGGTATATTAGTGTTCCGGCTGCACCATGAGTGAGATGGATGTCTGTGTTATACATGTGCATCTTGTGTGCTGTTAAAGTTTGGGTGTTTCCTGAGCATGCATCAGGGTGTTTCCAGTTGTCAGGCTCAGAGTGTGTTCAATGTGTTTTACTCACACAATGTAAAAGTCTGTAGTCTGAAGCCAACATGCGTAACGGATCGGAAATATTGGCAGGATGGATCCGATAATCCGATATGTAAATTATGCTGGTATTGGAGGCTGATACCGATACTGGATCGGATCGGCCCCATCCCTATTATTAACCTTTATTTAACCAGGCAGATCCCACTGAGATCACAGATCGCTTTTGCAAGGGAGGCCTGGGCCTATTCTAAACATTAAAGCTCTAGATTTAATTCTTTGAAGGAGCTTTTTCATGACTGAATTTTTTTATTTATTTATATATTATTGAAACTTTCCAGAACAGCTAAGACTAAACAAGGGAACATTTATCTGACTTTGTTGAATGTTTCACTATGGGAAACGCTCCAACGTGGCCAAGTACGAAAGCTCCAATGAGACCACATTTGTCTGACCAGTTGAGCTATTCCTGGCTTCAATCATGCTGAGTAAGTTGGTGCTTCATGAAAAATATCTTTGTTACATTCAGGAGCGGTGACCTTGTCAAGGCGAGTTGTTCCTGCTGCTACTCGGTTTTAAGTAACTTAAGTGGTTAAAGGTGTAACTCAAGTAAACGTGTCAAGGACAGCTAGCATTCCTTCGGGGTAGCATTAGCTTGGTACCTTTAAGATTTGTATCCAGCTAGCATGTTACCACAAGCTGTTTTAGCCTAGATGTTAGCTCAGTTTTAACCCCACAACTAGAGCTAGCGACAGACAGTTAATATGTCACGACAAACTAAATTCTCGTCTCTCATGATGGCTACGGTACCCACCCCCACCAAAGGGTTGGAACCTAATGCCAAGGAGGCTGTATCCCGCTCATGCCCTGCATCATGTGAGGCCTCCATCTTGGTCAAGTACCCTCATCCTATGTGCAAAGCATGCATGGGCACCAAACATGCGCAAGCATCACTGGCGAAACCTCAAGCGTGTCGTGGGATCTCTCATTGGTGCTGGAAGCCCTCCAGAATCATCCCTTTGAACCTGTGGATGGGGCAGGGATGACATTTCTTTTTAAAACTGCTCTGCTTTTAGCTTTAACCACAGCTAAAAGGGCGAGTGATTTACACACGTCCTGTTTGAAGTGGGCACCTGGGTTCTCTAAGGTGTGTCTGAGGCCCAATTCAGCTTTTGTGCCTAAGGTGATGGATTCTGAATGCAGATGTTGTTCAGTATGGTTGTTAGCTTTCCACCTACCTTCATTCTCCTTGAACTGGAGCAAAGCCTTAACTCTGTGTCCTGTTTGGACACTGAAAGTGTATGTTAACAGGACGGCTGGCTTCAGGAAGTCAGACCAGCTGCTCATTTTTTGGGCCTCGGCTCATAAAAGCAAACCAGTATCACACCAGAGGCTAGCACACTGGATTGTGAAGACAAATAATCTCTGTTACAGATGTAGGAGTACAGAGACCCCAATTGGTCTGAAAGCCCATTCTACCAGGAGCATGGCCACATCATGAGCCTTGTTTCAAGGGGTATCTGCCCAGGATATTTGTGCGACAGCTAGCTGGGCCACACCCCATATGTTTATCACTTTTACAGACTGAATGTGGCTCAGACATACCTAGCTCATGTAATACTTAATGCTGAACTTCTGAGCACTCATTCTGAGTTCAGGATAGCAGTTGATTTCGGGGCTTTCATTCAATACGATAGTGGGCTATATCTCCCATAGTGAAACACCAAAAGAAGTTAGAAAAAGAATGTTAGATTACTTAACATAACCCTGGTTCTTTGAAAACAGAATGGGGTGTTTCACCAACACTTACCTCCTTGCATGGACAAAGAACAAAACCATCCTATGAGTAGGTGATCAGTTGACTGTGGTATCGTGGTGGGGGTGGAGCTCTGCACGCCGCCCAGCCGGTGATGTCATTGGAGCTTCCATAGTTGGTCACGCTGGAGCGTTTCCCATTTTGAAACGCCTCATTCTGTTATCAAAGAACCAGTTACGTTAAGTTACCTAACGTTTTGGTTGTGTCCAATTTTATCTCATACAACTCAGCTTTAGTGCTATATATTACTAGACACAAAACCACCAAGATAGTGTTTTTTATTTTTTTTTGTAGTTGCACTGAAATTATTCATGCAGTTTTTCTGCTTTTGTGTTTGGTCCTAGAATGGGAAGAGAGATGGCTCCTTTGACATCTTGGGGACAGATATTTGGGCTGCAAACACTATGGACTCACACGGGTTGGTACTTGGTTGTCTTACACACTAATTATGCTGGTATATCTTTTAGATCTGGATTACAAACATTGTTTCTGGAGAATTATTTTGTAAATATATAATGTCTGTTGGCTGTTATTTTCATAATTTATAATAAATTAGTTTGATTTGAACGTTTAAACTGAGCTTGGTTTCACTCTGCTTTTGTTTTTTTATTTAACCTGCCTTTTCATCTGTCCTACTGTAGACTTTAAGATATAATTGTACTTTTTTATAAAGTTCATTTTATGTTCAGTAGTCTAAAACAATACTGATTTATTATTATTTTCTAAACTGTCTGCAGACAAATGTTTTCATTGTGGTAATAAATGTCATACTAAAAATAAATTACATGAAGTGTGTTTGGCTGCACTGTCACTCCAAACAAAGATGCATTTGTTGTGTTGAGGATCATGTTGTTTCCGTCTTAAGGCACTTTATCACATCAAAAAGAAGAACTTGTCTCTTTTAAGAATTTTAATTCTCAAATGCTTTAAAGCTTACTGTTCTCAGAAAACCTCTGTGCGAGTCAGCCTGTCTGTAAGAACATGACTTTCACAACATGGGTCACATGTAAAACTAAACGGAAACGTGAAAAAGAACCAGGATAAATAAAAACTGTGGCAGAAGATCGTTTTGCCATGGAAACACACACAGCAGCCTCATATAACTATGCTTAAGCCACACTGGCACATCTGAGCAACACAACCAGAGTGGGATGCTGTAAGCAGCTCTGCCCCCACACAGACAGTGATGATGCAAATTACATCATTCTGCACTTTTTTCCAAGTCTGTGAGGTAAAGATGGTTCAACAGAATATTTTTGCACATCATGACATACTGAGAAAATTAAGCAAAGCTTAAGAGACAAATGTGCTATGTTGGTTTAACAAAGTTTATTATAAATACACCAAGTTCTCATGTTCCAAAATGGCGGCTTTTTATTTCTAAACTTAAAATTTGAGAAAATAATTCTGCTCTAATACATAATGAGAGCTTTATATTTTTGCACTTTATTTTTTAAAGAAAGTTGAATTAATTCAAGTGAAGAATGAAGATGTTGAATATAATCTTAAAACGCTTTCTTTTTTACGTTTTCCTGCCTTTTTCCCCCACATACTAATGCATCATGCTGGTTATTTTTTTGTAGAGGTGCAGGTTGGGATGCGCAGCCAGAGAAGCTTGACTTCAGCCATTTCAACAGGAAAAACTTTAGAGGAATGCCAAAGCCCCTGCCCCACATTGACAGAGAGGGGTAAGATTTATGCTTTTATTGTATATCTGCAGGACGTGCTGATGTTGACTTGCTCAATCCACCGATGTGGATTTGATTACTTCTTTATGTCATAAGTTATGTGGTACAAATTATATTCCAGGTAATTACTGTTCATTGAATCTGTTTCTCATTCTTCCTGTGCTTCAGTATGAACAAAAACCAGTTTGCAGAGGATGATAGAATAGACATGAATGACCTGGAGAGGTTCCTACCCCATCTGCACTCTGTAAGTTAGCAATTTATTTCTTGGTGAAACTAACTCTTTTTTTTTTTTTTTTTGGCACGTCTTTTTCAGTCTGACGCAGTATGTCTCACCACTGATTTGATTAGTAAAACAAGTGTTAACAAAGGCAACACTTTTGATAAAAAAGTGCCTCACTGGGTTTACATTTAGTTGTTGGAGGATGGCCTCTGGTGGTGAAAAAATATATTTCATTAAACAGCAATGGCACTAGAATCAAAGCTTTAGTACATACAATCTTCCATCCATCCATCCATTTTTGTACCTGCTTTTTCCTTTTTGGGTTTCAGGATAGCTGGTGTTTTTTTCAAGCATTCACTGTGCAAAGGGTGGGGTACACTTGGACAAGTTATAGGTCCATCACATGAACACCTAGAGACAAATGAGACAAGCAATCATTCACACTCTCACTCACACCTAGGGACACTTTAGAGTTATCATTTAATCTAAGATGCATGTTTTTGGTCTGTGGGAGGAAACTGGAGACAACCCACAAGTACATGGGGACAGCTTATTGCAGTACAATTAGTTTAATACTGTACAATGATGTACTGTAAATTGAAACAAAGCACAGCAACGTATTTCATTTTCTTTCAAATAAATATATATATATATTTTTTTTTATTATTATTTTTATTTTATTTATTTATTTGTTTGTTTGTTTGTTTGTTAATTTAAACTGGCTATTTATAAATGAACCTTTGGTGTTATCTACCAGTCAGATAACCGTGATGTACTGTAATGTGATGCTCTACCTCCCTCTAATGGCTGCATGAAGGTATGACATTTAAGTTCAGAGCCTGTTGAATTCAATCAATTTCATCATGTACACTGTATACAGTACAGTATTTACTTTTTTTTGCCCGTTGACAATTCTCATATGTCAAATGAATGCCTTTAACGTTTCTGTTTTTTTTTTTTTGTAAACACTGTTTATCTTAATATTAAACCCTGCATTAAGTGACTCCACAACAAAAATTCATATCTCAATTAAATGTGAAAAACATGTTTATTATTGTAATTAAGGTGTGGGGTAATTTGCAATTTTGGTCACTTCCTATAAACTGAAAACTAATTGCAAGTAAGACGACTATTAAAGGTTTGGCTGAAGTTTTTAGGACACTGAACAGTGACTAAATAAGGATATGGGTATTTTCGGTTCATACTGTATGTCCTGTAGTCTACAAGTTGTATACAAAAGTTTCCTGGTTCCATTACACCAAACCTCTGACTATAATGAGTTTGGCTCTAACAGGGTGAAATTGATTTTACAGCTGTGTAAACCATGACAGACTGCAGGGTATTACCGTAAGCCTTGTGTTCCTAAGGTGGCAGAGTTTACTTCTTGTTACGTCACCATCTCTCATCCTGCCCTGATTTCTGAGCCAAAATGTCTTGTGTCTCTCATAGTGGCTGAGCGGCAGTGTCTTCCTCTTACCTTCCATCTTGGCCTTTGAGCTGAGCATGTTAGGCTTTTCATAGTCTTTCAACCAGTCTAGTTGTACTACCAGGATGGCTTGTTTACTGAATAGTCCCTAACCCAAAATCAGTTTCAGATTATTTGGTTCAAACCACGGCATTGACTGTGTTTGCTGTTTGAGATTCTTTTTCTTTTGGCTTTTCCCTCTTCAGTGGTCGCCACAGCGAGTCATCCTCCTTCATTTCACTCTGTCCTCTGCATCCTCTGTCCTCACTCCAACTACATTCATGTCCTCTCTAACTGCATCCATATATCTCCCTTTTGTCTTTTTCCTGGCAGCTGCATTTCTAACATCCTTCTACCAATATACCCACTGTCCCTCCTCTGGACATGTCCAAACCATCTCAGTCTGGCCTCTTAACATATTTTCCCAGTTGTTCAACCTGTGCTGTACCTCTGATGATCTCATTCTTAATCTTATCCATTCTTGTCATTCCTAAGGAGAACCTCAACATCTTCATTTCTGCTATTTCCAGTTTTTTCTCCTATCTTTTTGTCTCTGTCTCCAGACCATACAGCATAGCTGGTCTCACAGCTGTCGTGTATAATATTTGCAAGTAGTACTCCATTTTAATACTATAAAATGATTACTGTGTTTCAGGTCTGGAGCGTGACAAGTTTGACAACAAGACTGTGACTTTTGAAGAGCATTTCAAGGAGGAGCATAATATGTGGCACTACCTGTACTTCATTGTTCTTGTAAAAGTCAAAGATTCCACAGAATACACGGGGCCTGAGAGCTATGTGGCTGAGATGATCAAGGTAAACAAAAGTCAATCTAAAAACTAGCCCTGTCTTAGCTAAACAAAGCTCATTTGTTGTAAATGTGTTGATAATGCAAGAAGGACTCTTTTGAAACCAAACTACATGTCACAGAGGTGCAGCTGGCATGTTACCAGTAAATTTTTGAAGAAAAAAATACTGTATGTGACATTACCTGAATGAGTTTTTCATAGTGTAATGATCTCTGACCGTCACTGCACTCACATATGAAAGAGAAACATTTCTTTGGCATTTTTGTTTTCGTCACATTTCTGGCAGCTGTCCTCAAGCAATTTTACTCAGTTTACAGTACTCACTCACACTAATACACCGGCTCGTCTCACACACACACACACACACACACACACACCAGTGCACATCCTGTTTTTTTTAATCTCAACTGGCAAGCTAGCTATGCCTCTTTAATTACACAAACCAACTGGCAATGACAATGAGGAAGTCACTGAAACCAAATCAAAATACATGATCCATGGGTTGACCATTTAACTGATCAAATCATGATGAGAGTTCATTGATTCATTGATTCCTGTTGACTGTGGACTCTGTGGTCATTCAAACTTGTACGTTTTCTGCAGTCCTACAATGTAGACACCTCCATCAAATAAGTCGACCAAGAATGCAGGGTTTCTTGATAGAAGATATGTTCACTTAAATGATAAAAGGTAAATGGACTGTACTTGTATAGCACCTTTCTACCTTCTCAAGATACTCAAAGCACTTTACAATCTGTGCCTTCATTTACCCATTCATACAGCACTCTACTAGATCTATAGAGACTAACAGTGCTTTATCACATTCATACACCAATGGGACACACATCGGAGGCAATGAGGGGTTTGGTGTCTTGCCCAGGGACACTTTGGTATGTGACTGCTGGTGGAATCAAACACCCAACTCTTGCATTGGAGGATGACCGCTCTAACCACTCAACCACAGTCACCCCCACACTTAAGGTTACTATAACAATCGAGCTTACAAACATCAAACACGATGTGCTTGGTCAACCACAGGAGCACAACCTGGACTGGTTTCCTCGGATGCGGGCCATGTCACTGGTGAGCAGCGACGCAGAGGGCGAGCAGAATGAAATCAGGAACCTGCAGGAGAAGCTGGAGTCGACCATGAGGCTGGTGGCCAACCTGTCTGGACAACTGACTGAGCTCAAGGAGCAGGTATCTGTTGTATCAAGTGACGGAATCACTCGTACACCAGCTTTATATTTCATTTGGGTTTGGTCTTTTGGTTTCTATTTGGTAGTCAGACTGTCATTGTTGGGAGGAGGCTCATGTAAAACAAAACAGAAATCAATCTCTGGATCCAACACTTCCCTACAGAACTCCGATTGTAATCAAAGAAGATATTTTTACATCCCATTGTATTTTTTTTACATTTAGTTTTTTATGCATTTGCAGTGTTTAGAAACCAGCAACCAAACGTGAGTTTGTAAACATGTAAATTCACAAATCTATTTATTTTATTGAGTGATTTCACTTTTTTTCCCCTCTCCTTGATCTAAAAAGGCAAAGTGACTGACAACAACTATTCTACTTTTTTATTGTTTCTTAATGCCAGAAGGTTGGAATTTAGAAAATGAATAAATAAACAACAGTTTTGTGGCACATCTGTGATTTATTTTCATACAAAATTAAAAAAAAAAAAGAAAAAACTGAATGAACATCACACAAGTGCAGAGGTTTCAAAAATTGGATTGTAGACGATCTCTCCACAAAGCACAATTTCATAAAATTCCAGACTATTCCTTGATAACATTAAAACACAAACAGAGACTACAACTTCTCTATCAAAGGAGAAAAACTGGGTGACCGACATTGGGTGATATGAGTGACCCAGGCCAACCATACAATCTCGATTTACTCCACCATCACCTCGCCGCCCTCCTAATCCCATGTTTTTGAGATTATACCCATCCATGGGGTTTTTTGGCAACAATTTATTGACATTTTATGAAGCAACCCAATAAACGTCACACAGTTCCAACAAATCTTGCAGTGATACCAGATTACAGAAGTGCTGCTGAATCGAATGTCATCATTGTGCTGTTCTGTTTGTTTCTCTGTGCAGATGACAGAGCAGAGGAAGCAGAAACAACGAATTGGACTTTTGGGTCATCCCCCACACTTGAATATTAATCCCCAGCAACCTGCCTGAGGCCGATTTCACCAGTCCCCGAGTGGGTCCGACAGGTCATTACACGCTATGAAATACCAAAAAGTGTCCAAATGTATTTAGATCAATGCCTGGCCTTATTCTTCACCAGACGCTGTAGATTTTTTTTTGTAATCTGCAGGTGTTTTTTTGAGTGTGTAAAGGGAAATTTAAAACGCTCCATGGTGTGGGCGTGTCTGCGTGGGTTAAGTGTGCACAAAGTGCCTCCGGATGTCAGAATCAGTCCTGTAAGTCAAGAAGATCAATGCAAATTTAAAGTTTACTTCTCCGACTGGCTTCTGGATTACAGCCAAAGTTTAGTCAGTGTTGCTGATGGAGTTTTAATAATAAGTGTCCTTGTGATGAGGTTTTAATCCTCAGTGTTTCACCAGCTAACTCAGGTCAGGTTTATTTAAAGGCTTTTTTCCACCTCTACACAATATTTAGCATTCACTTTTCATCTGACAGCAATAGGAATGCTTTAGAATATGCAAAGGACTGACTTTTCTGACTACATTTTCTTTTTTAATTCAAATTAGTTTATTTTCTATTCAAAATATAAAAACACACCAGGGTTAAACAGAATTCATAACATCAGAATTGCTTTCCTTTAGTCGCATAATGTGGCTTCATGATGTTATAAACCCATTCTGTCTGTTTTATTTTTATTTTTAATGAAGGCATGTGATTGTTTTTCACTTTCAGAATTCCCAACTATCTCAAACTGAGGTCTTGTTTGTTTGTTCTGGGATGGTTAAGATAAAAAGGAAGACAGATTTTAGGCTACATGGAAGCTTTTTGTAAAATAAATACTGTAACCCTGACCTCGGAGAACCTTTTTCAAATCTTCTTACTGGAGAAACGCAGCAAATCATGTTTTTGTTTTAATATGTAGGTTTATGGTTCTGATTTTTATTTTGTTTGTTTTTTGGTTTCCATTTGAAACATGTCTAAACTTTAGGATTTTCGGGGCAATGTTGTGCAGACTTTATTTCACTTCAGTCTACTCAGAGTTATGTACACATTAAATCAGTTTAGTCCCGTGCACTGATATTTTTGTAGCACCTATTCTGTTTTTGTTGTTCACTTTGTAAAGCATCACTAAAAGAACGAGAGTTTTAAGCGTTTGTGTGGGAAACGAATGTGTTTTTACAGATGTCACTTGCTGCGTGACTAAATTGTTCAAAGAAGTGCAGGTTTGTGTTCTGGATTGTACATTCCATCCGTGGAGCTTATTTAAATAAATAAGTGTGTAAAACAACCTGTTAGTGAAAACTGTGCCTGTGTCAGAACAGAACCAAATGTCACACTAAAGAAAATGAAGGCCCGGTGTTTCCCCGAGTCGCAACCATGAAGTTTACGTGGATACTTCAGAGTTAAAATGCACTATGAAAACATATATATATATATATATATATATATGTATATATATATATAAATGTATATATATATATATATATATATAAATGTATATATGTGTATACCGGTATATGTGTGTGTGTGTGTATCTATATATGTATGTATATATGTATGTACGTATATGTAGTATTTGGATGAATACTACTTTAAATCTGTTTTTTCATTCAAGCTTTATTTATACAGATTAATCCCATTGAGCCTCGGGGACTCATTTACAAGAGAGACCTGACTTTTTACACATATGTTTTGGCTCCTGTGTCTTCCTGTCATATTAGGAATATCTAATTATACCTGAACTGCTGGGACATGTAAAGTGCAAGGGTAATTTTGTAATTAATGTGTCCTCCAGCTTGCCCCATATTGAGTTTACTTTCAGCACTCTGGAGTAGCTATAAAAATATGATTATTTGATTACTCTTCACAAATTGTGGTTTGTTCATGCAGAAAGATGCAAGTGTCATAGGCCCTCTGTTGTTACTTTAATTAAAATTATTTCCGCTTAATAAAAACCCTGGCATCTCATTAATCGGAGTCGCCTCGAAATTTACTACTGGCACACCAAATTTAGCTCAATATCTGTAAAACTGAGTCATTTTTACGTTCGTTTAAACCACTGAATTCTAGAATTGTGCTGCTCAAGGTGGCTGCATGTTGGGAGTAGCTCTGTTACATTCATTCTGAGATATTACTTTGAAAACTTTAATCTGGATATAATTTTTTTTAATGATTATTTCTGGTATGAGATGCTGTGAAGGATTTTTAATGAATCCTTTTTTAACTTTTGGACATTTGTTATGACGCATAACCATAACAACAAGGTGTTTTTTTGTTTTTTTTTTTAACAACCTGGAGCAGATGATTAACATTTCAGAAGCTCAAATAATACCTCAACTAGACTGGACAACAGACTGGACTGGAGATGCAACAGTGAAGCTGTCTACAAGAAGGGACAGAGCAGAGGAAGCTGAAGTCCTTCAGTGTTTGCAGCAAGATGCTGCATATCTTCTACAAATCTGTTGCAGAGAGCGCAGTCATCTGCTGGGGTAGTAGCACCAGAGCAAGTGTCTTAAAAAAGCTCAACAAGCTCTTAAAGAAGGCTGGTTCAGTTCTGGGGACTCTTCTTTGGAGATAATTGTTCAAAGAAGGATTCTTCAGATCTGCTGTAAGACAAACCACTACAAGAGATCCTTCCTGCCCACAGCCATCAGCATCTATAACTCTTTTTAATGAAACCAGGAGAATGAGTTTCGACAACATTTAGTTTCCCTGTGGGATTAATAAAGTATTTTTGTACTGAATTGAATCAGTTGTGGTGGCCATGCTGAATTAGGTTGACTCCAAAAGTGAATCTGTTGTTACGTGCATCCAATAATTATTTTCTGAGAGTTTCAATAAAATCCATGCACTGGTTCATGAGATATTTTGACAACACAGCTAACAAACACAAGAGTACACTATCACCCGCCTTTCAGTGGTGAGTGATAATCCAAATTGGTAACTTTTTTTTTTTAATGCACAAAGATGCACGTTAAACAGGCTGACATCATGCATTATATTTGTTGTGAGAATGCTGTGCTTGAAAGAGGGGCGTGTGTGTTGGTGTGTGCGTGCACGCAGCGTTGTTGTGACCCTGGTCTGTAGACAGGTGTTGCTGCCTTGTGCAGGATGAGCTGGATGTGATGATGTGATGTGTCTGACCAGCAGGCTCCTGAGCCCCATGAGGAGATCAACGTGACAGCATGCATGGCTTCATAGCAGTCACGGACTCCACGCTCAGGTGCACGTGGACCACCTACCGTGACCGCACGTTTGGTCTCCTTAATGCTAACAGACCTACAGCTAGCTCTTGATTTTCCTGCTAATACGCCAGCAATGATTGCATAACCGTCATCTCTAAAATGAATGTGTGTTTTTTTTTTTTAACCCGTGACACTGCGGCTTATTGTGTTGTTTTCATGTTGCTGTTGTTTCCACTCGCCTATCCCGCCGAAATCCCGTCCAGTTTCGTGTCAGCCACGCTCGTTCAGCCTTGTTTCCATAATCTTCAGCATGGTGGTACACGGGATCCGCAGCGCCCCGCCCTCCCTCTGACGTCACCGGCGCTCCGACCAATCGGGCGCCGGCTGTGTAGCAAGTGGGCCGTCCCTCCCGCCGAGGACACAGCGCCGTTTAACACGTGAGCCTCATGTGACAGAGGCAGGTCAGCGTGCGCGGAGAGTCGCAGGGTTTATTTAAGTCGTCGCTCCCTACTCCACCACTTCCCCCCAAAAGCGTCGTGAGGGAGGCTCGGCTTCCTTCTGCGGAGAGACTCGCGTGGAATGACTTAAAAAAAAAAAAACACGTTTTATATCCAGAAAACGCGAAAAGAAAATGGTCAAGCCGTTTTAAACCGGTTTTTGCTGTTACACTTGACGAACAGGTTGTTTTGGGGAAAAACAAATGCGTGTTTTGCGACCTCGCTGCTAAATCTTGACTGGAGCCGCATTATTTTATTTTATTTTTTTATTTATTTATATTTTTAACCGGATTATAAAGAATGGAGCGAATCCCCAGCGCGCAGCCGCCGCCTCTCTCCAAGCACCAGGCTGACCTGGACGTGCAGGGGTGAGTTCCTCTGGAAGAACCTGTAACCCCCCCACCCCACAGAATAAGGGCATTATAGTTGTTTTATGCTGAATGTGTCTGCATTGTTTGTGTCGTTAGGATGGATTTCCAGATGTACATGTATAAACCCAGGCGGGGAATGAAGAGAGGAGGAGAAGAGAGCAAAGTAAGTGTGCACTTTATTATTATTATTATTATTATTAACAGGTTACTATACATTCAAAGCGCGGTGCTTAAAGTTTGTAATCCCACAAGGGAGGGATTAAAGCGGACAGAAGTTCCCATAAATGGTTGACCCAATTTCTGCTATGACATAACTTCTGGATCCTTTCCCCACGACGGGTGGACCTCTGCCCGGGCATGTATTGACGCAGCGCGTGCGCTTGTTCTCCGCAGGACACCTACAAGCTGCCTCACAGGCTTATTGAGAAGAAAAGACGTGATCGGATAAACGAGTGCATCGCTCAGCTGAAAGATTTATTACCTGAACACCTGAAACTCACTGTAAGTTTACTCTGCAGCCTGACGCTGGGAGGAGGCGTGAGCTTGCGCTGTGCGCCCTCTGGTGGCAGCTTTGGTGTATTACACCTGTGCGTCAGCAGCCAAATCTGAAGAGAAATGCTTTTTGATGTAGACTTTTCAGACTTTCTGAACTCCATTCTTCCTCTTAACATTTATATAACTCTACATTAAAAAAAGGCTTGCAAGCATTTTTATATAGCTGCTGCATTAAGTAAATGTGTGTCTATAGACGAGGCCGTGTGCCCAGCATTAGTGCAGCTTAGTCTGTGCGCGTTGGATAAGCAGTCAGGATGTGCTGACTGTGTGTATCTCCCTCAGACTCTGGGCCATCTGGAGAAGGCTGTGGTTTTAGAGCTCACGCTCAAACACGTGAAAGCCCTCACCTGTCTTCTGGAGCAGCAGCAGCAGAAGATCCTCGCTCTGCAGAGCGGCATGCAAATTGGTGAGCTGCAGACATGCAACGTGCACACAGATGTAAGGTCGCTGCAGCGCATAATGCTAAATAGTCCAATGAGTTCATAACTGCAGGATGAGATTGCTTTGGTTGTTGATCAATGAAAGCGCACATCTGTGTGTGTGTGTGTGTGAAGTTTCTCACTGATGCGTTTGTTTGTTTGTTTTATAGAGCAGCCTCCTGTTAGCCAGGAAAAGTCAGAAGAGATGTTTCACTCTGGTTTCCACATGTGCGCCAAGGAGGTTCTTCAATATCTCGCCAATCACGAGTCGGACAAAGACTTAACTCCGTCTCATCTAATGAACCACCTTCACAAAATAGCTGCAGAGGTCCTGCAGAGTCTGCCCCGACCCCCCACCCCTCTCAGCCCTCAACCCGAGGAGAGCCCAACCTTCCAACAGCACCAACTTCACAAGGAGGCAACCACCAGCGCACCCCCTAAGCCCACGGAGGGCTATGGGAGGAACTGTGTGCCCGTCATCCAGCGAGCGTATGCGCCGCCGAGCAGCGAGCAGAGCGGCAGCGATACAGACACAGACAGTGGCTACGGGGGAGAGCTGGAGAAAAGTGACGGGGGGGCCCTGCAGGGTCGTCCAGGTTACTACGGTCAGGAGAGCCAGCCTAAGCGACCGCAGGGCTCTGGCATCAAGCAGGAGGGCGATGAACCTCGCCACAAACGGCCCCGCGTCGAGTCCTCCGAGGACGAGCTGCTCTCGGGCGGGGAGTCGTCCACCTCGTCGTCCTCCAGCGGTTACGGTAGCTACATGAGCGTCTCCCCCAGCCGCCCTCCGCCGCCGCCACACCCACTCTGCATGCCGTTCTACCTCATCCCACCCTCTGCTGCGGCTTATCTGCCAATGCTGGAGAAGTGCTGGTATCCTGGAGCCGTGCCCATGCTGTACCCCAGCGTGGGAGGCTCCTCACCCCCCATGTCCAGCGAGAGACCACCCCCACCACAACTGGCGCTGTCTCCCAGAGGAGGCTCACCAGCCCCAGCCATATCTCAGACCCCCATGGACTCCCCTGCCCTCCTTCAGGCGCTGAAGCAGGTGCCACCGCTCAGCCTGGAAACCAAAGAATAAAAGTGCAACATGAAGGAGCAGGTGAAAGGACGATGTTTGTTTGTAGCCAGAGACAACGCCCAGCAGCGGGATGGAGCACGCCACGGAGCCGATCGCAGTCGTTCACTTTGCTTTCTTCATGACTTGTAGAAACAATCAGACAAGGGTTCGGAGCAGCGTCCATCCCCACTGGGAGGAATGCAAACGCTCTGGGTGAATGTTTAAACCTCAGTGATTTATTTTTCTCTTTACTGATGTATCAAACACTGCCCTGCACACACACACATGTTGGTTGAATGTAAAGAAAGAAATGTTTTCGATGCTGCTGTGGAGATGCAGACGACGTTGACGCATCTTGTAGCCGTTGCGATAAAGACTCGCCTCTTTGTACTCTTGAAACCTTTGCACCAAATTAGCCGTATTAGTCACCAAAAGTTTGTCGCCTGTGTCCTTTGCTCACCATTCTGATAACTGGAACGCGCCCTTTGAGCCAGACATGATGGCTGGCACCGTAAAACTCAAGGATGTTCTCTAAAGTGTATTCAGACGAGGATACAACCTTGGATGAAGGGATGGGCCACCGCATGGCCAAAGCGAGCGTCTTGTATCTTTCTGTCGACAAACAGCCAGCCGAGATGGATTTGTGTAATTATTGTCCATAAACTTCACGTGCATTTCTATTTTTGATACCTGTTCTAGCGCTCTGCCCACCCGGGCAGTAAGTTGAGAGGGCGTGTCCTCAAGAAGCTGTACGTTCTGTAGCACTGTGCTGGACCTACTCGACGTGTTTCTGCTCAAGTCAAACCCGGTGTTTGTTCTTGCTGTTGCCTTTTTACATGTGTGGGGGAAAAAGCTGATGAACTGCATTTTTTTTTCTCTCTAATGTATGAATAGTAGTCTGAGGCGTAAAGAGGGGAGATGTGAATGTAAGTTTTACCAGAAAACTAGTTTTCTATAGACAGAGAGGTACTTGAGGTTTTCTATTTTGGGACCTAAAGAGAGATGTCTGATGTACATATTTTGTCTATAAATGTTGATATATATCATATTAAGTGTATTAATAAAATTATTTTTCCCATGGATGGTTGTTTTGATTGTTTTGGAAAAGAAAATAAGCGTGACACTTTCTGCTTTTATTTATTCATACGGGTAAAAAGCTAATGCGCTAAGGTTTACTGTCGGAGGTGACTCCACTGTTTAAAAAAAAACAAAAACGGAAATGCACCAAAACATGCATGAGATATTAATCATCATAACCTTTAATGTTCAATTAACTGGTTAATTATATGGTAATGCTTTCATGCTTGGGTTTATCCCAGCACAGTCCTAATGTTTCATTTGTCATCACAAGCCTTTCAACAACACGATTGAACTCTTATCATTTTAGGAGCTGCCCAAGTATTGATTTGTTGTTTTTGTGCAAACAAGTCAACAACTGCCTGAAATAACATTTCAAACTGTTGGAAGTTGATTTCCCTTTCTTCGGTTTAGGAATGTTTATTTGCTGTCATGGAGTAAGTTTTACCCATATTACTTTATTAAATATAGTCTTTTAGTTACAGGTTGAATAAATCATGTCAGTCAATGAGTCCTGGAGGCCTAATGGTTTTAGACAAACACATAAATCAGAATGTGTCTGGTTTGCAACATGTTGGGCATCTGAAGATATGTAGCACTTCCTGTCTGCAAATTTTCATTTAGTCGCCTGACTTAAAGTTTAGCAATGTGGCAATTTAATGTAACTTATGACAAATGTGTGAGTGAAAGGACATTAAAGCATTTTAAGCACTCTTAAGAACTTTATTTCCTGGAACAGTCGCTGTCTGATCAAAGCCTGTTCTCTGGCTCCACCTGCTGGCAGTGTTAAATAATTACAGCCATGTAATCCTAAAAAAAAAAAATATCAACAGCAACCATTCAGTACTACTAAATTCAAAATAAACAGTGTGCTCTTTGTCTGGCTTTAGCCCAATAAAGCAACAACAACAACAAAAAAACTGCACATTTGAGCTGCCCCCCCGTCTAAACTCTGAGCTACTCATGCTCTCCTGTGCTTTGACTTTATGATGGAAGTATGACTGATCTTCTCTGATAATGGGAAAGGAGGAAAGTATTGCCTTATAGCAGACAGTGGGTTCCAGCAGCAACTTCTGGTTAGAAGGAAAAGGACTTGAAGTTTGGCAGGTCTGAGCAGAAATCTTTCAAATATGGTCTGTGGAAGTGAGGAGTTGATTACCATCTTCAGTGTGTTGACATGAAGAGACAACAGAAACCTGCAACAGCTAACTTTACAGCAGTCCAACTTGTTTCATGGTTTGCTTGAAGGCCTCCATCGGAAGCGATTTGCTCATCAAACACAAGCCTCAGTTTGTTCTTCTGCAGCAGAACAGAGCTGCATGGTTGCAGCTTTAAATGGTGCGATCCAGTTAGTATAGATTTCCAGAAGGCACGCTTCATAAAGCTCAAAGCTTGTCTTGCAGTGCTCAACCAGGTCCTGGGCTGTCTGCAGGACTTATTGCATGTTTTGGATCACAAATGACTAACCAGTCTTTGTCACGGCACTGTGACTGCAGAAAGTGGACACAGACAGGACCCTAAATAATGAGGGTAAACTATATGAAATGTGTGTGACAGTAAAACATTTTTTGGTACCGACTGGTATTCTCTGGCTAGTTCTACAATGTTCTTCCATATTTAACATAAGCACAAGAAAAGCAAGACAAAGTCGGAGAAAAAGCAAAAACACAGTTCAAAATTTACAATACAGGTGGTCCTCGGTTTACACCCTACCCGGGTTACAAAAATCCGGACTTACGTTCGCCTCCCAGTGACGTCACCACACCTCCCATTGACTTTCGAAAGCTCCACACAGTGCCGTTTTTGTGTTTTTTTAATGTGTTTTTTGAGGGTACTGTGTTAGCTAACTGCTTGGAAATACAGTACTGTACATGTTTAAGG
>JARVGS010001636.1:30223150-30239800 GCA_031762315.1 Hypsolebias antenori | reverse complement strand
GCTGGTCAGAGGGTTTAGAGGGCGGGTGATTACAGGCTTGATGAGCTATATGTGGAATGTAGGGTGCATCTTCATGGATGAAGAGTGTTGTAAGCAAAAAGCTTAAGCTTACATGGTTCAGGACCCACTTCTTCCATCGTGACTGCTTCTCCAAAGAACATTCTTCTCTGCTACTCTCTTGAACAACACCCTTTCAACAAATGCCCAGCTTAGCAACTTGACAACAACTGACTTCTCAGGTGTCCGTTCACCTGTCACATCTGAAGTCATGCCCCCGATCCTAACCAATCAGAGTGCTATCACAGTGGGTGTAACCTGACTGTATAATTAATGAAATTATAACCTCCCCTCAAAGCGTCAGAGGGGAAACACAATAGCTTTTATTGAAAACCACAACACCTTGTTTTTACAAGAACACCATTTCATTCTGCAAAATTCAAGTTTGATTCTGCCACCTGATAAGGTTAACTTCCTTTGTTACTACAGCAACTTCAGTTCTTTAGTGGGGTAAAGTTCACTTCTTTGTAAGAGATTTCTGTGGTGTCTGTCTCTCAGACAAGAGGGTTAATTAACAGTGTTAATTATCATAGTCAGTATGGAACCATGGTAGACTCATCCTGACAGGTAAATTTAACACAGAGAAAGTGGGGAAAGAGATATGGTGTCTGTCTTTCGAACGTTCTCTTAATTACCTGTTAATTTCTGCTCACAAGCTTATTTTAAAATTGCCAAGAAACCAGATAATGTCAAATTAAAATCATTATTAAATGTACAACATCCTTCCAATTATTTTATCCATATCAAAATAAATGTCACAAATTTTACACTGAATTTTTGTGCTTTATTTATGATATCTGAATTTTCATATGAAATTAATTCACTTAAGAGGTTAAATTGAGGCTTAAATAATACAATTTGTTAAGCTCATTTAACATTGAAACATTATTTTCTCTCGAAGCTGAGAGTGGTGCCCCTTCAGAATAAAGTTAATAAAAAAAAATGTATGGTAATTGAACCCCTATTGTTACAGAACTGTGGCATCTGGTGTTTCCTAAGTCCTGGTGAGTCCCATTTAAATGTTATTTTTAAGGTAACATTTGTGTTTACCTAAGTGTGGGGAGGACCCCACCCACTACAACCCCCCCCCCCACACACACACACACACACACCTTTACCCGTTTGTTGCTTTAGGCCCCCTGGGAGGGAAGGCAGGACCATCCATCCATCCATCATCTTTTGCTTATTCCGAAGTCGAGTCGCAAAGGCAGCAACTTGAGCAGAGAGGCCCAGACATCTCTTTCCACAGCCACTTCTTCCAGCTCTTCTGAGAGGACCCCAAGGCGTTCCCAGGCCATCTGAGAGACATAGTCTCTCCAGCGTGTCCTGAGTCTTCCCTGGGGTATTCTCCCAGTCGGACATGCCCGAAGCACCAGGGAGGCACCCAGAGAACATCCTTACCAGATGTGGGGGGTGGTAAGAAATCCTTCATTTTCTATAATTACGATGGAGTTCAGCAACTTCTCGGTAAACATTTCATCTCCGTGGCTTCAGCGGTGTGTTTTTCTTGTTCAATCCGGGGCGGGCGCTCTGATTTCGGTCAGCCGCTCTCAGTCTGTCCCTCCTACGAGACGGTCAGACAGCGGGTCGGACTGGACACAGCTGGCCGCGGTCGGTCTCCCTGTTTCGGTTCAGTGAGAGTGGCATCCCGCTGAAGCCCCAGAGCTCAACTGTCCAACGTAAAACTAACTTGACCGCGGTTTAATGTGGCGCTATGGCTCTGCAGACATTGCACGTTGCTGTCTTGTGGTGTTTAGTGTAAAATACTTCCACACAGTGGACATGTTACGATGAAAAGTTGGCTAGCAGTTAGCTAAAGTGCTACTCACCCAGTCCGCATGCTAGAGCTGGCTGCAAACTATGGAATGGATTTCCTGAATGTGAGACGGGTCTTATTACTCTGGGTTCATGAGACACAACTCCGTTCAGGAAACCCATTCCATAGTTTGAAGCCAACGTGCATCATGGATCGGAAATACTTAAACTATGCTGGAGACCAATACCGGATAGGATCGATCCCATCCCTCCTGAGTGTGTGCAAAACACCAGCGGGTGGCTGTGGGCTGCGGGCCGGCTCTAATTGTTATTAAATATCATCCAGGGGGCCATAGATAATTAATTTGCGGGCCGAATCCGGCCCGCGGGCCTTGTGTCTGACATATGTGCTCTAAATAATCTAACAGAAAATGTGCTTTTCAAACAGATTTAAAATCTGTACATTAGTAAAACACAACAGCCAGTGTGAAAGTCCATTCACATGAACCTTTATCTGTTTTTAACAGCAATCAAATGAGGAGTTTCAGTTTATATAAATTTCTTATTCAGAGTTAGAATACTATTATCCATCCTCCGCATTTTCATTCCTTTTATATCTATAAATACAACCACAAATCACAATCGGTAGTTGAGCAAAGCATGTCTTTGTAATTAAGACTCATTCTGCAAATGGACAGAACTGTCTCGGGACAATAAAGTGCTGTCACGGATGGAAACTAAAATCCCAAAGAAACAGCATGGAGCAAGAAAGCAGTCCCAGACCAAGCATGCGCATGCGTCATGTGACCTCAACGCTCTTTTTTTAAAACTCTATAACTTAAATAAAAATATGCAATTGAATCTTTTCGGGAGTTGAATTGGAGGTGGTCTGTAACGTTAGCTGAGGGTAGAGATGAGTCTGCTGCAGAGAACTGAGGGATCAGAGACGGTGCAGCTGCAGCAGAGACACAGAAGAGATTCCCGTTATCATGGGACAGACACATGGCCATGGGCAACAGCAACCAATGCACAAGAGCAAACGCTGCTACTGAGGAACCCTGGTCACCAGAATAGTTAAGTAATGTGCAGCAACATCCTGACACCAGCAGGCTCACTGACGAACCTGTTCATTTTATATGGAGGAGAACAGTTAGAGGTGTCGTCTCACAGCTAAAAGATTTCATGCATGTTAGTGTGTTTTTTTTATGCCAAACTCAGCTTCTGGAATTTGATGCTTCTCGTTGAAAAGCTTGTGCCGAGAAGTGACTTGGTTACAGTATCCATCGCTTCTCCTTCAAGGGTAATACTTTAAAAGAGTTCAAACTGGAGTTGATTGTAATAAGAGTTGCAAAACTCCACTTCAGATTATCTGAAGTGTCCCTATTACAGAACACTTTCAGACATTTTTTTATGGTCGGCAGCAGAAAAAACTGATTTCCAAAGACGACATATGTCTTTGAATGCAGGCTATTCTGCTGGAAAACAGCGTGAATTATTAGCAGCCCTCTGATACGTGACATTAAATTGTATGTGTGCATGTGTGTGCTTCAGAGGCCAGATGAGGAGGTGGTGGTGGACCAGGGAGGAACCAGCTCCGTGTTGAACATTCATTATGAGAAAGAAGAACTGGAAGGTGAGTTTTACTCATTTTGGGGCATTTTTTATTTTATTGTACTCTATTACTCAATCACAGACCCACCCTCTCTAACCTCTGCGCCACCACTCATATATTTCATCTGGTTATCCTTTGATAAAGTTCTGCATTTTAATCTTTTATGGCACATTATTCACTGCAATTCAATCAAATTCAGTTTATTTACAGTATACATATAAAAATAAGTTAACACGATTTATCTGAGGAGCAGACTGCTTTGAATTTAACTACATCGCCGAGATAAGAACATCGTTTATGGAGGTTTTTATGGAGGTGGGAGTGGTGGTGCAGAGGTTAGAGAAGGTGGGCCTGTGATCGGAAGACCGTCGGTTCAACTCCCGGTACTGATAACATCAAAATATGGGTATAGGTGAAACACCCACACCTGTCTCCACCCTCATTTGCTCCACCCTGTGCCCTCGAGCAAGGCCCTTAACCCCCACCATCTGCTCCCCTGGGCACCCTAGATATCAGCTCTCTGCTCCACACAGAGGGCTGTGGTAGCTCGGTGCTCTGTGGTTGCGTCAGGAAGGACATCTGGCATAAAAATAAATAAATAAAGTGCCAAGTCTTCATACGTCTTAGTTTGCTGTGGTGACCCCTGACGAAGGGAGCAGACGAAAGAAGAAAAAAATAAAATACAATTTATGGAGGTTTTTACTGCTGTAAAAATATGAAATAAAAAATACTGTAGTAATATTGTACAAGAAATATAACCTTAGGGGTCATATTAAATTTTTATATCTTTGTACTGACCATAACTCAAATAAAAAATATTATAATTATATGATTCTGAAAATTAAACATCGTGGAAATCGTCCAAGAGTGTTTTTTTACACAAGACAAACTTTTTGTGCTAAAATACTGCAGATCAGCTGCAGCTTTGTTCTTATCACCATCAGTTCTTGGTGAATTTAAAGTTAGTTTTACCGGAAACCACCAACCAAATGCTTTATTATGATAGAAAAGATGGAGTAAGATTTTAATATTATTAATTTAAAGCCCAGCAACATCTCCACAAAGCTCAGTTTTCTTGTTGAACATGAGCACGTTGGACACTTTTCTGCATGATAGTTACCAGCAGCAGGATAAACACACATTGTGTGTTTCTAACCACCTTTCACACATGTAGACACAAAAACTACACACTGCTGGCAAGATGAAGCTCTAATATATTTTTTTAATGAATAAATCATATACATGTTATACAATATATTTATTTCTAATAGACAACCTAAATGCTAAAGAAGCAAAGAGATTTATGGAAATCATTGGCATGAGTGAGCGTCCACATAATCTGTTTTTGATCAAAATGATGGAGCTCACATTAATTTTAATTAATTAATCTGATGCCATAAATTAGTTTTAATAGTGCTGTTTGTTAATTGAGAGTAAGGCAGAATTTAACCGTCTGTCAATCATGAAAGATCAACTAAAGTGTTCATCAGCTGACCTCCTGAAATAAAATAAAAAAAATGAAAAATAATACTACTTATTAATTTTTTTAATGAACTGAGATGTGTTAAAGTCTAAAAATTACTTTATGTAAAAATATTAGCATGCATGTTCTGATTATAAGATTACTTTACTTTGTATTAAAACAAAATCTGCTATGAAGAATGAAAAAAATCATCTGGAGTTGTTTGTTTTGATTGTCCGTTAAAAAAAATATAAATATATATATTTCAGAAGTTTCTGCTTTGAGATTAAATTAAAAGCGCACGTCTCGCTCAGCCGCTTGTTATCGCAGCGCAGAAACTCAGATCAGCTGCTGATAATCGCTGACGGCAGCTGTGAGAGTGCAGCAGCAGGAAAGTGTTGTTCACAAGTCCTCCCTGTGGAGATTTGAACCAGCATCTCACACCAGTGCTCCCACTTTACTGCTCTTATATAATTACATTTGAAGAAGCTATTTTTACCAGAGTTCATTTAAACCTTGTTATTGCGCCTAAGGTCAGCAAAAGGTCAACACACATACACATCGCAGCACAGGTGAGTCTCAGGGACACGGTTTTAGTAGATTTTGTTTGTCGGCAAAAGGAAAAAAAAAACTAACTCACTGTTTATGCCTTTGTGTCCATGTCAGTAATCAAAATTGAAATGAATAAATTCATTAAATATATATATATATATATTGTTTGTTTGGGATTGTTGTCTGCTTACAAAATATTTACTCCGTCAGGTAAAATCCTGTATCCCATGCCCCCTCAGGTCACAGGACTTTGTTTGTGGGGGTCCGGATGCCGAGGCAGAGCCACCGTCACCACAAGGCCCACAGTTCCCGCCACCGCAAGAGAGACAGGAGGGCAGGAAGCATTGCAACGCAACAAACCGAGGGCAGTGAGACGACTGCCAGCAGTCATGGTAACACACAGAAACACACCTGCCTCGTTTTTTTTTTTTTGTTTTTTTTTTTTTTTTATATCCACCACTTCAAACAAACAAAACATATACTGCTACAAACAGCTTTCAAGCTCCTCCCAAAGAGGAACGAGCCGTTAAACATAATCCTGTTAATACTGTGTGTTTTTCACACATGCCGGTAAACACACACCTCTTCAGGCTATAAGTGACTGGTTCCTAATTAGGTGACATGGAACAGGAGCAAGTCAACATGTTGGATCTGTGTGTACAGTGGTGCTGCGAAGCTTTTAGATTCTTCTATATTTCTGCAGAAATATGATCTAAAACATCAGATTTCCACACAAGTCCTAAAAGTAGATAAAGAGAACCCATTTAAACAAATGAGACAAAAATATTATACTTGGTCATTTATTTGTTGAGGAAAGTGATCCAATATTACATATTTGTGGGAGACAAAATTATGTGAACCTCGAGAATTAGCAGTTAATTTGAAGGTGAAATGAGAGTCAGGTGTTTTCAATCAATGGGATGATGATCAGGTGTGAGTGGACACCCTGTTTGATTTAAAGAACAGGATCCATCACAGTCTGCTCTTCACAACACGTTTGTGGAAGTGGATCATGGCTGGAACAAAGGAGGTTTCTGAGGACCTCAGAAAAAGAGTTGCTGATGCTCATCAAGTTGGAAAATGTTATAAAACCATCTGTAAAGAGTTTGGACTCCACCAATCCACAGTCAGACAGCTTGTGTACAAATGGAGGAAATTCAAGACCAGTGTTGCCCTCCCCAGGAGTGGTCGACCAACAAAGATCACTCCAAGAGCAAGACGTGAATATTCAGAGGTCACAAAAGGACCCCAGGGTAACTTCTAATCAACAGAAGGTCTCTCACACATTAATGTTAATGTTCATGAGTCCACCATCAGGAGAACTCTGAGCAACAATAGTGTGCATGGCAGGGTTGAAGGAGAAACCACTGCTCTCCAAAAAGAACATGGCTGCTCGTCTGCAGTTTGATAAAGATCACGTGGACAAGCCAGAAGACTGTTGGAAGAATGTTTTGTGGATGGATGAGACCAAAATAAAACTTTTTGGTTTAAATGAAAAGTGTTCTCTTTGGAGAAAGGGAAACTCTTCATTCCTGCAGAGGAACCTTATCCCATCTGTGAAACATGGTGGTGGTAGTATCATGGTTTGTACCCGTTTCGCTGCATCTGTTCCAGGATGGCATGCCATCATTGATGGAACAATGAATTCTGAATTAAATCAGATAATTCTAAAAGAAAAATGTCAGGACATCTGTCCATGAACTGAATCAAGAGAAGGTGGGTCATGCAGCAACAACGACTCTAAGCACACAAGTGGTTCTACCAAAGAATGGTTCGAGAAGAACAAAGTTCATGTTTTGGAATGGCCAAGTCAACGTCCTGACCTCAATCCAATCCAGATGTTGTGGAAGGACCTGAAGCAGCAGTTAATGTGAAGAAACCACCAACATCCAGAGGTGAAGCTGTTCTGTTTGGAGGAAAGGGCTAAAGTTCGTCCAAGCTGGAGTGCAGGACTGATCAACAGTTACTGGAAATGTTTAGTTGTAGTTATTGCTGCACATGGGGGGGCACATCACTGAAAACAAAGTTTCACATACTTTTACCCCTCACAAATATGTAATATTGAATCATTTTCCTCAATAAATGAATGATCAAGTATATTTTTTTGTCTCTTTTGTTTAACTGGGTTCTGTACTTTTAGGACTTGTGTGAAAATCTGATGTTTTAGGTCTTATTTATGCAGAAATATAGAAAAATTCAAAAGGTTTCCCAAACAATCAAGCACCACTGTCAACTTGTGTGAAAGTGTTTGTGCTGCCATCTTAAAAGAGATGACACAAACAAAAAAGCCTTTTTTTTTTTTTTTTACCTGATTTCTCATGTGCTTCCATCAGACACTCCGTCCCAGCGGGTCCAGTTCATCCTCGGCACAGAGGAGGATGCTGAACACGTGTCCCACGAGCTGTTCACAGAGCTGGATGAGATCTGTGTGAAGGATGGCAAGGATGCTGAGTGGAAGGAAACAGCCAGGTCAGGATCTCTCCTGGGAGCGGGTCAAATAAGGCCTCGGTCTGCCTGGCAGCGCCACAGATGAGCTCTTATGAAAACAGATGTATATGAGTGGGTTTTACATTTAAACCTGAGTGAAGCATAAAATGAGAGGAATCGCACACAGCTGGGGTGATTTCATTCATGCTGGACTTGTCAGGCTTTGAAGTCACAGAAAGGAAATGTTCATATCTCTACATTGGATTTTATGAGCTAATGTGTGCACAGAACTGGAAAAACGTTTATTCGTTACTGTGAAATTATCTGTAGTTGTAGCCGGCACCAAACTTTTAGGAATCACATAAAAATTAAACTAGACTCCCTTGAAGGAATGCATTTTACCCGACCTTGCATGCGAAGATCTTCTGTGTTCTGTTTGCTCTCAAAGTATTTGTAGATGAGTTTTAGCAACACCAACTTTAAGATCACTATGAAGTTGACTGGGTTATAACCAGTTTTGTTATTGCTAAGCATAACTAGCTGTGGACAACATCCTAAACTGAAAATCCAAAAGTAGAGCAGTTGTAGACGAGCATCACACGGTTACTTTCTAAACGTTTCATTAATTTGTTGAGCGATTTTCTAGATGTTTAGAGTGAATTCAGCACTTTGGTTGACAGATGTCATTATGGGCAGAAATCATTTAAATCCAGATGTTACATGATACAGAAATAAAACGTTTGGACCAATGAAAGCCATCATAATAGTTTGGAGAAATATTAAGTCAGCAAAACTTACTCACGCAGGGATCATCGTTTAATACTTTACCCTAAATGTAACAAAAAAAGGTAAGTACCGTAATTGCCGCCGTACACGTCGCACTGCCGTATAAGTCGCATCAGTCCGAATATGTCTAATAAAGTGGACAAAACATAAATAAGTCGCTTCGCCATATAAGTTGCATCTATTATAGGTCCCTGCTGACTAGAGCTGTCATTTCTAACCCGCACCTGTAGCTCAGCCCCACCTGACCCGGATTCGGACCAGACCATAATAATGTGCTTAATGTGCAGGCCGGGTCGGTGTCAGTCTTTTTATTGCATCAGGGACGCATGCGGCCAACGATCCAATATATGCAAACATGGCTTGCCATACTACACTTGCTGCACATGGCCATTTGACTATGCGCTGACTGGCTGGTTGAAAGAGGTGAAAAGTTCAGTTAAGCTTCGGATGGACTACTACCAGCCATCCATCAGCCCAAATGGGCGTTCATTCAGCCGCCGCACTAAGCGGACACACGCGAACAACGACCCAAACAAGAGAGATCACGAAATATCCGACATGTAAGAGCAGGGTGAATGCAGACAGAAGCAGAGGAAGCATTTAATGCACTTTAATGGTCAAACCAGCTGCATTTCGCCTGGGCGGCGCAGCAAAATGCAGCTGGTTTGACATTTGCTCCAGGAGTTCTGGAGCGAGACAAAGGTGGCTTTGTATGGCAAGACAAATGTCTCATTGAGAGCCACGTTTACCTTTACACTTGGCTTACCACACTTCAAGGGCCTTCTAGTGGCTGAAAATTGTAGTGTTCGATATTTTCCATGTCAAAATGAATGAAATCGTATCTCAGCCAAATATTGGGTTATAAATATTGGGGTGGAGGTGGGGGGAGACAAATACGTCACTTCGCTGTATAAGTCGCAGGCATGCTAATTTATACAAAAAAACGTTGACTTATTTGGTGAAAATTACGGTACTTTATTAAGGCTTTCATTTAATAAAAATAATTTGTCTTTGTGATTCATACTTTACTAATAGTCCTTTGATTTGTCACGTTTCTTGTGTTTGGGACCCATTTGCAGGCAGAAAATCAGAGAACTCAGGATTGAAAGTGAAAAACAGTTTTAATCCTGAAAAGTAAAAGTTGATGTGCAACAAACTTACGTGAACTCAGGTGAGACGCAGAGGGAGGCAGAAACAGAACACAGGATACAATGTCCAGACAAAGAAGAGCACAGAGACTCAGACTTACATACAGATGTTAATGAGGGGATGAACACAAACACCTGGAAAAGACAACAGGTGGAGGTAGGAGCTGATCACATGGGGGAGAAACACTGCATGACAAGGGGGAGACACACACACATGGGAAAACAATCCCTCAAAAGTTTTTATCCAATAGAAAGTTCATGGAATCTCAGATAGATCTCCCCAGAAGATACTCTATTATTATTATTATTAGTATTATTGTTATTATTATTATTTTAAATCTGTTTCTGTCTGGCTTTAGTGAGAAGCTGGCACTTAAAGAAATCCTGTCTTTGAAAAAGTCTTAATCAAAAGCATCTGTCGCTGATCCTTCGTAAAATAGATCAAAATAACATTATATTTCATTCTGTCCAACTCCATCCAGTTCATTCATAGTGCCTCTTTTTGTTTTTACCAGAACCTCCATTCGTGGGCTTTCTATAAATAGCCTTAATATTTAAATGATAAAAAAAATATATATAATAATAATTATGCAGGAACAGAAGCGGGAGGGTTTCCTCATCTCTGGCGTCTTTACGCTGCAGGTGGCTGAAGTTTGAGGAGGATGTGGAGGACGGAGGAGAGAGGTGGAGCAAGCCCTACGTTGCCACTCTTTCCCTCCACAGCCTGTTCGAGCTTCGCAGCTGCATCATCAACGGCAGCGTGTTGCTCGACATGCGTGCAGACTGCATTGAAGAGATAGCAGGTGAGACTTTTTACATCAACACCTCAGAACCAGAGTGCTGTAAAACCTAAAGAACCATTTTTTATTGTCAGTGTCCATGAGTGGCATTTCACATTTTATGGTCCTCTCATCCCCTCTCCTGTACTTTTAACATCTTGCCACTGTCCTTGAGTAAATATTAAACTTGATGATAAAAATAAGGCTTTATATCTCAGTCAAGTGGCGTTTGAGTGTCATTAATAAATCAGTTTATTCTCCTTAAAGAGGGAAAAGAGTTCAGGACACCACGAGAGAATCTGATACAACCTGTCAGTTCCTGAAAAGCACCACCAGACTTTTAGATGATTCCTTTTGATGCTCACATTGTTTAACAACCAACCCTGCAGTGATTACAGCACAGCAGCTGTCTGACAAATCTGTTTCCAACAAGGCTGAGTGAGATTTGCATTCTCTTCTCCAGGAGTTGAACTGGGCCAGCGTGGTACCCTGAATGTTAAATATGTTTGACAACACGCATTTGAACACGTTTTAAGGCCCAAAAGAAGAGTCACGGTTTTCACTGACTGCTTGCAAACGCAACATTGAAAGTAAAGCCTCTGAATCTGTGAGCTGCAGCGTGGTGTGGTGTGTGCTGGGCCTTCACGACTCACAGCACAAGCTGAGTCACACTGGACAGAGCGGGAAACGAAAGAAATCAGATCATTATTCCCATGGATCTTTAGCACATGGCAGCTCATTCATACTTTATCTGCACACACACAGCTACTCTTCCTAATGGCCACACTGAAAGCAGAAACAGGAGGATGGAGGAGGATAAAATACACTCTTTTTTTAATTTTTATTTCATTTTACAGAATACAGGTTGCTAATAGTTTTTGATTAATGATTCATCGACTTGAGGATGATTTTCTACTATGACATAAAACTATTAAAAACTATTCCAGGGCTGAAAATAATTTTAAATATAACTACTTATCTGTCTTAAGCTTCTTAAGGCCGTCGTTGTCTATCAAAGCAGCATTTGTTTATACGTTGTAGATTTTATTTAATTTAAATGATTCTTTTTTTTTTTTTTATTAAAACCATTCATTTTCTGCCGTTTGTCCCTGGTGGGGTCACAGAGGCAACAAGTTTAGGAGGGAAACCCAGAGATCCTTTCCCCAGCTCCTCCTTGGGGAATTCAAGGTCAGTCCCTCCGGGATTTCTAGGTCTATCCCGGGGTCTCCTCCCAGTAGGGACATGGCTAGAAAACCACCAGAAAGGAGGCACCCAGAAGGCATCAGAATCAGATACCTGAACCAGTTCAGCTGACTCTTTTCGATGTAGAGGAGCAGCTCCCTCTGGATGACGGAGCTCCTCTCCGTCTTTAAAGCTGAACCGGTGCGTCTCATGAAAGAAGCTCATTTCAGCCGCTTGTATCTGGAATCTTGTTCTTTTATTCACAATCCACACCTCGTGCGGTGAGGACTGGCCAGTAAAATGAGAGCCTCATCTTTCGACTCGGCTCCTTCTTTATTCAGACAGACCAGAGCAACATCCTCATTACTGAGGATGAGGTCCTAATCTGTTGGTCTCGTTTGAGTGATGTTTAAGATCTGTAGTAGATTTGTACATGATAATCTGTTGCCCAGAAAAAAGCTGCTTGTTCCGGAGATGCTTTGTGCGAAGGAACCTTAAAGTTCCCACTTGATGATCTAAAAGTTACCGGGACAGAAGCTCTGAGTGGAACCAAACGGTTCCAAAGCAGAGGAGCATGCCAGCATAGATAATAACTTTGAGATTGGGGGAGCTTGGCAAATAATTTATTGTACTCTCATTCTCACATGTGTAAAATGTACAGCGTTTAGATTTTCTTTTTTTTTTACGCTAATGTCCGCAGGCGCTCAGATCTCTCTTGTAAATGAGTCCCTGAGGCTCAACGGGATTAATCTGTATAAATAAATGTTGAATGAGGCTGGTCTAATGGCACTAATTCATCTTTGAAACATAAAGGAGACACGTTCCAAGCCGTTTGTGCTTTGTACAGTTTTACTTTTCAAGAGTCGACTCCACAAAAAGCCTGAAGCCGCGGAGTCCCACCCCACCCGACACTTACCCCGCAGGGTTTTCGGTCTGCAGGCTTTGCCTCACTGCAGGCTTCTCTGCGCTCTTCTGTTGCCACCATTCTTATTAACAAGGCTGAAAAACCAGCACTGAGGTCATCTCATTATCGCTGGTCTCAAACTGTGCTCAGTAGAAATCCAGACACTGCAGCCACTTTGTGTGTCTGAAGGCAGGAAGTGAGTCATGATCCAGGCCTGACTCAGCAGGTTGCGGGGAGAAGCGATTGATTCTGCAGTCCTGCTTGATCAGAAATGTTGCGCACGAGCACCCAACACATGGACAGATGTCTGAACAGGTTGTTTAACATGAATTTGAACAACTCGGGCACCGAAAACATGCTTGTAGTAGATTACAACAGCTCATGTTATTTTATTATTGCATTATTAATCAAGTTTCTCAGCCATAATAGCTTACATAAATTAAAAAGACCAAAGTTTTGGTTAAGTTATGCAAAAGTGTGTTTATGTTTAGTAGATTGGGAGTTGAAGGGCAACTCTTTGTGTTGCAGACATGGTGCTGGACCACCAGGAGGCTTCCCATGAGCTGGACGACAGCGTGAGAGTGAGGGTCCGGGAGGCTCTGCTGAAGAGACACCACCACCAGAACGAGAAGAAGAAAAACCTGATTCCAATGGTTCGCTCCATCACAGAGGGAACGCGCAAACCGTCAGAGCCTCAAGGCATCTGTGGGTTTTTTACACCGCCTCCCATCGTACTGAATATTAATCTGTCAAAACCTTAATGTATTTAGACAAAACTCGAGTTAAACGTGGAAAAAGTAAACAGGGCTTTGCTGGTGAGAGACAAACCAATGGCATCACTCTGTCCAAGAACAAAATTAACTGGCATTATAAATGGAAGACATTTAGTTCATTTTTATTTTGGCAAGAAACAACTCTGATTCACTCATTCTCTCTCTCACACATGTACACCTACAATTAATCCTCTCTCAGGGCCAGCTACATCTCCGCAGCCTCCTCCACCGGCTGAACCAGCCAAGAACGGTGCTGCACCGGACAGCAGCCAACCGGACCTCAGTAAGGTAAACCAACAGACTGTGTGCTCTGTTCTTTGATCAGTTTGGACTGAAAACCCACAAGTTAAGGGACTGATATGCTTTATAGTTGTGGCAATACACGTTTAATGTATTTTCATAGATGCATGGCATTCAGTCTTGTTTAACCCTCCTGCTGCCCTTGAAAAATGATGACTGGGCCATTTTAACCTAAGGGCAGCAGCGACACGCTAACAAACATTAGTTTGTTCACGTTGCACTCCATAGGATCCAACTGCAGAGCAGCAGTTATTTAGTAAGAAATCTATTGCAATGCAAGAATAGTAATCTAGAACAGTAAGAGTGTATTATTTTGCATAATGCTGTGCAAACATTTTAGTTCTCAAACAATCTAATTTCTTTACTTTTTCTTCCAAGAAGCCTGATTTTCTTGTAATCTTTAAAGTGCATAAAACAAAAAGTATCCAAGCTAGAACAAAACGAAACCGGTTTGCAACAAATGAACAGCCATGTCTTTAAAAAACAGCAAAAGGGACAGAAAAACCTGACAGAAGACCTAAGAGACGTTCCATCCTTCATCTGATCAAGTTTGTTACCGTGTTTTCAGCAAATGGCTCTCTGGCAATCAATTTGTTGCTGCTAAAAAAATTGAGTCAAACTGTTTTCTTTGGTGTTTTTTTAATAGATTCAGCCAACGAAATGGGAACAAACTGTCTTTGTGACAATCTGCCACAATATCTAAGTGAAAACCGATTCTTGGTTAAGATGTCTGTTGCGATATGTGCTGACACCACCCTGGTTCGTGCCTTGAGTTTAGGAGCATTTACTGATCTGAAAGATCAATGGATCAGCGTTAGCAGGTTTAAGACTTAAAAATATCTTGTGAGAATGTATAAACTGGGCTGATGGATGGAGTGAAAATACAACCGAAGTCCTACAAATTTTGATTAAATTTTATTTAAGACCAAGTTTAAAGATTACAAGAAAGTCTGACTCACTGGAAGCAGAATACAAAGAAACGATACTGTAACTCAAGACAGTACTGAAAACAATATTATACTCCTATTTCTTGTTTATTTTAAATATCATCAGGTCGACCTTCACTTCATGAAGAAGATTCCAGAGGGTGCAGAGGCCTCCAATGTCCTGGTTGGGGTACTGGACTTCCTAGAGAGGCCCATTGTGGCATTTGTCCGTCTTTCCCCGGCTGTCCTCCTCACCGGACTCACTGAGGTCCCCATCCCCACCAGGTAGACCGTCACAGCTCTCTTCAAATCTGTTAGTCATTCACTTCAACAATGAAGGAACACTTTATATACTTTAGTTCAAATGCTTTTTCAAATCAGGTTCCTCTTCATCCTTCTGGGCCCTGATGGGAAGGAGCAACAGTACCATGAAATTGGGCGCTCTATGGCAACCATCATGACAGATGAGGTGAAAGCTCTTCTTCAAGATCTGCCCCACAAAAACATGAAAGTCATATCCTAAGTGATTCACCTCCCTCTGCTTCAGATCTTCCATAATGTAGCATACAAAGCAAAGGACAGAAGTGACTTGTTGGCAGGGATCGATGAGTTCCTGGACCAGGTGACAGTGCTGCCACCAGGAGAGTGGGACCCCTCAATTCGTATTGAGCCCCCAAAGAATGTCCCCTCTCAGGTGCACAACAAGGATTGGGGTTCTTTTTCAGACTAAAATTTTGTCCCCATTTTGTTGTAATGAAACGCTGATGGTCTAATATTTTACTTTTTTTAATTGTTGTTTGTGTCTGCAGGAAAAGAGGAAAATGCCAGGAGTCCCTAACGGTACAGCCGTGCAGGTGGAGGAACCTCTACATGCAGAAAACCACGGCCAAGAGCTGCAGAGAACTGGAAGGTAGACAGTTCTGTTTATTGTAGAGGGTCATAAGAAATGCAGAGATTATATCCCTCTGAAGAAACCAACAAACTTTGAATACATTACATGCACCAGTTCTCATAAAGGCGAGTTTAGTAACGTGTTCGTTGCTGAGGCCACAAGATCTAAACTCAGATTATGTCCCACCATGACTCTCTGGCATTTGTCTCAAATAAGACTTGACATCTTGATTTTTAATTTTTATAGTAGTTTTGTTGAATGGTTTTTCACATTTGTTTTAATCAATTTAGAGATTTTTTTGTGTCGTTCTTTTATTATATTTTGTAAGGCAGTATAAAATGACTTTGACGTGACTGGAAGGTGACGGTGCCTTGACGTTTTGAACAGAGATTGTTAAAATACCACTGAGACAAACATTTCAAAAAGTGACTTTCAGTCAAAAATTTAGTTAGTATTTATAGAAATGACATGAAAATATATGGAAGAGCATGTCAATTTTAGGAGCTTTTACTAAGATTAACTCAGAAATGAATAGTTTCATTGGAGGAACTGTAGTTTTTTTTCATGTTTTTCTTATCAAAGTGATGAGTATTATTATGTATTTTGTTTATCAAGTGAAAATATTATCAGTTTATTTAAAAGTTTATTTAAAGCACTCACAGGCAACATGTGTCCTGAGGCCACAAGTGACCCTTAGACAATCTTCAATCAACTCTCCAGAAAAATAAACAAAGCAAGATAAATCACCTAAACTCAACTTACTATATTAAATTGTGAGCAAGTGAAAATGAAGTCATTTTTACATTTATACCTTGTTCTAAAAAGTATGCTGCCTATTTAAGTTTTTATTTTTATTTTTTGTATAAAATGTCAGAAAGTTTCCTTTTCCTTTTGTTCCTTGTAGCAGAGCGAAAAGGGGGAATTGAAAATATGTCTGTCCATACATCTGTTTGTTCATGTAGTGAGCACGATAACATGAAAAATAAGTCAGGTACCGTACCATCTTCTATTTTGTTGTAAGGCTGCAACTAAGTATAAGAAAGTTTCTTTTGAAAATTGGATTGCCATGTCTAAGATGGCCATGACCATACATAT
>JARVGS010001636.1:30211886-30223050 GCA_031762315.1 Hypsolebias antenori | reverse complement strand
TCTTTTGAGGAAACTTTTTTCTAGTTTTTGCTTAAAAGTATGGTTTCCTCAGATGATTGGGGTGGGCAGTGGGATGGCCAACGATTATTCTATGGTGGCCAAGGCCACCATTGGCAACCCACTGGCTCAGCCATTGCACCTGGCAGTGGATCAAATTTCTCCCTCCACTTGCCACCTTGGGCAATAAAAAAATTGGTACTTCTATTCAAATGCACACAGTGTAACTCCTTTCTACTTTAATATCTTGCACGAAAAACGTTAAAGTTTACTTGCGTTACCTCTTCCATTCCAGTTCAATTAAACAATCATCTCATAAACTACAAACATTCAATGCTCAAATTCTTCTGCAGTGGGGAGACTGGCATATTTGTTTTATATTCACACAAAAAAAGGGCCTTACATTTGTTTGATTTTGTGTTTGATAGATGAAAATATCATACCGTTCCTGTGATCTCTAACTAAGTCAAAAAGCACTCAGGGTAAAAAAAAAAAAAAAACTTTCTGTTCCTGATTAAAGTATAAACTACGACCCCTGAAGGACACTCGTCTCCTCTAAAAGTGGTTTTCTGTGCTCAGGTTGTTTGGTGGCCTGATCCTGGACATTAAGAGGAAAGCTCCGTTCTATCTGAGCGACTTTAAAGATGGTCTCAGCCTCCAGTGTGTGGCCTCGTTCCTCTTCCTCTACTGTGCCTGCATGTCTCCTGTCATCACCTTCGGGGGGCTGCTGGGCGAGGCCACAGAAGGACGAATTGTATGACACAGAGACACATGTACAATATTGTGTTTTCTGAAAATGCAGCAGAGATGTAATGAATAAAGTAAAGCAGTTTGTTCCACCCATTGTTTCAGAGCGCCATAGAGTCCTTACTCGGTGCATCCATGACTGGAGTGGCCTACTCGCTATTTGCTGGTCAGCCTCTCACCATTCTGGGCAGCACAGGTCCTGTACTGGTTTTTGAGAAAATCCTTTTCAAATTCTGCAAGTATGTACAGATTTGAATACCTTTCTGTCATTCCACCCACTACCAGATTGTTTTTCCTCACTGATTCTTTCCTCTCTTCTCAGAGACTACGACCTGTCCTACCTATCTCTGCGGGCCTGCATTGGCCTGTGGACAGCCCTGCTGTGTTTGGTGTTAGTCGCCACAGATGCCAGCTCTCTGGTTTGCTACATCACTCGGTTCACGGAGGAGGCCTTCGCCGCCCTCATCTGCCTCATTTTCATCTATGAGGCCCTGGAGAAACTGTTCCACCTGGGAGAACTGTACCCTTATCACAAAAACAGCGATCTGGACAAACTCACGCTGGCGTAGTGAGTAACAAAAAAAATCATCTCATGCTTTTACTGTAGTTTGTACAATTGTAACGTTTAGCATTTTTCATTTCTGTCATATTTATTATAACCAGAAGGGGCTTCTATGATTAAAGAATGCATGTAATGCCGCCAGGTTATTGTTCATGTGTGCAGCTGTAGGTGTGCGGAGCCGGATAATCCCAGTAATAAAACCTTAGGATTGTGGAGCGAGAGAAACATCACAGCCTCTGCTGTACCCTGGGCCAACCTGACTGTCAAGGTAACATGATGGAAACACACACGCCTGATGGCACCTTGTGTTGGTGTAACTTTTACACTACATGATAGTAGACAACTCAGTTAAAACATCTTTATTTAAAGGTTCATATTAATGAATAATAACAAATAATAATAATTAATAATGATAATAATAATAATAATAATAATAATAATAATAATGAATAATAAATGATTATGATGAATAATGATGATGATAATAATAACATAATAATAATGATAATAATAATAATGAATAATGATGATAATAATAATAATAATAATAATAATAATAATAATATCAGTAATAATAATGACAGTAATAACAATAATAATAATAATAATAATAAAAATAATAATATTATGATGATGATGAATAATGATGATGATGATGATGATGATGCTAATAATAATAATAATAATAATATCAGCAATAACAATGATGATGATGATGATTATGATATTATAAAAATAATAATAATAAATAATGATGATGATGATAATGATAATAATAACAATAATAACAATATCAGTAGTAATAATAACAATAATAACAATAATAATATGATAATATTGATAACAGTAATAAAAATACTAATAATAATTATGATGATGATAATGATGATGATGAATAATGAATGATGATGATGATAATAATAATAATAATATCAGTAGTAATAATAACAATAATAATAATAACAACAATAATAATAATATTGATAACAGTAATAATAATACTAATAATAATTATGATGATGATAATGATGATGATGAATAATGAATGATGATGATGATAATAATAATAATGAATAATAATACAGTAATGACTGCTGCTACTGTTGTTGGGTGTATTGTTTTTGCACTATTAAGTGTTTAGCGTTGGTGTTTAGTTCACATCATAGATCTTATTACTCTTTTCTTTTACAAGTTATACTTTTATTGGATGTAACTGGGACCCTGTGTGCACAGTTTTGTTCCACCTCATGTACCATGTACAATGCGAATGACAAATAAAGAAACTTAACCTTGACCTTGATAATGTCCTGAATATGTTCCATCACAGTCTTTACAAAGTCCTTGCTTAAGTAAATTAAAGTTTATTTCAGATTTCATAGGTCACCAAAATATCCATTCATTTATTTCTATATTCATTCATTTATACATTTAACTTGGGTTGGCCAAATTAATTTAGCTTTAAACGCGGAAAAATATGTTAAATGTCTCTTTTGTGTACTTTATATTTATATCTAAGTCACAGGCAATGCCAAAACTTAGAAATAAACTTTTTATTTACAGCTAAATTAAAGTATTTCATTTATTGAGCATTTCTCATTTAATAGGGGAAATCTCTGTCAGTTTTTCAGTTGAGAGTCAAGAAATCCACATTTGAACCATGCTGCATTCACAGTTATCATAGTTCGTCCATGTATTTTGCTTTTCTACTGCAGATCAAATGTTTCAATAAACAATATGAAGAAAGAAGCTCATGGTGCATCAGTTTACATTGTTGCCTCTAAAACGCACAGTGAAAGATCAGGAGAATGGTCTCAGAGTGAAGTCCAGAGTTTATGGAGCTGATGTGACGTTTTACATGTAAATGGTGATTTTAAACCTATACCTGAAGTAATCTGTGCTGATTTTATGATAATGTAATTTTTGCAGGAGTGCATGAGTCTGCAGGGTGACTTTGTTGGGACATCATGTGGTCACCATGGCCCCTACACCCCAGATGTTCTCTTCTGGTCCATCATCTTGTTCTTTTCAACGTTCTTCCTGTCTGCCTTCCTCAAACAGTTTAAAACCAGTCGTTATTTCCCCACCAAGGTAACCCATCAAGTCCACAGAATTTCTCAATATAACATTTGGAAATGTTTGTGGCTCACATTCTTAAAATATGACATCAAAATAAACCCCTTTCCTCTGAAAGCTGTAATTTCCTGTGTCCAGGTGCGGTCTATGATCAGTGACTTTGCGGTGTTCCTCACAATCGTCTTAATGGTCCTGCTTGACTTTGCTGTTGGAGTGCCATCCCAGAAGTTAAAGGTGCCGAGCAAATTCCAGGTGTGGAATGAATCTTCTTCTTTCCAGGGTCACCACAGCGAGTCATCCTCCTGTACAGAATGAATACACAGCTTTAAAATGAGAAAACCTACAAAAGATCACAACTGAAACGTCATTGTTTATTTCTCTGCAGCCTACCAGAGATGATCGCGGGTGGGTGATCAATCCGATAGGACGTAACCCATGGTGGACCACCTTGGCTGCCTGTATTCCTGCTCTCCTCTGCACCATCCTCATCTTCATGGACCAACAGATAACCGCTGTCATCATCAACCGCAAAGAGCACAAACTGCTGGCAAGAGAGAAAAATGACAGGAAGTGGAAACGTTGTAGCTGAACTTCCATCTAACCAGCTGTGTTCTGTGTTTACAGAAAGGATGTGGGTACCATCTGGACCTGCTGATGGTGGGGGTGATGCTGGCTGTGTGCTCCATCATGGGCTTGCCATGGTTCGTAGCAGCCACCGTGTTGTCCATCTCTCATGTGAACAGCCTGAAGCTGGAGTCGGAGAGCTCAGCTCCGGGAGAGCAGCCTCGCTTCCTGGGCATCAGAGAGCAGAGGCTCACCGGCCTGCTCATCTTCCTGCTCATGGGCTGCTCGGTGTTCATGACTGGAGCCCTGCAGGTCGGTCACAACGCACTGCGTCCCTTGCTGATTGGGACTTTTACACATTACAAATGTCACATTTTACAATTTGTTTTAAATAGTAAGACATTAGGTCATCTATAAGGTGGTGAAAGTATAATTTCTTTTCATACCACTGGAGCAGAGATGGGCAGCATTTTCCCCCAGAGGGCCGCATCAAGACGTTTAAAGCAATCAAAGGGCCGCATGGAGAATTGGAAAATAAATATTCTTTATAACAGATAATCTAGAAGACTTTTTCAGGCTTTGCCTTGTTGTAGCATAGTTAGCATGCTTTCTAAAACCTGTCTTTCTAATTAGGCCTGTCATGATAACAAAGTTTCTGGACGATTAATTGTCTCAGCGATTATTGCGATAAACGATAATGTTGTTTGAAATTGAACAATAATTAATTGACAAATTTTAGAAGAAATGTTGATTTGTTTGGGATGTAGTACCTTTTATAACCACCTGATGGCAGTACTGTATAAGTCTGTTTGAACCAAAGGATGGATAGTTCTCTTTAAGAAAAATGGGAGGGAAGGCCCTCTGACATGGACGCTCTGTGATTTGAACTCTTTAGCATAGCCTTTGTCACACAAAGCTTTTAATTGAAAAAAAAAAAATCAACAAATAAGTTCTCAGCTTCTTTCTTCAGAGAAAAACACTTTTTACACGAAGGCACAGGTTTCAACTGTGAATTTTGGAGCTTCGACAAGACGGAGGTTTATTCCTGAGGTCGGCCTGTTAGCTTAGCTCGTAGCCTAGCTTCTCAGCTTAGCTGCTTTTAATGATCCAAAATTTTGATTTTTGGACGGTTAAAACAGATTTTAAAGAGAAAGAGAGGGAGCAGTGAAGAGCACCGGAGCTGAGCCATGTCTTCAGTAGAAAGAGAGACGTGAAGAAACGATAAAGCCGATAAATGAAAATGACTTACTTGATTTATTGTTTATCGTGACAGGCCTATTTCCAATATACTTTAGGAATATAAGACATATTCTGTAAATTGACTCATGAAATGATAAACACGTTAGCGCCGTTAATGGAACTATGCAAAACAAATGCATATGGTATACTTGTATTTCTAAGTCTTTAAGGTTCAGTCTAGGTCTGGAAACACAACTTAAAATTGTTTATAGGAAAGTTTTGCGTAAGATGTTTAGTTTAAATTTCCTTAAGTCTTGATGATAAATTACTGTTTTTTTTAAACCAATCTTTTTTGTTGTTGTTGTTTTTCTTTTTTTTTAACTAAGGTTATTGGGGACCTGATGGATATTGTCCAAGGGCCACTTTTGGCCCTCGGGCCTTACGTTGCTCACGTTTACACTAGAGGGAGTGTCGCCATTAAAAGGAGCAACACTGTAGTTTGAATATCGGGGGTTCAGGGCATTTAAATATATGCACAACATATGGAATTACTGATCAGGTTACTACAGATGAATATTATTGATGGCTGATTGATTACTGTGTTTGTGTTGATTATTTTTTACAGTTTATTCCCATGCCCGTGTTGTATGGAGTTTTCCTTTACATGGGAGCTTCTTCATTAAAAGGCATCCAGGTAACACACCTGACAACGACGCCAGTTTATATAAAGAACAAATGAGCCACTGTAAACTCTTCTGATGCTGCTATTCCAATAGGAGTTTGTTTCTTTTCTTCTTTAAACTAAAACCCACATGAACAAGTATTTTGTAACGTATATATTCTGTTTTCAAATCTGATGAAACTCAAACAAATCATTCTGAGTTTTTCATTTTATGTTAATTTGCATGTTTTTTTTAACTGTTCAACTGCTTGTTTTCTCAAATTAAACAAAATAATAAATCTAGGATTGTGTAAATGATATAAATGACCCATTGTTTATTTTGTCAGGATCACCTTGTTGGTGCTGAAATAGTTTTATGATTGTCATCAGTTAAATATTTCTGAAATGTAATATTGCAGAATGGTAGTCTTGGTATTTTTATAAACCCCAGCAAACTCAAAATTGGGAACAAACTGTGTTTTATGACAGGCTGCTGGTAATGAAGTGTCTAAGGGTCCAATTTAAAATGAGTATGTGTTGACACAACACTGTTCATCCCTTCACTGAAGCATTTTGTACGAGAATGATTCATAGGTCAGTGTTGGGTGAGTCAAACACAAGACAAACAAATAAATTCCTGAAAATGATCAGGTATGAGGCAGAAAATGAGTAAAATTAACGAGTAAAATGAATTTCAAAGAATATGAAAAACTACGGATGAAGGCCACTTCAGATAGTTTGAATGTCCAGCTTTTCAGAAGCAAAACATAAAATTATCATAATTTTTTTTTGTACAGTGCAGTACACAAATAAACACTTTATTAAAAGTTGCAGGCTTTCAAATGACAGCTGGATTATTATTATTTTTTTCTCATTGTTGAGTATTGAATTGTTTTAGAAATCATCCAGAACTGCTTTTTTTTTATTGAATTCATGTGACAACATTGATTACCAGTAGGTTTTTTTTTTTTTTTTTCCAATCTTACATGGCCCAATAATTCTCAGTCTGGTCATTTGGACAGTTTCTTTTTCATAGAAACATTTTGCCCTCCATCTGGAGGGCCTCATCAGTCAGAGGAGTTCCAGTTAACCGTTTCCCCACCAAGCAGTAAACACCTTAAGTGGACCAACCAGTTTGCTGGAGCCAAGATGGTTTCTGGGGGCCGTCCTGTCCCTCATCGACTCCTCCCAGGCAGGCAGCCACAGCCAACGTGGTAGAGTGGATAGCAGCTCTCTGCTCCACACAGAGGGCTGTGGTAGCTCAACAGTCTGTGGATGTGTCAGGAAGGGCATCCAGCGTAAAAACACTTGCCAAGTCTTCGTGCGACTTAGTTCACTGTGGCAACTCCTGACGAAGGGAGAAGCTGAAAGAAGAAGAAAAAATATATACATACAGGTAGTCCTCGACTTACGAACGGGTTCCGTACCTACAAACTGTACGTAACCCGATTTTAACGTAAGTCGGAACTCATTATACTGCGCCGCAAACCTGGTCGTAAGTCCGGATTTTTGCTGTAAGTCGAGGAAATACATGTAAAATGTATGTTAACGCTGCGCCGCACACCCGTGGGCTCAGGACAAGCGATCATCTGCTTAAACTGGCTGAGTTTGAGAGGAACAGGAAATAATGATATACACAATGGCACGTCAAGAATCACATGTTAAGATAAAAATAGTATCAAATGAAAACTATTCAATGTTAACAAATCATTTTAAGAAATTAGGTCAGTTTGGCCTCTAGTAGTCTAAGCTTGACAGCATGACAAGCCAACCCTTATTATAGGATTCATTAAAAAAGGACAGTCTTAAGTCCAGTCTTCAAACTGGACCATGTGTCAGCCTCACAGAAAGAAACTGGAAGTTGGTTCCATAAGAGAGGAGCCTGATAACTGAAAGATCTTCCTCCCATTCTACTTTTGGAAACTATGAACCACAAGCAAACCTGCAGTCTGAGAGAGAAGGGCTCTGTTAAGAAAATATGGAACAATAAGATCTGTAATACAAGATGGAGCTAGATTGTTGAGAGCTTTGTATGTTAGAAGTACGTTGCAAGATTTTGAATTCAATTTTGAATTTGACAGGGAGCCTGTGGAGAGAAGTTAAAACTGGAGAAATATGATCTCTGCTATTAATTCCAGTTAAGACTCTGGCAGCAGCATTTTGGATCAAATGAAGACATTTTAAAGAAGTATTTGGACACCCAGATAACAAACCATTGAAATAGTCCAGTATAAATGTGGCAAATGCATGAACCAGTTTTCCTGCATAATTTTTAGATGATTCTAATTTTAGTAATATTATGCAGTTGGAAGAAGAAAGACATGTCCTGATCAAAAATAAGACCAAGATTTTGAACATTAGAACTGGAGGCCAGATTAATGCCATCCAAAGAGGGCAAAAAGACTGAAAATTTATTCCTAAGGTGCTCAGGTCCAAAAACTAAAACCCCAGTCTTCTCTGAGTTTATAAGCCGAAAATTTAGGGTCATCCAGGTTTTTGTGTCTTTACGACATGCTTGTAGTTTAAGTAGTTGATTGGCTTCATTGGGTTTCATGGACAAATATAACTGAGTATCATCAGCATAACAATGAAAATGTATCCCATGCTGTTTACTAACATTACCTAATGAAGCATCTGCAGTGGAAGTGGTCTCCAGCTACAAGTACTTGGAAGTGCACCTGAATGACAAACTCAGCTGGGGCAACAACACCACCAGCCTGATCAAGAAGGCACATCAGAGACTCTACTTCCTCAGGCAGCTGAGGCAAGCTGGACTGGGAAGCTTAGTCCTCACCTCCTTCTACAGGTGTGCAGTGGAGAGCATCCTGTGCTCCAGCATCAACGTGTAGCATGGAGGCTGCACAGCTGCAGAAAGAAAAGCTCTACAGAGAGTGGTGAAAGCTACACAGAAGATGTTGGAGTCAGTCTCCCCACCATCGCAAATGTTTGCGCTTCCGGGTGCGAGGGGAGAGCCACCTGCATCGTGGGGGGCCCCACTCACCCAGCACACACGCTTTTTGCCCGAGGAGCATTGGGTGTGGAGCCACTGGACTGAGGAACAGCTTCTACCCTGAGGCTGTTGGACTCATGAATATCTAACCAGAAAAATCACTGTGAAAAAAGTTGTGTCATGTTGCTGCTGATCTGTTTCATGTTGCTGCTGATCTGTTTCATGTTGTTGTGTTCATTCATGCTCGTTTCCTCACGCGGACTCATGTTCGAAGTAATATTTTTATGCTTTTAGTGCTTATCATATTTTTAGTTGATGTTTTTCTTAGTTCATATTTTAGATGTTGTTACTAATGTTTTTCTTTTACATTTTATTGTTGGATGTAACTGGAACCCTGTGTACATAATCTCGTTCCATCACATGTACCACATGTGGTGCGAATGACAAAGAATCTCTGACTCGGACTTTTTACTTATTATTTCTGTGGAGGTTTGAGCTTTGTCTGACACTGAACCATTTGTTTATTTCCTACAAAAATCTATACACCGATGCGGTCACATTTGCAAATTTATAGTAAAACGAAATAGTGAAAGAAAACCCTCTAGAGCTAGGAGACAGAAAACTAGTGTCCTACATTTGTAACAAGATTCATCTTTAAGTTAGCTGTGAACTAGCACTTATCATAAAATATTTGTTAGCTAAAATCAGTTACCGTAATTTCCTGTGTATAAGCAGCTACTGTGGTCACATGCTTTGAACACCATGGCTTAGACAATATCACAGCTAATTTACAGATCTTAATAAATATTTGATTTTATTTTTACAGACTAACAAGCTTTTTTACATCAAAAATATTTTTGATTTGTCACACAAGGGTGCTCACATAGCTACCCAACACGCACACCTCTTAGGGGTGGGTCTTCCTGACACAGAGTGAACACCACAGGTATTTATGACAAGTACCTATCTCACTCATGGTTGCTGCATGCTACTGAATGGACTAACACATAAAGAACACACAAACTATGTATGCTAAGAAGAACAACCTAATAACGCACAAAAAACAAACAAAAAAAAAGCAAAACAGCTAACCGAAATGATAAACAAGAAAAATATTTTTTACCCATAATCCCTCTATGTGGCCATGTGACCAACTGCCAACCACAATGAACCAGTGATGTGGTCTCATTGAGTCACGAGGGCCCACCCCCCAAGAAAGATGTGGATTGATGAGCACTGATGAGGCTACCTGTATAAAGAAAAGTTTTAAAAAAATCTGACCAATGAAATTCCCGGACAACTCAGATAAATATGTGCAGCCACTCGACATCAGGGTAAATCGTGCATTTAAAGCGGCACTCCGAACTGAGTGGGAGACTTGGATGACGAGCGGTGCGAAATCATTCACCAAAACTGACCACATGTGCAGAGCAATTTTTGCTCAAGTTAACCCGTGGATCCTGACAGAGTGGAGCAGTGATTAAAAAAAATCCTCTATCATCGAGTTTCAAAAAGCTGAACTTCTGCATGATGAAGAGGAAAAGCTCAAGGGAACGTGATATTGAGAGCGACCAGGACGTGTGTGATGTTTTTCTCAGGATGTTCCATTCTGACACTGAAGAAGATGACTTTAGTGGTTTAAGTGCACAGGAGAAAGATGAACTAAGCAATAAGTGACTTTTCTTGGTAAGCTACCAGTATTGTATTTTTTTAACCTGCATGGTAAAAGGCATTGTTCAGAAAAAAACATTTATCATATGTACACATTTGTTTGTGTTACTGGTAGTATTTATTTAAAACTTTAAAATATATTTGTGTAATGAGCCATGAGCTCCACGCTCCACTTTGGTAAAAGCGGCTGTTTTTAAATGTGCTTTATAAATAAATTTGATTCGACTTTACTTCTGCTTTCACATGACTCATGAGGAGGGGGGAATCCCCCCTCCACGTTCTCTCCTCCCCTCCCTGTTTCATTGGTTCAGCTGTGACCTGTTCGATGATTTCATTGGTCAGATTGTTTTAACCTTTATTTATACTGGTAGACTCATCATGTCGCTCTTGGGGGGGATGATCCGCGTTTCTCAATGAGACTACCTCATTGGTTCATTGTGTTTGACTGCTGGTCACTTGACCTCAGGGAGGGATTTTGGGTAAAAACTTATGTTCATTGTTAATCATTTCGTTTACCTGTTTAGCATTGTTTTTAAGTGATTACTAGTGTAGAGTGAGGGAGGTGGTTGTCATGAAGACCTGTGGGGTTCACTCTGTGTGTTGAACAGTAACATAGTCTACAAAAAGCCATCTGGTTGTTGATTCTTGATCTACAACATGAGATGTACAGATGCTGGTCATAGAATTAGAATATCATGAAAAAGTTGATTTATTTCAGTAATTCCATTCAAAAAGTGAAACTTGTATATTATATTCATTC
>JARVGS010001636.1:30026940-30041652 GCA_031762315.1 Hypsolebias antenori | reverse complement strand
TCCGACTTACGTTAAAATCGGGTTACGAACGGTTTGTAGGTACGGAACCCGTTCGTAAGTCGAGGACTACCTGTACTCAAGTAATAGCTGCTCATGTGGACTCCCATCAGTTCAGTAGATGTTCCCAGTGTTGATGTCTTCAGTGTGTATTAAGACTGTTCACACTTGCACCTAGCACCATCCAGGTGCAAGCAGATAGCACACGATGGATGTTAATACCAGGTCTTAACGGCGTCTAAAGCCTGGTTTATACTCTGTGAGAAGTGCCACAGTTGTATCTCACTGATGTGGTTGCGTGACAAAAATAGCATCGTTATCCCACTGAGACCTCGTCTTGTGCATGGCCCTCTGTTAAATGGTCAGAACTTCGTGGGTGTTTTGTTTATGAAAAGCAGCTGCAGCACGCTGTTCTCGTTTCTAGCAGAGGCTGTTGGAAAATACAGGCGTTTTTACATCTTTTCCAGCAATAATGATAAAGCTGGTCGAATAATGTGCAGAAGGTAACCGCACAATTGTGTACGGAGGACGCAGCGTTGAGAAACAGGCAGCTCTCCATGGCTGCGCCGACCAGGAGGGAGTGCACCTCATCTGGGAAACGGGGACTAGCAGTTGAATCAATTAGTTGGTTCTAGGACATCTCACGAGTTTTTAAACGTCACGTCGACTAGTCGCAGTCACGTGATTGCTGGCGTTGGCTACAAAACGAATTATTCCAAGCAGATGGAAAAACCGGGAAAAAAGTCAGACTCGAGGAGGATTTTGTGCAACTTTTTTTGGGCCACATTTCCAGAGCGACAGGAGATCAGCACACTGCGCCACCGCTGCCGAAGAGACCCGTTGTCATTACCACAGATTACCTCTATGGCAAACCCGCTGCAGTGGTGGGCCAGCATTCAGGAAAAATTTCCCCGTTTGGCAAAACTCAGCAGAAGGTATGTAGCTGTTCCGGCAACCAGCACTCCCAGCGAGAGAATTTTCTCTCTTACTGGGAATACCATTACGCGAAAACGGGCAAGCCTTCATCCTGCTCATGTTGATGCTCGTGTTTTCTTACACGTAAATCAGGATCGAAAACCAAAAACTGTAAGCGAGGAGACTATTGACAGTGAGTGAACTTTATTTAATCCACCACCGCCCAACCCCCTGTTTTTAGTTTAGTTTTTTTATGTGCCGCACGTTTCTTTCACTTTTGCAGCTTAATAATACTCTCTTGTAAATGGTGGAGTAAATAGGGGAGTGGTGGCGCAGAGGTTAGAGACGGTGGGCCTGTGATTGGAAGATCGCCGGTTCAAGCCCCGGTACCAACAACATAAAAAAATGTGGGTGGGAAAGGTGATCCACACCTGCCTCCACCCTCATTCGCCCCACCATGGGCCCCTGAGCAAGGCCCTCAACCCACCATCTGCTCCCTAAACAGGTATTTCTTGAAAATGAGTTCTCGTGGCTCAATGAGACCACCTGTATAAATAAAGGGTAAATTTAAAAAAGAGTCTTCGAGGCTCAGTGGAATTAACTTGTAGAAATAAAGGTTGAATGAATAATAGTTTTGGTTTTCCAGTGACTTATTTGCAGTATGATAAATGGTAGGAGCATAAATATATGCTCCCGATGCTTTGTTCTTCTTCTTCTTCTTTTTTTGGGTACCGTAAATAATTAAATGACGTTTTTTTCTGTGAATATGGATGACGTAGCGTCTTGAGTTCCTATTATGTCACAGAGACTAGTTGACGTCTGCTCGACTTTTATCATGTTGAAGTCGACTTTAAAAAAATACGAAGAAAAGTCGACTTTAAAAAATACGAAGTTGTGCAATCCCTAGTAGGGGCACACTCCAGCACCGTCTGCCAAAAACAATGGCGGTCTCAAATTTAGAAAATAACGCTTCTCCTCAGGTAACAACAGAAATACCAGATCTTCCTTCTCCACCTTTTCCCTCATCAGCTGAAAACAAACATCCATCTCTGCCAAATGTTTTGCCTGTTCTGTTTCTGTCTGTGCACGACATGTGCTGCAGTAGGAGGACTCACCAGGACTTCTCCGCTGTTTCTCTGAGTATAAACTGTCTACATGAAATAGAACATCGCTCAGTCACATCAATCATATTTGATTTCTTACCGCCACCTTAGTCTTAAGACTGCTGGGATTTACTAAGTTGACTTCTAACTATACCTTGTTTTATTGTTGCAGTGAAGTTTTGTGCAGCTAAAAAAGGTCACGACCATTAGATAATGGTGTCACCATGATGGGAGTGAACATGGCCGGCAATATTCAAGTGAGCACATACCAACATAAATGTCAGAAGTGACCAGAATAACTAATTCTGCTAGACTGTCTTCCTTTCATTGCATATTTTAGTGCACTTCACATGTGCCAATGGGACATGATTAATGTGGCTCACTTTGCCTGACGGTGTATTTTTATGTTGTGGCACTAGGAGACAGTAGTGAGCAATAAAACATATTAAACAACACCAAAAAAATACACATACAGTATTTCATAAAAACAGCTATTAATGAGGTGTTGTACTCTAAACTTGCATTCCTCATTGTTAAAAATAAAAAAAATAAAAATATGGATGTGATAAAAGATGCACTCATCAATAAAACACTGAAAAGTATTTGCAAGAAAAAGAGCTCAAACTTATAGGAATGCTGTGCTGAGTGCACGTAAAAGTTAATGCAAAGAGGTGCACTGTACAAAAATAAAAAAGGAAATGTGATTGATGCAACGGTCAGAAAACATAAGGAGCTCTTACCTGGAGCCTGGATTACTGGTATGTATGGAGCCAGAAGTTTGGTCCTTTTCTTTTCATAACCCTTCTGGGTGATGTCACCTACAGAGAAATAAAAACATAAATAAAAAAAAAATGTTTGTAGATTTGAACACACAATCTTAAAGAAACATTTAAAACACTCTACTTCAATGTGGAAATTCTAGACCTTCTCTAATGAGTTTTAAAAGAGCCATCTGTTTAAAGCACAATCAATGTGCTCGAGGAAGGAGGTAGTAACGCAGATAAGACACACAGGCTGGAAAAACAAGTAATGAAGAGGATGGGAAACAGATGGATGCACACGGTGTTGCAGTAATCTCTAGAGACGGCTGCCGGCGTCAAAGATAAGGCCTCGATGAAGACAAAAACAAAACGGGAGTAAATCTGGACATGTACGGAAGCGTGGGCAAAAGAGACAGAATGATTCAGGGACTCTGAGCGAAGACGAAGATGTATGAAATCTGACAACGTAAACAAGCTGGAGGAGGCTTTAGGTTAAAATGGAAACACAACGGAGAAAAGGAGGATGATGGGAGGGTGGGGTGAGAGATGGAGGGCAGAGGGAGAGGAAACCCTGAGTGCTGTAAGCAAGAAAAGCATCCATTCAGCAGTCCCCCTGCCGACAGTTCATCTGCTTCTTCCTCCATACCGACAGACTCAACACAAGCTCATCGAGGTCTCTGCTGAACCTGGCGCCTGGCGGTCACTGCCGAACTCCACTGAGGGCAAAGCTGTCACATTTTCAGATCTACTAAAAGGCCATCTGTAGAGCCTGTCCTAGAGTTGCATTCGGGCCCAAAAAAATCCAATCCGACCCGGCCCCAGCCCATAGCCATCATTTCCGAACCCAACCCGACTTGATGAATTAACAGTAATTACAGGTCAAAACCCGAAAAAACCCTGACATTTTTAATGAAGCTGCTTATATAGTTATTAACGGTGGGTGAACGCACATGGCTGAATAAAAGGGGGCAGAAGACCGAAACTGAGGAGGTGTTTGTCCTTTCATGGCCGTCAAAGCGCAATAAATCCCTGCTTCTACCTGCATTCTGCATTATTCAGACACGGACCCTGCTTTGACATGTCTGCGAGGATATTTTTGGATCTCACCTGTTTGGGCCACTGGTTGCACATGTCCACTGAGTGCAGCGGCTGAACGGCCATGTGGGCTTTGATGGATTGCTGCCTGGCAGTCCCATCTGAAGCTTAACTGAACTTTATTTTACCTCTTTCAAGGTTGGTCAGCGCACAGTCAAATGGCCGTGTGCAGCTGGTGACTGTATGGCAAGCCATGTTGCCATATAACTGGATTGTCAGCCATGCACAGCCGCTGACGCAATCAAAAGCCCGACACTGACACGGCATGCCCATCCAGCACATTATTATGGCCCGGCCCAGCCCAGGCTTCAGGCCTGGTTTAGAAATGACAGTTCTAGCCTGTCCTCACTTTTCACAAAGCAGCGAGCGCTATTCATGTTTGCCAGTTCCTGCTCTGGCACCTCTAAAACCCTCTGGAGCAAACCAGTTATCTTCAAACTGAAACCTGACTTTGAAAATGAGGGAAACCTGCAAAGCAGAGTCAATGTCTAATCTTGTTTTATAAGAACGTGTCATTGTTCTTCAAAAAGAACATGTAACCCTTAAAGACAGACAACTGGAGGGTTTTGTGTTTTCTCTTCTTCGTTTTGACACGGGCTGTATTCCTGATTCCTCATCGGTGCAACTGTCTGGTCTGTGCAACATAAATCATGTCATATGTGCATTGACAGCTCCATGCGTGGTGGTAAACTCCATTCAGGAGGTGCCATCAAATAGCCGAACCAAGAGCGATGGAAGACAAAAACAACAACACAGATGCTTCTTTTCCAGGAAACTCGAGTGAGGGGATTTACTGTTTTTAACTGGATTATTTAACACTCATGAAACACAAAACTTGTGTTGAGTTTGTGAAGAGGAATCACTAAAATTTTGAACAGGCAAACCAGTAGATTACTGCCCCCTTTCAAGCACCAGTGCAATTTTTGGGTCAAATGAGGTTGTCATCTCGAAATAATATGAATATTAAAGACCTTTAATTAAGTAAATACACATTTTTAAAGGATGCTCTGCAATTATTTCTTTGTAACCTGCAGTATAGTGCATATCACTCCAACCCCACACAGTTGATTTTAAAAATGGTTAGCTAACAAGACAACAAACTAACTTCTGAGCATGGTATTTTAAATGATCCAACTTTAAAAATATAACTTGACCAAAAAGTTTATAATGTAAACATATGGTGGAGACCACGATACACATCTGGAAACTTTCTGAAACAGTAGGGTTAATATTAAAAACTGAACTGGGCTTGCACAAATCTTATAGTCACACCAATTTTTGCACAGCAACACAATGTAAAGGCCAAAGCTGAAGCAGAATTTCAGCAAGAAAACAATGATAGTTATTTAAAATGTTCCATTACTCTTTACCCAGGACCACAGTATTCTTAAAAACACTTCAACGAATTCAGCTTGACATTTTGTGAGATCTAACTCTGACTGTTTTCCTTTGTACCCCTCTAAACATTTTGCGGCTAAAATTTTGAAGAGTAGGTTTGATACCAAGGGGGCCCTTAGCAAAATATATACACTGCTCAGTTCATACCATGAATCCAGCTTGGACCACCTTAAAACTGAAATGGGAAGCGGACTTGGAAAAACCCATATCAGACTCAATCTGGAAAAGGATCATTACGAACATTTACTCTTCTTCAATCTGTCTAAGACACACTGTAATTTAATTCAAAGTGGTGCACCGGCTGCACTGGTCCAAAGACAAACTGTTCAAGATCAAAGCCGACCTGGACCCCGCATGCAATTGTTGCAAACAAACTCCAGCTACACTTGCACACATTCTGGACCTGCCCCAAACTGCAGACTTTTTGGCAATCTATTTTTGACAACTTCTCTGTGATATGTGGCAAAACTGTTCACCCATCACCACTCGTCTCTGTTCAGGGTGGTCCCTGTGGACATGTCCCTCAACAAGTGCGAGAGGGACGTGATTACCTTTGGCTCTCTTCTGGCCAGGAGGCTAATATTGTGAAATTGGAATGACCCGACAGCCCCCCGTCCCCCCACCTGGCATATGTATACTGTATTCGATAAGAGAGGTGATTCATATGTAGAAATAAGACACACCCTGAAGGGTTCTGTAGAAAGATTTTGGGACAATTGGTGGCCTTTTGTATTGTTTGTGGAAAGTATGTCAATGCCTGTTTAATTTGTTTATGTATGTTTGATTGATCTGATGTGGGAGGGAAGGGTGTGTGTGTTCAATGTTATTTGATGCTGTATGTTAAAAAAAAGGGGGAAAATCAATAAAACTACTTTGTTTAAAAATAATAATAATAATTTAGCTTCATTTATGACAACAGATAAGAAGGTGACGCTGAATTATTTAGCTCATCAAGCAAGAAAAACACAACCCTACAGATACAACTATAGATAGAAAAAAAAAATCTTCCTGTTTATAAGATGTTGCCCAAGAGGCAACTCAGTTTTTTTTTTCTGAGGAGAAAAACCAGAAGAAAAGCAAACACTTCCATAAGTAATGCATGAACGTTACAGTCGGCTGCGCTCAGTCACATGATTTATTTTTAGCTTATGTGAGCAGGCGATTTCTCTGCAGAAAGACAGTGAGAGGAAAGGAGACAGTGATGGGGGGGGGGGGGGGGGGGGGGGGGGCCCCCCCCCCCCCCCCCCCCCCCCCCCCCCCCCCCCCCCCGCCCCGGCACGCAGTAAATGAATCTCCAAGTAATCACTCTTCCATCTGGATGATTTGGAATTCATCTGTTCTTCCTCCATATGTAGAGACGAAGGGTTAAACTTTAACAAAAGGAGAGCATGTCATCACTGAATAATGGAATGTTAGAGTGGAATGACTTGGAAAAACTGAGGGAAAACTGATGCAAGAGTTAAAATTATTAGTTTGGAAGCACCCTGTAGTACATAAAAAAGGTTATTCCACCAACAAAAACGTGACCGGTCTGCTTACAACTCATACTTAGAGAACAAAATCTGCTTAAAAGGCAGAGCACAGCGTCACGGAGGAGAAGAGGGTCTCACTTGTTAACACTTTCCCACAGCGACCATCAAGTCTGTCCCAGTGGTGGACACAATCAAACCGTCGTTTGTCCTGATTGGACAGCTGCATCACAAGAAAAGTAAAAGCTTCAGTTCATTTTTTAATGAAAAAACATGAAAGCTGTGCTTCCCCTCAGTCTTCAAAAAATTCTAGCTTTGGATTATTTGATTTGTGGTAAGGCTGCTCTTTCCCTCTGTCCCACAAGCACCCAGTCTGAATAGTAATTAGCTCAATATCTATAGTCTCTGTCTCGACCATCACATTTCACTCAAGAAAACAGGGTTCAAGTCAACACCTGCTCTTTGAAAACAAAATTAAGTGTTTAAATCTTAAAGGAAACAATAACTATCTATAAAATGTCCTTTATTATGTCCATCAGTCCCAGAAGCAGAGAATGACCCATGGTTTCTCATCTCTGGCACGGAGCTACCCCGTCTTTGTTGACTGAGTTTGTCTGGTTTTTAAGGGGCTTTTTTCCCCCCCCCAATTTATTTATTCAGCAAACCAAAAGTTTCTGAGGCCTGAACTGCAGTTTGCTCTGAAGAGTGAATCTCAAATGAAACTCGACTTTATTGTCATAAAACCAAACTAAACAATAAGTAAAACCAGCAACAACACACATCTGAGGTGGACTGCAAGAAGTCAGAATAACTTTGGCTGATATTCTACACAATGAGTCTTTTTCTTTAACAAACATGCATGCTATGTGTACCGTGTTACACAATGTGACCGCAGTGTAAATGTTTATGCACCGCTTTGGTTTTCTTTCTTTCTTTTTTCTTCATCTTTTTGTAAACTGGAGTTGTTTTAAGGTTATTTACCAGGCGTTAGCTCCGTCCCTCCTCTCCTGCCTCTCTCTGAAGAGAACATAACCGGTGGAGAAGTAAAAGGCTGAGAAAACAGCACCTGAGTAAAACAAATCTGCCTGCATGTCACTAAAAGACAAAGGTTATGAGGAAAATGTTTTTTTTTTTTTATCCATACTGAAGACATTTTTAATGTTTATTCTTCTTATAGAGTGCTTACAACTTGTTTGTGCCATATGCCTGGTGCAATGCTGATCAATAAAGTCTATTACAGTACTACAATATTCACATTAGCTAAAATCCAAACGAACTTAGAAAGATCCACCAGAGTCCTGAGAGTCACGGACTGTCACTTGGATGACCTGTTTTGTTATTTATTTCTATCTGTTTTTGTCTTTTCAGTGTGAGTACCATAGTGTTTTAGGAAATATGCACTTGTGTTGAATTACTAAGGATGAGGGTTATGATCTATTGTTAATGCATTGCAATGAGAACAAGAGGGATTCTAAATTAGTGTATAAATGCCAAAAATGTATTATTATTCCAGGTTTATATGTGCTGCATCTCATTCCGCATTGAAATATATTGTTTGGAAGTACTACAACTTCTATGAATGGCAAAAATGATGTTCGCAATGTTTGCAACTTGAGTACCCGTATTTTCCGCCGTAAATGTCACACTGTCCTATAAGTCGCACCAGTCCAAATATGTCTAACAAAGTGGAAAAATCTATAAATACGTTGCTTCGTCATATAAGTTGCATCAATTATTCGTCACTGCTGACAACCCGGAAATGTGGGACGGTGTTGTGGCTAAAATCGATTGGCTGCCAAATGGTGGCTGCAGGGGCATGCACGAAAGGACTTTAACAAGAATTTAACAAGATTAACACTTAAAAACAAGTATTTGTTTGTTCACAATTATAGCAAAGGTGTGTCTCAGTCTAACTTTTCCTTAATAAATGCACTTGGACGGTCAAATCAGCTGCATTTTCAAAAGCCAATACGCAGAAACATGAACGCGCAGAGGGCAACTCGTGCATTTCTTCAGAATTTAACAAGATCACCACCTAAAAACAATTATTTGTTTGCTTTACTTTATAGTAAAGCTGTGTCTCAGTTGAATTTGTACCTAATAATGCACTTCAATGGTCAAATTAGCTGCATTTCGCAGGGGCGGCGCGTTGAAATGAAGCTGATTTGACCGTTGCTCCAGGCATGACAGTGGCAGATTATGGCAAGTTGATTGTGTCATTAATAGCCACTTTTACCTATTACATGATAAACGGTATGCCATACTACTCGAGTGCCATCTAGCGGCTGAAAATGGTAGTGTTCAATATTTTCATTCAGAATGAATGAAAACGATCATATCTCAGCCAAAATTGGTTTATAAATATGGGGGGAAAAAACATAAATATGTCGCTTCGCCATATAAATCGCAGGGTATGCAAATTATGCAAAAAAAAAAGTGACTTATAGGATGAAAAAGAGGGTACATGTTTCTACTTGAAGGAGAAAAACTTGCTGCTACTTCTAAATGCACCTTCAGGTATCAAAATATTATGTACAGCTTAGAATAAAGTTCAACATAAAATTAGGCAGCTATTTTCAAAAACAAGGCATGCAAACTCTGCCTTGTGCCTCGCTGGTCGCATTCAGAATACAGAGACTTCAATGAAAAATGTGCCTATTTTTTGGCAATTCTAAGATGCAACAACTCAGACACAGCCCAGTGAGATGCTACTTTTCTATTATGTCCCTTTGGACCTAGGACAGAATGGTCATCTGTTGAATATATCCAGCACTAATAAAGCCATTCCCTTCACTCTACCACAGGACCAGAAACAAAGTCAAGGAAACACAGAGAAAAGTGTGTCAGATAGCTCCAACATGTGATGCATGGACATCCATTGCTGCAGAATCTTATGCATTTTGACTCCTTTTTTGTTTATATAGTTCTAAAAAAAAATCCTGTCTGAAAGAAACCCAATTTACACTGCAGTGTAGTGCAAAACATTTTGTTGCCTATCTTTAGGATTTAGTTTGAAGTGTTATTATGAGTCTATCAAGATGCATCAATAATTTTTTATAGTCACATTGCAGCCCTCTGAAATGTAATCAAATTGAGTCGTGAGGTGCTGAAAGATTCCCACCCCTGTGATTCACCAAACAACAGCTGCCTGTGAACGCATACCTTCCCAAAGTTTAGTACAAAAAACACAACAGGATCTTTGGACCGACGTCAGAATTTTACGTCTTCGATGTTGGGTCATGAATCAAAATGTTCTAAGAATCTCACAAACAAACAAATTGCACCAATCACATGAACATGATGGTGGAGGAGCTGATTATTCGCAGCCAAAAGAGTCACTGATCAAAGCCTGGTGAGCGGCACGGTATGAGTAACACCGCTTGGAGCTGTTAGCGGTTATTCTGGGCTTCTTTATTACATCACTGAGTATCTGAGTCTGCTCTGCCAGAGTCATTTCAACAGGAAGAGGGATGGCGGTGGCGATGGGGGTGGGGGGGTGGAGAACGACATTTTGTTGATGTTACTGGCAAATGCATTTTTTTTCAACCAACACAGGAATTCATTTTAACAAGATCCTTAATATGGACAAGACAATGCAAAATATGTGTGTTACTAGTGAGCATAGAGCATTTTTGAGTGAATCTGCAACAATTTACCAACCCTAAAAGTTAAAGTCTTAAAGAGTTCATCTGCTTTTTCCTCCCCGCCCTGTGCTTGGGCGCTTGTTTGTGAGAAAACACCACAGCCTGCATGTTCATACAAGACAGCAAGTGCGTCATCAAGAACATGATGTGTGACTGACATTTCGGGCGATAAACCAACAACCAGATGAGCTTTTGTTGTTAACTCTTGACATATTTGGTATGGTTTGAGTACTTTGTAAGGATATTTGCTTTGTTTTTTCCAGTCTTAAAAATCATAAAGCACTACAGAAAAGGAAAGAAGTCTCTCGTGCATAATGAGGCATGCTCAGTCAGAAGCTACATCTGCTCTCGTGTTAACTCGGATGATGAAACTGGTATTACAAGTACAAGTGGATGAAAGGAACACCTTAAAACCTGAAGACTGAACACACACGCACACACACATTGTGTCTGTAGGCCTCAGATGAGTCTGTATCTGTGAAATAGTAGGTAGGGTGTGGCCAACTCAGGTAACCCAAAGCAAATCATGCTTTTCTTCACAGTCATTAAAGTCATCTCACCACACGCACACATGCATGCACACAGGTTCCAAGACTGCCCATCATGATATTAATAAGGCTTGCACAGTAGAAAGGCAAAAAAAGTGTAGGGATGTAACTGAAAAGAACTGTAAGCCATTGCGCCCTCCCCTCTCTTTGTACCTTCTGTAATGAAAAAAGGGACGAGGAGGGGCAGACAGACCTGACACCTCGCCCTGCACTTACTGCTTCACTTGGTGGCAATGTTTCCTAAACAAACTGCATCAGTCACGGCTAACATGACGATGTTACTTAAGGTAAAAATAGGAAACAAAATTGAAGTAATATCGTCTGTCAGTGTCTCGTAATCCAAATGCTGCAGTCAAGATAATAAAACATTCAGAACCTGATTCACTGAAGGACTGCAGAGCCTTTGTGTGCACCAAACAGAAACAAACCTGAGATGTTGCCATTCACAAAGTCCACGCATGGCAATGTGCTCCTCCAACCAGGTAGGGTCTGTGCTCTGACGTGAACAATTTAAACGATGCTTGATGCATGCATTTAATGGGAAAACAGCCCATATTTATGGAAATCATTGCAGTGAGAAAAAGGTGTTCTGAAAGACCAGTGGCGTTGGCTACGTGCAATTCGTGTGAAATATTAAGCATCTCCGTCAGAGTTGGCAGTAAATGTGACCCAGGAGAAGAAATAAAAGAGGAAATGTAATCTGCTTTTTACAAAAGGAAAGGCAAGTCACAGAAAGATTAATCAAAACATTTTCCACTGCTGCAGATGATACCTGTAATTGTTAAAAAAAAATTTTTTTAAAAGTGTGAAATTAAAATTTTCACATTCAGAAAAATTTTAAAGTGAATTATGATGAAACAATTTTTTATTTTTTTAGCATGCAACAGGATTAGGATGCACTAAGGACAGTCCACTATAGTCAATATCAGTGAGGGGGCGCCAGCCCTCACCAGGAGTGAGCCAGGGACCAAAAGCACCCCCTAGCTCGGGGTAGAAACTATGATGGAGAAAACAACAACAGCAACATTGTATTGTAAAATAAATAAATAAACCAGGTGCAGCCCGTTGTTAGTGAATCAGTGTCACAATTCACAAAACATTCAACTGCAAAAACATATATGCAAAAAGAGGGGGATGTTGGCAAGGATATACAAAAATAAACCTTCAAAGGATCATTTTAAAGCACTTCGTTAAAACTTTAACAGGTTTGGAAATTGTAATTTGGCAAGTAAATTGATGTGTTGTTGTTAAAATCATTTCAACTTGATACAATCTTGATAAAGGGTCAGCTATCTATTTACCGTAATTCTCCTCTTTACTATGAAACGTTTTACTCTTCAATGTTCTCACTGATTCAGAGCTGTTGTTTAATACAAGCTATTTAGGTTTAAATAATTGGATTAAACTCAGCGATTTGGATTCAACCTGCTGGATCACTTGACTACCTTGAGTGTAGTCTACCATGACTGAGCAGTATTATAATTAAAATAGCAAAAAGAATCATTCCTAACCATTTTAGAATGTGTAATATTTGAATGTCATGTTAAAAGCACAAGCAAAGCCCCTGAAGAGGTAGGAATTTCCCCAAACTCTTGCACAATGACTTATTTTCACACAGCTGAACTTGCAGAAAAGTCACATTTACATTTGTTCTAGTCTTGAAGCAATATAGTTCAGATCTTTTGTACTGGAGCTCTGTGGACTGGTTATGAGCAGTTAATGTCTCAGCTCATTGAGTGATCTCACTTTAGAGATAAAGACTTTAACTTTGACCAGATTGATGACTTAATGGCTAGCCAAGAATAAAGTGGACATATGTCATAACGATTCTCTCAAACACTAATTTATAAATCTTTAAGCCACTGTCATTCTCAAATTGAACGGTTATTCTCATGAATTTTATGATATTGTTCCCAGAGTGTCTCAGCATGCAGCGGAAGTGTTACAGCTAGCTGCTGATGCTATTTTCACTTGAAAAGAACCACAAAAATCTGTCCATGGGTATGGTACATCCATCCATTAATTATCCTTTACCCGCTTCTTCCTTTTTGGGTCACAGAGGTCACTGCATGGCCAGCAGTCACTGTGTGAGAGGCGGGGGACACCCTGGACAGGTCTCCAGTCCCTCACAGGGACACATAAACAAACGAGACAAACAACCATTCACTCTCTCACTCAAATAGAGACAATTTAGTTACCAATCAGCCTAACATGCATGTTTTTGGTCTGGACAGAATGGACAGAATATGCAAACTCCACCCAGAAAGGTCCTGGACTGGGGTTTGAACTGGCGACCTTCTTGCTAAGAGGCAACAGCTCTGCCATCTGAGCCACAGATTCACATAATTCAGTGTGAGACTTCTTTCAGGAGTATGTCCAAGTGTTAATACCACTGATAAACCAAGTCAAGCTGGACTGAGCACAAGCCCCCAAATCATAATTAGTGGCACCTAAACATAAATTAATTTACACCTGGGACTTATCTGGTCCCTGGTTCACTGATCAGCTGAGATCACAAACAAAACAAAAACACTTTTAAAGCAATCTACTAAGAATCCCCTCAGTAAATTGTTCTTTGTGCTGCTGCAAGAGCAACTTCTACATACTGATGATGTTAAAATCTGGAAAGGGTTTATGGAAAATTCACTGGGCAAAGTCGTCTGTGTGATTGGACACATGGAGGGCACCACATGAGACGTGTCCATTAACTTTTCTACTAGCCTATGAATGATGCAAAAACATTAAAGAAATTAAAGGTTGAGCAGAAAACAGGAAATCTATGACATTTACAATGTATATTCTTTAAAAAAGCAATAATTTCATTTTCCCAACGATCTTAAGATAAAGTAATTATTGCAGCCCAGATGCACTGAGCACATGACAAGCTCACGACCTGAGAAGCTGTAGGTTTGGCTGGTGTGTCATGGAGGAGAAAGCTGCATGTACACAAGAAAAACACTTGGATAAAATGTCAGACTGCTTCTTCTATTAAATAATTTAGTGAACAACAAGATGACCTATGACTTTCTCTTCTTTCTACAAAAAAAAAAAAAAAAAACCTCACCCTCATAGTTTTTCCTTGTTTTGTGTCGCTTGTAGTTGCAAGCTGTCAAAAAGGAAAACCACATCAGAGAAAACTCACATTGAATGGTCACGGGATGTTGGAAAATGTAACTTTAAAGACAACAGTTTGAGCCCACCTGAGGTTCCCTGGGAACATGAAAGTGAGATGATTCAGCCTCCCAGCTGACAGTGCGTGTCAGTGTGGAGGTGTGCGCTAGAGCCTCATCTAAATAATTTAGTCGTTTCCAAACATGAAGCTTCCGTGCATTCATAACTGTTTGTGTGCAGAAAGAGGAGGAGGAGAAGTGGAGGGGGTCTTAGTCAAAACATAAAGTTTTCTATAAATATGAAATTAATCAAGCCATGCGGATACTTAATCAGTCAAACTAGTCACTGACACGATGACACGCGCAAATGCAACTAAAAGCTCCTCAACCCATTCAGCACCACTATTTACTGTATTTTTTTCATTCATCGAGGAATCAAAACCGCTTACCGGTATCTAAAGTCGCTGTTATGAGAATCCAGGAATTCAGACTGACACAAGGAGCTTGAAGAAATAACCAGAAACTGTATTAATCAAAAGCGACGGTTGTCACTGAGGAACTTGAATAGTAAATGTTTGTAGTTGTTGAGATTAGGGTTTTTCTGGACTGGAATATTCAGCCACCCCACCAGCTACCCTAATCATTTTAGGAAACTACAGTATTCATTTAAAC
>JARVGS010001636.1:29996795-30015244 GCA_031762315.1 Hypsolebias antenori | reverse complement strand
TTTTCTCCGGGTACTCCGGTTTCCTCCCACAGACCAAAAACATGCATGTTAGACTGATTGATAACTCTAAATTGTCCCTACAGGTGTGAGTGAGAGAGTGAATGATTGTCTCATTGGTCTCTGTGTGTTCCTGTGATGGACTTGCGATTTGTCCTGGGTGTGCCCGGCCTCTCGCACAGTGATAGCTGGACATGGGCACCAGTGACCCCCGTGACCCGAAAAGGTAGAAATGGGTAAAGATAATGGATGGATGGACTTCAACAAAGCAGCTTGACTAACATGCAGAGGAAGCATTTGGGCAGTGCTTCCCGTGTTGTGAGTCACGAGTGTGGGTCAGATAATTTATTTAATTTTTTTTTTCTAATTATCTATTTTCTCCATGATTGTTACAAAAAAATAAACACACAGTATTTACAAGATGAAACAAACCGTTAAGAAATTTTGTGTTGTCATGTACTGTTATTAAAGTTTTCTGTTGTATTTGTATATAAACCAGCAATGGTTGGATTCACAACCTTCTACCACTATTATTTTGGGGATAAAGGATGAAAATTTTGGTAAACTTTGATTTGGGGGACAATCATCTTCTCTTTATGCCAGCCTAGACCTAGCGCTGGTGGGTACCACCAAGTCCAAAAACAACTATACTTCAGTTTTATCTTCTTTAAAATGGATAAAGCCATTTGAGCTTTAACCTAAAACTAATTAAAATAAAACTAAATGAGACTAGAGGGTGTGGTATGCAAAAGATAGACATCAGTCCAAGTACAGTGCCATGAGGAACCCCACACAAAAAAAAAAACTATGGATGGGTATGAATGTCACAGTGGCACAGTGTTCTAAATGTCAACACATTGCTGCAGATGGAAGCTCAAGATGATTTGTGGTGTATATATACAGCTAAAATTATTAAAAAACTTCACTTAAAAAATGACCAACAAGGTTTTTCTGTTCCAATTTACTATTTCTCTCTTAAATTGCTCAGTTAGCCAAGTTAGAAAGTGGCTAACAAATGTTAAAAAAGAAATGTACAGTATACATAATAAAGTTGTTTTTTTTCACACCCGGTACTTCTTTCAGCTGCTTCCCTCTTCAGGGGTTGCCAAAGCGAACTACCTCGCTTGAAGACTTGACAATTATTTTTACACTGGATGCCCTTAGACCCCCGAGCTACCACAGCCCTCTGTATGAAGCAGAGAGCTGCCGAATAGGGCACCTGGGGGAGCAGATGGTGGGGCTTAAGGGCCCAGAGTGGGGCAAATGAGGGTGGAGGGTTTCACCTTTCCCACCCACATTTTGATGTCTGGGGAACTGAACCAGCAATCTTCCGATCACAGGCTTGCCTCTGCACCACCAGTCCCCACACTCAGTACTTAAGAGTAAATATGTACAGTACATTTGATTTTGCTCATTTTATGATAAATGTCCGTGTTTATTCCACCAGACTTCCACCTACAATTAATTTTACTCTAAATTTATCATTCAGGAGTTTTTGCTCACCTATGAACCCCGTCAGGCCGAGAGAAAACCCACCAGTAAATGCTTGTTTTACATTATTTTATTTTTGCCTGTGACAACTTATTTGAGACTATACACATTTTTTTCCCCATCTTGAAGCCTGAGTATTGGGCAAACTTACTCTAAACATATCTCCAATACATGTTTATTTTACCCCCATGTAGTTCAACCTCCATTAAAAAAAATAATTAAAACTATATTCAACACATTAGAGCAGGGATGTCAAACCCACTTACAAAAATGGCCAAATTAAAACCTTTTTCAAACTAAGGGCCGGTTTCAGAATCTACATTACCTCAAGTTAGATACCCAACATCTTGTCTTTGTTGCAGGTTAATCAATAAGAGTTTGATTGGTCTCATTTAACGTTTTCTGTTGCACTTTGGACATCATAACCGAAGATTGCCGGAAAAAAATTAAAGTGATAAAGTGTTTTACATTTAAAATAACATCTTGAGGGCCAGATAAGATGCCAACGAGGGCCACATTTGGCCCCCGGGCCTCGAGTTTGACACATATGCATTAGGGGAACACAGAACGTAAGAGTGCACGCTTTCCACATAGAAAAATACAACTCACTAAAAGTTTTGTTGTAAAAGAAAAAGAAAGAGTGACAAGTGGGAAACAAACAGATGATATTCTTGGAAGGAAATGCCAAAAATAAAAAAATACATTGCAAAACAGATGTAAAAGAAGCACCTTGCACCAAATACGAGGTCTGTTTTGCAACACAAATACATTTTTTTTGGAGAAAAGCCCTCAACAACAGAGCATCTGTAATTAATGTGCTCTAATTAATAATCCAGTAATTTGTGAACTCCTATCACATTTGCTTTGGTCACAACTACAGCTTCTGACTGTAACAGACCAAACCCCTCTCAGGACAGCTCAAAGAAAGAACATTAAAATAAAATAAAAATATATATTGCACTACTCTTTCCTCAACTGAAACAGCTGGGTACAGGATGTAAAATCTGTTGTTTGAATATCATTCAAAGGTCTTCAAAAAGACTATCCTCTGCAGGTGTGGTACATTAGGATAAGGGTGAAATCTTTATACAAGAATTTTTTTTACATCAATTTGACATTACAGAACAGAAGAACAGTGATTGTTTGAGTTACACACAAACAGTGGTATTTTAACTGTAAAATCCATGCAGTCAATAGGGTTTGATTAAAAAAAAAAAAAGACTAATCATGACATTCGTTCCACGTGGACTTAAAGATGGTCACAATCTCAGTTTAAGCATCGTTCACATGTACAGTTTGTTATGAACTCAGCTGATAAACCGAGCGTATTTATGAAGGTTTCAAAAGAAAAATATGTAAAATTACAGAACAAAACAGACAAAAACGAGAAAAAAAAACACTTAAATCCATGGCCTTTTACTGCAGCCATCCTGCCAACAGCTTACCAGATTTTAACAGCACAAGCAAAACATGAACGACAACATCATATTTCAGGAATTTAAAAAAAAGAAAATATTTTCTTACAAATAAAAAAAGCACGATACTTTACAGTAAACCAGCCAGCCTGAAAAGAAACAAACTTCATCACAGCCAGTGTGTGGGAACAAATTTGATTGCTGCTGCTTCCTGATCTAAAAAAAAAAAACAAACAAACGAAAAAACAGTTAAAGAAAAATAAAAAAACTCTTCCAAATCTAAAACCTTGTCCAGACAGGACAAGATCTGCCCCCCGAACCCTGCAGAATGAGTGTTCAACATGTTTTCCATATTTACATACGCAGAGAGACGAAGATTCGATGAGAGGAGGCCTGCTGCACGGGGACTGACGGAGAAACTGCACCACGTTTGAGAGTGATTATCATAAGCTGTGAGGGGAGAAGATATCTTAGTTATGTGGAGAGTGTGGGTCCCTCGTCACTAAACACTTTGCACCAGTCCGGCCTTTGAATGCCACTCCAGTTCATTCTGGTCGCCTTTTTTTCTACACATCATCTTGTGGCTGGCTGTGATTGCGTTGCCATGACAACCCCTCCTGGGTGACCCGACCCCATGCCGGCCAAGACCGACATGGCCACCGCCTCTGCAGCGCGGACACTCAGCCCGTTGATGGTGGCCACGGGGCTCGGCGCCGAGGCTGGGGGTGACGGCCCGTGTTGGATCACCGCCGCTGGGGAGCCGATGGGTTCAGTGGATGTATCCCTGGAGGCCTCATCTCCTCCTGCAGCTACAGACAGACAGAGCAACATTCACCCTTAAGAGAGGTGAGCGAGTTAAAATGGAACATTAGATGGATGAGATGACGGATGAGTCCTGGCACAAAAAGCGGTTCGGTACTGGACGTTTGTTAAAGATCTTGAATGATTACCAAGGAAAACGGCCTTCTTCTGCATGACAGTGACAGGGCAGTCTTTGTGAGCTAGAAGGAGCTGTTTCAGCTGTGCCACCTCATTCCTTAAAAGAGTTACTTCATTCTGGCAACACAAAACACATGACGAACGTCAGGGGAGACCAATCAAAAAGCATGTTTTTATGGGTTAGTTTGAAAATCCCACTGGCTCACTGTTAACGACACGTTCATGTTGGCGAGGTCCTCTGCTTTTTTCTCTAGAGAGTTAACCCACAGCTTTCGTTTTTGTCTGCAGCGGGAAGCAGCTGCCCGGTTTCTTTCCAGAAAGCGCTGCCTCCTCTCATCAGGGTCCATCTCTGAAGCACGCCGCCGCCGGCCCCCTGTTGGCTGAGCAGGGGACACCTGGAGAATGAGGACGGGAATAAAAATGAGCTACTTGGAGATAAATGTCATGCAGTTTTATTTTTGAATGGAGAATACAGTAATTGAATAACTACTCAGCAAGTATAATAGCTATTTAAAAAAAAAAAAAAAATCAGATTCCCCTGTGAGAGAATTTAAAATGCAAATTGACTGAAACTAAAATAAGCTATTGTGAGAAGTTGGATCCAGTTGAAGAGTCCAGACCAAGATATAGTCAAGATCGGTCCAGGTTTCAAAATGCTCTACTCCCTGTTAGTTTTTAAAGAAGTGAAAAAATAAAATGTTACTGACATCTGCAGTCACAGCTACCAGTCCATGATGGTAGCTGTACAATCAGTTGCTGTGAAAACCTGTCTAAAAACTTCAAGAGTTATCAGACAGTTGCTTAAAGCACTTTTCAAATTGAAGCTTTATTTTAAAGACTGTTCAGACTATTTGGCTAAAACTTTACTTACAGATGCACATCACTGAACGTTTTCTTCTGGAGATATATGAATTATTTATTTTAGTCAAATGCAAAGGAGGCAGAAGATATTCTAAATTTTATTTAGTTAAAATCTGTTGTATTTACATGTTAACAGTATTTAAGTAAACTGACTGTGTTGGTGTTGATATTCCTTGTAATTTAACATGATCACAGTATGACTGAGCGAGTGGAAAACAACAACAGCTCGGCTGAATTAAATATTAAAAAAATATTGTTGAAATTGTTACAACTCTAGCTCCCAAGCAAACTTTGAGAAGTTACTTCCAAAATTACCAAACTGACAGGATGGATTCCTTTATTCTAATTAAAGGACAAGTTATTTTATGCTCTTTATGTGTAAAAAAAAAAAAAAACAGCCATAAAAGATTTATAAAGATAAAATCTGGTTTACAATGTTGAAATTTCATATTAATACAATGATGCATTCCTGTCAACGAGAGCCTTTATGACGCAACAGCGTGGTTCTCGGTTTAATGTGTGTTTACTGTACCTGTGGTTGTGCAGGAGACGGTGCATCAGAATTCTGGGAGGGCTGTTGGCTCAGTTCCTGTCGCTGCGGGACAGCGGGGATAGACCCTGATCCACCACCTGCTCCATCTTCTGCTCCTGGGCCTTGATGAGACAGTGCGGCCTTCAGTCGCTACAAAGACACAAAAAACACCTCATGTCGATCTTATGTCAACCTCCCAAAATAAAGCAAAGTAAGTTTGTATTTTTGATAGATTTAATCAACTATAACAATTAATTTATAAATGTATATAAATGGGTGGTTATAAAATAACAGTGATTAATGAACTCACTATCTTGGTCTCAGTGTGAAGGCCATATCCAGATGGAGACGATGAACCACTGCTGACTCCTCCAACAGGGGGTCCTGGAATCCCAGGGATGTTAGGCACTGTGTTCACTGGCCTCACAAGCTTCAAAACATATCAAATATCAATAAAAATGAAAAGAGGAAAAACAAATATGAAGATCAACCACAATTTGAAACACAAGCCATTACATGTTTATTTCAAGTCTTGACTTACAGATATAACTGAGGTTAACTGCACTGGGCTGGGCAAAAGAGGGACAGTCTGCCCATTAGGGAGATGCCTCACCAGTGGATATGCACTTGTGGGAGATCTGTCGGCAATAAAAGATACTTGCACAGTAAATAAAAGAAGCTCAGCGAAAGCTGTAATTGTTGAGCATTTTTTGAGTAACACTGAGTTTTGAGACTTTTTTGCAAGAATTCCTCATGTCATCAGATACGAATAGAAGAAAACAGGAGTACGGTGTAATTTACCCAAGCTGCCTGTTGGAAGGTGGCGCTTGTGTGATTACAGACGTTGGAGAAGGCAGAGTTGGCTGTAGTGGGTCATTACTTAAGTGTAGGGGAAGAGAACCTGGACGCACAATAGTTGGAGTGGGAGCAGAGCTAACCAAAGGTTTTGTGAGAATCTCCTGCAAATAAAACGTGTGTATAGTAAATCTGTAAAGAACTTAGCTGAGAACATAATTTGTGTGAATGCTTTAAATTTTGCTTCGCACCCTAGAGTCTCTGCTGTCTTCAGACATGCTGGACGAGGACTCAGGGCTTTCAGGAGGGGAAGAATCAACTTGTAAAGGAGCCTCTTCCTCATCTTTAACTTCAGATGGTGTTTGTAATGGTGCAGCCTTAAAGACCAAAAGCACAAATGAAAAGATGAAGACTTTCAAATGAATGAAAGTCTACTGCTGAAATAGTTTTATGCAATAATAACCAAAGGAAAACAAACATGTCAGTGATAATTACCGGTACCCTTAAAGTGTGTTTTGTTCTTTGCTCGTCATCATGCGTTTTGCATAAATCCTGCTCAAAGGAGGTGGCCAGCTCATTGAATAGACCAACCTCCTCACAATTCTTGAGGAAACGAGTGGGAGTGGGGGTTTGGTCTGAAAAAAAAAAAAAAAACCATGGCAAGAAGCTATACTCTTCCAAGCAGAGACACTGACAGCATTACATCCAAAGCATTGACAGATTTAATTATCCTTTGTTCAAGCTAATTTAAAATAAAGAAATTAGAAAAAAAATAGTAATTACCTGCAATAATCACCGAGTCTGTTCTGGCTGGACCAAATTTTAATGTCATTTCATGTTTGTGTTTGTGCACTGACAGGTGGTCTTCATTTGTGAATCTCTGCCAAAAATAACCATTAAAATAAAAAGACAGCTTTAGGATCAATAGAAAGGACATTATTTCTCACAATAGTACAGATTAGAAACATAATTCAAAATACATTAAAATAACTTCATTACAACTGATTTTAGATAACAGCAGCTGTTCACTAAAATGATCAAGAAATAATTTTGGACACCATGGAAATAGTGAATATTGTCCACAGCTTGACTGAAAAGGTTAGCTTCAAGTTAAAAAGCAATAAACTATATTGCTATTATAATAATCTAAGCAAAACTAAGACGTGCCCCAAGTTAAAAGAAATAAATCAAGTTTTGTGTTTACAAAAACAAGGTGAAAATGGCAATTTTAGTTATTTTTTTAATTCCAGGTTTAACTTAAATAGTACTCTCACAGCTAGCAATATGAAAAGTAGTTTTTTTTTCTAATTTAGATGACAGCTCCATTGAAAAAGCCAGCATTAGCTTGAAGTTCCCATCTACGCCTTAGTAAAAAAAATAAAAACTGAAACTTCTTCATAATTTGCTTATGGGGTATCAGGTTTAGCAACTTCAGCTTTGAGGAAAAACAGATGTTATGTTTGATTGAGTTAATTTAGAATCACAAAACACCAGTAACAACAGAACAAATACTTTGTCTTGTAAAACTTCACACTATCACTTGCAGGGGGAAAAAAAATAACACTCCTAGAGAGATCACAGTCCAACTGAATATTGGTGCATATTATGACGTTTGTGTCTGTCAGAACGGGGAAAAATGCAAAGCTTGTGCTATAATCCAGGGATTAAATTGAGAATAAGTGAAACAAAGAGAGAGTTTTAAAATGTGGCATGTTTTAAACATTTTACCTGCCCACACCCAGGGGCAGTGCAGACAAAGGGTCGATCATCCCCCATCTCAAACGTCCTGCAAGACAGCACGAAACAAATCAGCTTTTTGTAAAACAGCCACTCTTACAATTAAGCTGTAAAACTGAAAATGAAGGATTATGATTTAAGTATTATTAGTGGCTCTTTTGATCTACACTAAAAATTTGGGAGATGCTTGTTCAGGAACAATTAACGAGAGGGGGAACTGCTGTCAGTTGGAGCTGCTGCGTCTGAATGCAATGAATGTCATGCACCTGTTCTTGCTGCCCCCCAAAAAGCGCTCAAACAAGTCTCAGTAACAGCTGGTTCCGAGGAAGGGTCACAGGCCGAACACTGTCGGCCCGTTTCTAGGTTCTGTTATGGACCAGGCGGAGGATAGCCATGGACGAAATCAACCAAGAAGTCCATCTGAGTCGTTCGGCGTGGGCTGTTTTCACTGCCTTGTTGGATCATGTCTTCAGCTACCAACAGACAGCAGCTTAGGCTAAATGCAAAATTTTTGCTTTGACTTTCTGAAGATGGGCGCCGATGTGTCACGTCCCCGTCACGTTAAAGCATTTCTACTCAGATTAACAGCGTCGTTATAAGGAGCAGGTGAACAAAAAACATGAAATAACGGAAAGCCGTGTACGCCTTGAAAGCATTTTTTTAAGTAACATGCATTATCACCACAGCTAGCTAAGCCTATGCTAACAGCTACACGAAGCTTTCTATGAGAATGTACACTAACACGTTAGCGGCTAATGCTAAAGAGAGCTGTTGGCCAACTCCTCAGCATGTGTATGACGTGCTTCATGAACAGTGACACGATGGATTTAATAAACAGCAAGGTTATATCATATGAAATATGCCATAACTCACCGGACGTTTAAACCACCTCTCGACTCCCCCTCCCTGCTTCGGACAGTTCTGTGCTGCTGTTGACACTCTGACGCGAACATCGATCAAATATCGCGAGAGTTGGAACTTGGCCGAGAATTACGTAACGAGAGTCATCAGACTCGTCCATCTGGCGATTATAATCCAAAACGTTCTCCTAAAGTTAAGCATCATTACCATGCACACAATCTGATCAGTTCACTCTCAAGCAGCAAGTCTCTTGAACATATTTTGTTAATGCAATTACAGCAGTTACATAATCTTTAGTTATTTCCAGATGTTTACTTGGCAGTGTTTGACTGAGCATGACTTTCCTTACAAAAAATAAACATCCCCAAAACTTTTGTATTTTTGCTCATTAAAATTCACTAGGTTGACAAAGTGAACCTCTGCAAAACTAACATAGGGTTCAATAACAAGGACTTAAATGTTGAAATAGTAACAACTTCGATACACGAGTGGTTTCAGTAAAGACTTGATTTATTGTTCCTGATGTGACAAATTCAAGATGAGTTTTTAACAAGCAACTAAGAGTGACTTATAGCTGGAAAAAAAAAAAAAAAAAAAAACATCTATAAAGGCACTCAGGGCAGACATGCTTAAAAAGTCTGACAAAGAACACAATTCTATAAACACCAAGCTTTCTTTTAAGATGTACACATTTTTTTGACTTACATTATTTTCATTTATGCATAAAATGAGAATTTGCGCGCAACATTAATTCACTCCTTCAAAGTAGTAAACCCGTTAGGATCAAATTGTGTTTCAATTACTACGAGGTGAATTTCACGGAGTACAACTGTTATAAACAAACAAGTAAACAATTTACAAAAACATTACATGAATACGTCAAAAACAATTGTCTACTTGGGTAGAAAATTGCATAACATAAATGGAACAACCCAGAACAAGTCTAATCTCCAATATATCCAGAGATTCAAGAACAGTACTACTACAGATTAATAAAACAAGTTCATGTGGTACTTTCATGTGCCATCAAAACAAATCATCACTAGATCAGTGTAAGACACTAATAGCGAAAATATATTGATTACAAATATGCTTCTATCTCCCCCTAATTATGCCTGTTGTCAATTTAATAGCTGCTACACTGTAAAAAAAACACTTACCAGAACAATACATGCATGTCACCATAATGGTTTGTAGACTGGATCATAGCTGGAAACTTTCGGCATAGCTTTAGCTGCGACTCCAGCCTGACTGGTGGTCGTCCTTTTATTTAACCACAGTACGCAACAAAGTCGGAACAATTAACTAATCAACACAATCTCGCGTTGTTGCCAACGTTGATCATCTTTGATAAATCGTTCATTGTGCTCCTGCTTCTTCACAAGACCATCAATCACTGCAAAGTACATGGCAGACAATTTACCTTATTCCTGAGTAGATGTTCTATACAGTAAATATTATGAAAATATTAAATTCAAACTGAAGACACAAGATCTGTTAACTGCTAATATGAATCTCTAAGATTAGTAACAAACTTGAGTCCAACAAATATGCTTTGCTCCTTAAAAAATGTTTACAAAGAAAAGACTGCAGGAAAACATTTTATAAAAATGCATCAAATATGAAATGTTTCTTAAAAAGTTGTGTGTAATCAAATGAAAAGAGTTTAGAGCTTAGCCATCTGTGAAAAATAAAACGGAAGCAGCAAGTTTAGACACTTTTTGCTGCATTTGGATCAAGGAAATTAAAAGAATGTCAAGATTTTGTTTTCCAACAGTATCTTGAGAAAGCGCTTTAGCTTCATTTAAAGAACGGTTCAAGATTGATAAAAGCACAAGCTTAATTACGGTCAAGTCAAATAAATAAATTCACATAGAAAACAGATTTTTCCTCAAACAGCGAATGATGAAAAACAAACAAAAGTATTCAGAAAACTTGAAAAAAAAAAAAAAAAAAAGTCATTACACTACAATAACTAGTCTTTAAATGTTGGCAACCTTAACATCTAACGTTTCTGTTACAAAGTTACTCAAACACTGAGTACTGTAAAAAACATTTCCAAAGCAATTACTATCAATATTTGTACACCAAGATTCAAATTCAAGCAACTACTTCCATTCATTATTTTAAGCTTTTATAAAAGTAATAGCTATTCCTTGATCAAGAATTAAACGTTTCATAAGATTATTTAACATCAACACAAAACTCAATTAACAAAAATGCTTAAGATGCACAATGTGACTTTTTTCTAATTCTCCAACTATTTAAATTGCTCTACAAAAAGCCTTTCTATCTCCTTTGTTCCATTTATTATACCATTTGTACAAATCCAAGTGAAATTACTTTAGCAAGGTGAAATATGACATTTAGTTGCAGAATATGTCTAAGCGGAGACAGCATGTCAAAGTCCAAAACCAGACGTTAGGACACACTGGTGCTAAAAGGTTCAAAGAGCAGTGCTGCCTGATTTCATTGCTCCCTCTGAAAGCTTTCTTAGCCTAAAAAGTTTCTTCAGCTGAGAAAACTTCCTCGAGAGGAACTCCTGCAATCATCACAAAAAAAATAAAATAAAACTGCCAAGCCAGAACAGCCAACACCTGCCGATGATACCTTTGTTTCACTGTTAGTGGAGTAAAGCTACATTATTACAAATATACATTTACGCTCTCAGAAAAGCTTGATATTACTCGACGTCTATATTCTACACAATAGGTGTCTGCAACATAAAAGACTCTTTAACCAAGCCAAAAGAAATATATCCATATTCATCTGTCTATGTACATATTTACATATATATATATATATATATGGTAGTTACTCAGTTTTAGTTATGGTCTTAAGTTACATTTTAAATTATTTTGGTGAAGTGGGGGGAATGTTTTGCTCCTTTCCACCGCGTTTGCCTCCCCGCGGCGTGGAAAACCATCTGTCCCTCTGATGCTCCCGTGTCTTCAGCCCTGAACCTCTTGGTCTGGCATGACCAGGCGCCCCCCTGAAGTTATGCAAGTGTTGCCGAGGAGGCCGTTTATCTCCAGCTTTCTCTGGAGCGTGCCAAGAGTTGAGAGGAGGCGCCTCGACTGTATTGACCTTGAGCTCTTGCAGTGGCTGGCTGGCTGAAGCAGCAGGAGGAGAGGTAGACCGTGTCTGCACCGGTAGTGGGTCTCTGGCTGGTCTTTGGCACACCTCTGCATAGCTGAGCTTTCTTTGACCCTAGTGAGAAAAAAATGTTTGACAAATGTGGCCAGTGTCTCGGCCAATAAGAACATTTGTACACAGCACAGTGAAGCTGGACAGTTGAGACAATGTCTATCTAAAGACACAAAGACAACCATGGTTACAGTGTGTGACTACCGTAATTTCCAGACTATTGAGTGCAAGCTGTGCCCACCAAATTAAAAAGATTTTGCCCTTATAAGCCACACTTGTGTGTATAAGCCGCGGGTGTTCGCGTAGCGAGTGGCAGGACACAGCTACTGAGAGATGTGCAGCTCTTGTTGTAGATCAAGAATCAACCACCAGATGGTGTTTTATAGACTGACTGTTAAACAGGCAGAGATTGAACCCCACAGGTCGTCATAACAACTACCTCCCTCACTCATGGTTACTCTACTGAATGGCCTAACACAAACTAACACATAATGAACACATAAACTAGGCTAACAAAAACAGTCTAATCACTAAAAGAACAATGCTAAACAGCTAACCGAAATGGTTAACAATGAAGATAAATTTTACCCATAATCCCTCTTTGAGTCCATGTGACCGACAGTCAACCACAATGAACCACAGAATGTTATAGTACGTACCGGTAACATACACAAAGTTGCCACAAAAAAAAAAAAAAAAAAGGTCACACTCTAATATTTCACTGGACCGCCCTTAGCTTTGATTACATCATGCATTCGCTGTGGCATTGTTTCGATAAGCTTCTGCAATGTCACAAGAACCATTTCCATCCAGTGTTGCATTCATTTTTCACCAAGATCTTGCATTGATGATGGCAGATGCTGACCACTGTGCAAAGCCTTCTCCAACACATCCTAAAAATTCTCAATGGGGTTAAGGTCTAGACTCTGTGGTGGCCAATCCATGTGTGAAAATTATGTCTCATGCTCCCAGAACTACTCTTTCACAATTCAAACCCGATGAATCCTGGCATTGTCATGTTGGAATATGCCCGTGCCATCAAGGAAGAAAAAAAAAATCCATTGATTCAGTATATTCAGGTAGTCTGCTGACCTCATTTTTGAGCACATGCTGAACTTAGACCTGACCAACTGCAGCAACCCCAGATCATAGCACTGCCCCCACAGGCTTGTACAGTAGGCCACATGTCTTCCTCAAAGACGATGGGTCCTCACGATCCTTCCAGTTTTTAATAATGCGTTGGACAGTTCTTAATCCAATTTTAGTAGTTTCTTCAATCTCCTTAGATGTTTTCTCTGCTTGATGCCAATGATTTGACCCTTCTCAAACAGACTGACATGTTTTCCACAACCACGTGATGTGTCTTTCCAACATGGTTGAAGAAATGAGAAACAACTCTTTGCACCAGTTGGGGTTAAATAACTTGTTGCCAGCTGAAAACTTTTAATTAAATATGTACCGGTAACATACACAAATACGCACAGCAATTTTTTTTTTTCCCCCTGAACAGTGCCTGTAACACATCTGGTTGAAAATAAATTAAAATAAGGTCGCCTACCAGAAAAATCACTGATCGCTATGTTCTATGACATAGGCCTTTTCGTCTCATAAATCTGAGACACCACGATGGACAACCCGTAAATTCTTTAATCTTGTTTTTGGTGGCGATTGTTTTGGCTTTCAGTTGGATCTGCATGGTGGAAACACCTCGGCCGTCTGTTCTCTGTGTGTTCACCCATTCTGCAAGGACGTTTTCAAGTTCGGGCCATCTGCTTTTTTGTCCTCTGAAAGCTTTTGTGCTCTTTTTGCATTGATTCAGTTCTTCATGCTGCCGTCTCCAACGTCTCACCATCGATTCATTGACACCAAGCTTACGTGCAGCAGCTCTATTTCCTTCTTTGACAGCCAGATCGATCGCCTTTAACTTGAAAGCTGCATCATGTGCATTTCTTCGTGTGTTTTCCATGATGAAGGTCTGTGCATGAAGAGCAAAATAACTGATCTGAAGAATCTAGTGCGAGTCCGTTTGATTTACAGTAATCTAAAGTTTAATTAGTCCACTGTGACCTGTTCAGTAATTTCATTGGTCTGATTTTATTTTTTAACCTTTATTTATATAGGTAGTCTCACTGAGTCACAAGGTCCCACCCCCCAAGAGAGATGTGCATTGAGCAGCTCTGTTGAGCGCCTGGATGCAACGAGGCTAAATGCTTTTGGCGGCATGAAGCTCGTTAGCCTGTCGAAATCAAACAAACCAATACTAATACATAAATTAGCCACAGCATTGTATAAGCCATGGGGTTCAACGTGCAAGAAAAAAGGAGTTGCTTATAGTCTGGAAATTACGGTAAAAACAAGTTGGACCATGGACTGACTGACTGCTAAGAAAAAGCCTGTCCCACAAGCCAACGGTGTTCATTACTTTTTGGTGTGCAGGCCTTACCTGTTCAGATTCTGGCGTTGAGAGGATGTTTTTGTCTGCAGGGACAGCCTGAGCAGACACAGTGGGAGCCGGTTCTGAAGCTGCTGTAGAAACAGGTTGTGTGGATGGAGAGATTTTTTCCTCTGCTTTGAACTGTTCACTTTTATCTTCTTTTGTTGCTGGTGGAGTAGCACTGAAATCAAAGACAAAACGTTGTTTTAAAAGCCATTTTGCCGCATGTTTGGCTTCTTCACTGGCATTTTATTATCTGGATGCACAGGTTACCTTGATACTTGTACAGCTGCCGTTTCTGTTTTAACAAGAGCAGGTTTAGAAGCTATACTGTCAGCCTCTTGCTTGATAACAGGACTTTCTACAGCTTTTGTATTTTGTGTCAAGTCCTCATGGTTCCCAGTCTATATATAAAAAACAAAACAAAACAAAAAAAAACAAACAGATGAAGCAGAATAATGCATTTAAACTTTCTACTCTGGAAACAATGTTTCCAATAGTACTGCTCACCTTGGTTGGAACCTTGATGCCTCGGACAACATCAGAAAGGCGCACCTCTGTCAAAGTGTCTCCTTGCACAGTGACCAGAGATCCTGGCAAGGGAGGAAAACTGGAAGCTGCCAGGTCAAAGTTAGGTGGAGTTGGCTTGGCCTCCGCCACAGGGTCAGGTTTCTGCATTTCATTTAAGAGGGGGGGGGGGGACACACACTTCAGATTTAAAATCAAATTATTTCTACCAAGAAACTAAGCTGATGCAACTTTTGAGACAAAGAATAATGAGAAAATAATCTACCTACCAAGGTATGCTCATCTTCTTTTTTCCTTCTCATTCCTCTATGATTGCTTCGCCTGCAAATTAGATGTAGAGTGATGCTTTTTTACTATTTAAAATTACATGAAAATAATATGCAGACAAAGGCTATTATTCTGAATGGACCAACAATGACAGTCTCATAAACAACTCAGTTAAAACAAACACATTCTTAAAATATCTTACCGATCTCGTCCAGGCCGGCTCAGATCTCTACTTGACATGACGGCCAGTGACGAAGTGTCTTTAGGGTCAAAGGAGGACAGACACACTGACTGTGCTCTGCTGTCAGACAGTGTTTTTGATGCTTGGAGATCCTGCGGGCTCAAGGGACTACAGAGTCTATCTGTCACGGTCTCTGGAGCCATATTAGGAGGAGTGATATCTCCACATCTAGGATGACATTTTACATGATTTCTAAATTCAAACAAAAACAGATGTTCTTCAATGCCATGTGTTCTGTTGAAATGTAGACATATTCCTGACAAAGAAAAACTAATTTACCATAATTTAGAGTGGGCACTTATTTGCAAATTTAATTAAACTAGACAGTAAAGCAAAGAGCTTAAAGAACATCATTAATCCATGTAACTAATGTCTAGACAAGTACTTCATGAGAAGAACAACTCAAGACTGGACATGAATGAGAGCTTATTGATGTTGTAAGTTTCCGTTACCTGTTCCTTCCTAAAGGATGATGCCCACTAATTGCACTAGAGTTTGTTTTATAGCTCCAGGGATTGCTGTAACCATTCATGAATCCACCATTAGGAAAGGGTGCCTAGATGTACAAAGAAAACCAAATATATAATTCATATTAGAAAAATACATCGCTGCTCCTACATATGTACTTGGACTAAAGCCAAGTTCAACTGACTTAATGACAATTTAAAACAACAACAACATTGAAATAAACTCCAAATAGTTCTCACCAGTGGAGTTTCAAAGTGAGGGACGACAGCAGGGTTCCACGTTGAAGACACCACAGGATAAACAGGGTACTGCTGCTGGGGGTTGTACACCTGTTGCATATACACTGGAGAGGTGTACTGGCCCTGCGGCTGGGCAGGCTGTTGGTACACACCAGAACTCACGCTGCAGAAGCCATTCTTTCCAAAGAACGTGTTAATGGCTTTAATGCGAGCCTAGAGAAAAGACAGACATGTTTTTTTAATCAAAAAGCAGCAACAGTCTTAATGTATAAGTTTCTTTTAGCTGCTCTCTTCATAAGGGGGTTGCTACAGCGAGCGAACTTGCATGAAAAATTCGACAATTGCTTTACGACAGATGCTGCTCCTGATGTAATGCTGAGGTTGTGAGTTCAACCCCAGGCTGCAAGACCAGTCACCAACCACCAAGCAACTGCAGCCACCCAGTGTACTTATGAGTAGTACTGATATATTAGTGTTCTTTATTCCCCTCAGATCTCATAATCTCACAGTCATGAGGCCATAAAACACTGCACTAAGGGAAAAGAGGGGGCAGGGATGGAAGTGAAGGGCAGAGGGAGAGAGAGGGTACAGCACAGAAGTTGAAAGTCAAGTTTTTGAGAGGTACAGGAAGTTAGTTCCAGATAGACAGTGCATATGGGTCCTTCCAAGCGCGATACTGATCATCACTGGGGTTTTTCCATACCATCTTTTGAATCCTTATTTGATTGTTTTTAGGGTGAGAAATAAATAAGAGGCTAACAAGCGTAGCATATGACACATTACACGCCCATCAACAAACTACATACAGCAATCTACAGCAATGGCCTGAACAAGCAAAGATCTAGTACAGTATAAAGTTTGACCTTGATTTGTGACTATAGCCTTACAGCTGATGCGATGAAAAGATTATGCGACACTATCCAGCAGTGGTATGCGTATAGTTTAGTTAAATTATCTATAGCAGATCAGAAGTTATGGGTGGGACAAGCAAAGACCTTGATCTTAGAGCTGGTGTGATGAACAGACCTTGTCTATCTTTCAACAGGCATAAAATAAAAATGTGATAAATTTTGTGAAAAGCAAGAGTCCAATGTCACATTGTGATAAAAATGGCAAATAAACTATCTCAAAAATGTGTTTTTATAAGTCTGCTGGTCATACAGGACATGTTAAATCCAAACAAGATTAAAAGTAAAAACAACTGGACTTCTGTTCTGCTGAACACGTTTCAGTTCCCACCCAAAGAGCGTTCTCAATTGGTTTTAGAAGTCCTAACACACTTGTACAGAGACTGCTGGTTATCTGAACATTCATTTTAAAGTGATGCCAAAAACTAAAGTTTAGAATGTCTTGCCAAAGGAGGATTAACATCAGTTCTAGAAACATCCGACAACATTAACGTTGAGCTCCTTAATACATCTTAATTTATGATCAATAACAAAAGATTAAAACATTGCTGTGTATGTTCAGTTAAGGTGTTTACCATGATTGGCTTCCCTTGGAATATTTTCACTTCTTCTCTTAGGTATTTGTACGCCTGGAGGCAGGGAGAGAAGAAAAACAAGAAACAAATGTTCACATTATACTGAACAGAAATGTTAATGAGTTCTTGGACAACTCCTGGTCATCATTAAAAATAGACATGGATACAGTATTTCCAGTATTGATCAACATCATTTGCGCCTACAAACAATAGCACTCAAAACTGATTATTGCAGTTAATTTGATTAATTCACATATTGAGAAAATGATTGCATATGATCAGTTATTTTACTCGGTTATTTTAGTAAAAACAAACATTGCATTGTTCTGAGACAACTGCTTTAACATTATGTAATTAACAGCAGCTTGGTCCCATAAAACTACGTTATTTGCCCAGTTTAGGGGTTCATAATGAATTATATTGTTAAACTTGGTGTGAAAAACATTGAAATGGAAAGGAGTTTTGAAGAAGTGCCAACTTGAGCTAGACTTACCTGTAGTGCATCCATATCCGATTGAAACGTTATGTACCAGTTGCTGTTGTGAGCAAACTCTACACTTAACGCTTTTGGACAAGTTTCACTCTTAAAAAGGGCTTCTACTTCCTGTGAAAAGAATACAAGAATATTTTATAGATTTTAGTTTCCTCCTCAAAAACCCAATAGGAAAACAAGCCACAACACAGACAAAAATAAAGACAAAAACTAAATTTAAAATTCAAAAAGAAGCACAGAAATATACAACTCTGTTTAGTCAGACAATGTAGAAGACTGATGTGAATGAATTATAGTCCAATATTCACCTCAACTGGGGTAGTTTCTGGCACTTCTCTTAAGATAATGATACAGCGACTGTGGTTAGGCCGAACCTTCTTACCATCCTCATCGACTTGCACCAGTGGAGAAGCTGCAAACAAAAATCACACCAACATATATATATACAGGTATACCCCGGTTTTCGACCCGCTCGGTTCCCGGATATTCGCGTATCCGACCCGCATCATAATTAATAATTA
>JARVGS010001636.1:29937807-29947999 GCA_031762315.1 Hypsolebias antenori | reverse complement strand
ACACACACACACACACACACACACACACACACACACACACACACACACACACACACACACACACACACACACAAGGATGCATGCCTCACTTTCCCCTGAGCTTTATTGCCTCGTCGTAGCGCCCTTCAGCCATGGCGGTCGTGACGTCTTTAGTCTGGAAGCAGTTGAACAAATGTTATCAACAACTGTATAAAGTTTAAACCTGAAGCCACTTGGTGCTTACTTGTTTGGGAAGTGCATACCTCCCAGGGTCAATGTCACGTTCATCCAGCAATTTTTTTTTTTAAATCATGCATGTTGACTTACAACTTGCACACACTCCATGAGAGGGAGCCTGACAGCCATGTTTCCAGACAAGCTGACCACACAGGCAGGAGTCTCTGGTGTGGCCTCGAGTAGAGCCATAACTGCCTCCACACCCATCCTGCTGGCCTGAATCATAGTGATTGAGTCAGAGGCACTCAGAAAAGCAGATTTCAAGGAGAAAAAAAAAGATTAACCGTTGAACAGATTAAAGAGGTTCATTTAGGTATTACCAAGATTCTGTCAAAAGCCGAAGGGGTTCCTCCTCTTTGTACGTGGCCCAGGACGGTGGTTCGGGTGTCAAAGCCTAGCTTCTGTGACACCAGCTGGAAACGTGCACAGTTTATGAGCAATCTGCCTGATATGTGACTGAACCACATGATCAGTTATACTGAAACACTGACCTGTTTGACGTGGTCACAGGTAATGGGTTTACCTTTGCGGTCAATCGCTCCCTCTGCAACAATGATAATATTCAATCGGGAGCCGCGGCCTCTTTGCTAAGGAGGAGCAGGTTATAAATTGAAGATGAAGCCAAAATCAACATGGTTTTGATGATGCAAAGTAAAACATTTACATCTGTCAATCTTCTGCACAGATGCTCCTCCCATTGTTCATCTGGAGGCATCTCTGGGATGAACACCCAATCTGCACCACAGGCCAGAGCTGTCACCAAGGCCAGGTAACTGTAGATGAATGGTCAGTGTCATTACATGCAAAATGGGCACAAAGTAAAAATGTTTTAATGACTCAAATTGTGAAAAACATTTTTTTCTTGTTGTGGTAAATGCATGCAGTATCATGTCAATATCTGAACTTCCTTTTTAAGACAGCAAACCTCAAATAGCCATAACGCTGTACATCTTGGCAGTACGGTTAAAAAAAAATCCCAGTGACTTGGTGGTTCATATTTTCAAGATATCTCAAAATAGAACAGCAGGTCTATATATTTGTATTTTTTTTTTACCAACTTCAGGTTCAAATTATTGTCCATTTGCTGCTCAGACATGGAAGGGCAATGTGCACATATATTTTTCTACAAACAAATGCACATTTGCAATGTTTCATCACATTGGTGCTCAAACTTTACTCGTGCAAGTTTTACTCACCCACAGTGCCTGCCCATTACCTCCAAGATGAAAGTCCGTTGGTGACTGCATGGAAAAATATCTGGTCAAGGCTCAACATTTGATGCCAGTTGTTTCCATCGTCATGTCTAAAAGTCTACAGTGTACCTCTGAGCTGTGGTCGTAATGGCGTCCACTATTTCTATGATGCGATGTAGAGCACTGTCAGTGCCGATGGTCATGTCCGTCCCACAGAAGTCGTTGTCAATGGAGCCCACCATACCAACAATATTAAGGTGGGAGGAATTCTTGGCCTCATTTGATGTGATTTTTCCTGAGTACAGATTCAAACAGTAAAAATATGTACCATAATGTCGACTGCAGGACATTTTGCATGTGAACATACACTGTGTTGGATTTTATTTTCAGGTCACGTCTCACCAGCTTTAATCAGGTCTGCCAGCATGTCTTTCCACTCTGTTCTGAACTTGTTGGCACCAGTGAGACTGCCGTCACCTCCAATAACACACAGGTTGGTGATGCCTAGCTTGACCAAGTTATAGGCAGCCTTGGTGCGCCCCTCTTTGGTGCGAAAATCCTGACAGCGAGCACTACCAATGACAGTTCCACCCTGGTTTAAAGCAAGGAGGAAATATATCAGTCAAACAAGAATGACAAGAAATCCAGGAAGGAATCAAGAGTGAGATAATTTTCACTTGAAGCGCTCATGTTCAAGCTCCATGAAGAGTTGTTATTAAATGAACTTTGGCTTTTAACTGACCTACAGCGCTGCACCGAACACAAAGCCATTACACTGTGATTGCAGGTCAAAGATAGTCTTGTTCTTACCAACTGTAGCATCATCGACACGCTCTCCCAAGTCGCAGGACGGATATGATCTCCCCCGTCCACCAGACCCTGGTAACCCTGTTAACATGCAACAAAACGAAACTCAATCCCACCTCCTAGGAAAAAAAAGGTCATTGCTGGGAAGAAGGTCAAGGCTTAACGATGCAGGCATATATTTACTCTGACAGGTACAGCTGTTTCAGTCCAACAAATATTTTTCTTTTTAATAAAACTTCACAATAACTGTTGAATTTTTTTTTTCATGTAAAAGAAGCAAAAACATTTGTTATGAATTCTGATTTTGGAGCATCTGTTGCTGAATGACACGGTAAAATAGTGGTAAAAATTGCTGAGAGGCCAAAATGGGGTAGAGGCAGGGCAGCTGACTTGGAACCAGAGCCATTCCCACATGACATGGTGTCTCTGAGCAAGACAAATCCCTAATTGCTCCACAGGTGCTCAATAGCTGCCCACTGCTCCACCTGGGTGTATCCCAGGTGTGATGTGTTAAATGCAGAGAACCAATTTCATCATTGTATGGGAAAATACAACGATGACAACGCAGCACACACTTAAGAAGCTGAAAGAAGCAAAACATAAGCTAAGTGCTGGAATAGCAAAAGGCTATTTTAAAGCTAAAAGTAGCAATGTGCTCGCTAAAAGCTTAAAAGTGCAAATGACTAGCTAGCAGTCAAGGTTTGCTAAAACCTAAAAACAGCAAAAAGCTAACATGATATTAAAAGTGCCAAAAGACAATTTAAATGTATGAGAATGGTTGCTATAAGTTAAATGTAGCAAAATGGCAGCAAGAAGCAAATTGTAGCAAAAAAAATGGTTGTTTGTTAAAAGTAGCAAAAGACTGAGTTACTAAAAACTGCCTAAAAATATCAAAATAGACCAAAAATAGAAAAGTAAATAATAAAATTTAAAAAAGAGACCACAATATTTTTAAAGTAACTGAAAAGATGTACATTTTTTTGTAAAATATTTGTAGAAAAAGATTAGTATTATAAAAAGTAGGCTATGAAAGTTACAATAAAATAAAATAAACAAAGATGGCACCCATATCCAGATTAAGCTGAGCATTTTGATTTATAAACATCTAAAATTGCACAAAAATCTGCAAAAGTAGTTACCGGTGGAGGCCAAAAACATGAAAAACACTAAAAGCAGGAAAACAATAGTGTGAACTCACCCATTCATTCAGGGCGTGGGTGATTTGAGATTTTGTTTTTGAATCACAAAAAAACTAAAATCAGTTTTTACCTCGTGAACAAAGTACACCTTGGCTCCTGTGTACAGTCCCACTCGAACTGTCGCTCTCACAGCTGCATTCATGCCTGTAGGAAGATTGCACAGATCTCATTTCAAATAAACATATGAAATACATACTCCATGGATAAGCTTTTTTACTTTTAGATTTAAATCCATCCAATTATATTTAAAATGACAATTCTGATATTCTGAAGTGGGGTTATGTGCATCAGACATTGGTTAAGAATAATTAATTTCTTGTCTGTTGTTAGCTCTTAGACAAATCTCAGCTTTGAGAAACAGTTTAATTCTGACTGAAGTTAATAAACCAAGACCAAAATGGGTTGCTGTCATTTCAGAACAACTATTTATCTAAAACAGAATTAATTTGCCATAAGCTTGCTGTATAACTCTGCTTCAAAAAAATTGGAACTATCTCTTTGATTCAGCATGTTAACTTAGAGGAGCTCATTTATTTTTTTTTCAGAGCCACAAATCTTCTTGATGGTGAGCTGCATTGATTGTATGCAAATTATCTGCTGAACAATTTTAGAAAATCTTTCTATAGATTTTATGTGAACTTGTTTATGCAGCTGATAAACACCAAATAGTGGCAAGAACCACTACACAGGCTGTGTGGGCCTGCTTTCCAGAAATGTGTGTGTCTGTGTGTGTCTCTCTCTATGTGTGTGTGTGTGTGTGTCTGCGTGTGTGGATGGGGGGCTACTTAAAGGACAAGCTACAGATAGGATTACTTAAAGGGTGCAAGGGACATCTCCACTTACGGTACAAAGAAATAAGAGGACTTGAAGGAACAGTGGGAGGGCCTCCTCGACATACTCACTAATTTACGCATAGAAAGGTCATGCCTCTAAAATTAGTCATCATTAGAGATGTAGTCCTAGAGAGAAACAAGAACTGGAAGGTGGCACGAACTTGGCTGAAAAATATTCCTTTTTCGTTTAAAGAAAGGTAAGAAACAGCTCTGCATGTTTAGGTTTTTATAAATGATAGAAAAACCAAAGGTGGGTGTCTTCACCTTTCACATGCTCACACTTCAGAGGTGTGGGGTCACTGGCCCACCTTTCAAAGGTCACCATGGACATGTTCCTCATCAAGTTAAAGGTCAGAGGACTGTCTGCATTGCTCTGTATTTCATTTCTCCCATTTGTGTTATCTAGCTCTTTGATGGCTGAGAGAAATCACACGGAGTGACTGGTTTGATTTCCAAATGGTTAAATTTGTCATAAGCAGTAAAATACGTTTGGTTTCATCTATAACGATGTGGTTGGCATTTCTACTTTTCAATAAATGATGTCAGTTCTGGTCTTTTATTCCTTAAAGTTCAGCAGTATCATGATTGTAGATGCCACAAAGTCAACTGTATTTAATGACATTAAACAAGTACAGTACAGCATTTGAGACAGAGCTGGTCTGTCAATCGCTGACATTACAAGAAACTTCCAAGAGTCTGAGCATGGCCTGAATAAGTTATGCTCTTAACTACTGATTTGCGACACATCACACCTTCTAGATGCCCTGCCCGAGTCCTAAAATCCCCCAACACCACTCTGCAAATCTTTCACTCACCCTGGGCATCGCCGCCAGAAGTCAGCACGGCAATGGCCCGGCCTTCACCCATCTTGGTGGGGTCGACGGGAGCCTGTTGAGCCATGGTCCTGGAGCTGAGGCTGTCTGACGGAAAGAGGCCGTGAGTGCAGCTGTACCCTGTGGAGCACAAGGTGCCTCTAGAAACTCAAACTGCCTGTTATGGAACGTCAGAGCTGTTGCAGAAGTGCCCGGCTTAACTGCGCTATTGGCAGACATGGAGGCACACATAGTTGTGACGCATTTAGACACACACATACACATGCACACATGCACACATGCACGCATTAACACACACATACACACAAACAAGCGTATGCAGTGTCTATTGAAAATGTTCAACCCTTCGTGGTATCCATATTAAATTTGAAAACATAGTTATAATTAGATTTGGTTTTGAATAAACTAAACAGAAATATCTTCACTTGAGAACAAATTTGTGTAAATTCAGAAAAATATTAATAAGATTAGTCCAAGATTTAAACAAAGCTCTAAAATGCATTTTTTTATTAAACTTCCCTTGATTCCTAAAACAACTCTCCCTCTTAAACTCTTCTATGCTCAGATACATTTAATAAAGCTGCTGTATAATAGCTGTGTCATTCTTTATTAATACACTTGAATTTAAATGTAATTTGATAGCACTTTGCCCCAATCACCCAATGGATTTTAAAGATTCTTTTGTTACAGCTCTTGATTGCAAATGTATGATTATCTTTTACCAAATACAGACTGTAAGGTGGGATTCACAGATGTAGTGGTTCTGCAGCTTTGAAGAAAAAAGGGCCTTTTCTTATTTCAAAAGGAACAGTATTATTTATTTAAAGAGATTCGTTTCTTATATTTATCATAATTTTATTTTCAAATTAATTTGGTTATGATCTATATATAAACATTTTGTGAATGAAGCTATTGGGATAGCATTAAATCTTTCCTAAGTGGACATATTGTTGCGCTGTACTGTGTCATATTGGAATGCACTGCATCATATCATATATCATTTAAATCATATTGTGAAAGTTTATTTAAATCTTTTCAGTTACAGCTGGAGCAGATCTGTACGTATATGTAACTGCAAAACTGCACTTTGTGTGAGCTTTTTCCCACCAATACTGTATGATTCCTTTGTAGACCAGTGATCATAATTATCACCTAAAAGGGCGGACTAAAATGTTTTGGCTTGTGTGCGTCTGTGTCTGCATGTGCCCGTGTTTATGTCCGTCACAAAAATATCTCAAGAACCACTGGATGAGCTTTAATAAAACTTGCAGAAAATAATCACTAGATAGACTTCTACAACGGATTAACTTTTGAAATTGACTCTGTTTAAGATGGCTGCTGCAGCCATTTAAAAACAAAAATTATAACAACGCTGAATATTTAACAGACACTGAGCTCAAATTTGATATGATAGTAGTTGAGAGTTATTACCAACATATATTCTGACGTCGTGACACTTCACAATATATCTCATGAGACTGCAATGTGTTATTTTCGATGTTTGACTAAAATGTCTCCAACTCTGACTTACCAGCATCCTCTGCTGAGTTAACACTTGAGCATGTCTCACGTTCATTTGCAGAGAGGTCCTCACCACCTGAGGAGGAAAAATGATGTATATTTATCCTAACTACGTACTTAGCTCAGTCCAACCTGCAAAATGTTGTCTTACATGAAAAACCCTCTCTACAAAAGACGAGTTGCTCAAGCATGTTTTTTCTTTAATCCATTTTGTTATTCAGAAAATGAGCCATGCTCTATCTGTTCATTGCAGATGAGAACACTCCCACTTGCCTTATCTGGTGTCTTACAAGCTACCGTTAATTGGTTGGTTATTTTACAAAGTAGAACAACTCAAATACAGAAAAGCATGTAAAATATTTTAGTTTTGCCTTGTTTTATTGGAAAACACCCAGTATAGGAAGATATATTCAGACAATTCAATGCCAAACAGGCTAAAAGGTCTCCCACAAAACCTACTTTTTATAACAGCATGTGCTTATTTTAAGATGTTATGAAGAAAATCTGAATCTTTAAGTTTCTTGAGACATAACTGTCAGGTTAGAGAGGCTTCCTACATCACTAAACCCCTTGTTCATCTGACAAATGAGCTGATGTTAGTCCACATTTTGTGTAATCAGCACAGCAGTGTAGCTCAGTGAAGATTATACATATTAGCTTTATGTTTCAATTAAATTAAACAGTCTGTCCAGTTTTTGTGAAGAAAGCTAAAGTCACACCAAGATGTCGAAACCACAATCTTTTTTTTACCTCAATGCACATACTATAAACTGAAGCAGTTCAAACTCAACAATCAACACTAAAATAAAATGAAATTAAAGCAACAATATGGACAGTGTGAATTACTGTCTTTGATGCACGTATATTTGAATGAAAACGACAAAAGTACAAACTTGATGGGATGACACAAGAAGTCTGACACTCTTCTGGTACAAACAGCTGACTGTAAATAGATGCATGAGCAGTTGTCTACTGATCATCATGACTCAGGCTTGATTATTATCTATAAGTGGCACAATCTAAAATAATCCTGCATACTTTCACAAGTGTGTGTAATAAAACAAACAACATGACTTTAAATTTAAAGCAGATTCAATGTTGACCCGTCTCATAATAACATTTAAACAAAGAACAAACTGAAACGGAACAAGAACAAACTGACTTCTAACACCAAGACACAAATATTCACACCGTCTTCATACCTTGACCTTTATTTCTGCACCAGAGCAGCAGAGTCACAAACAAGCCGACACTGAGGAGCCCCAAAACCAAAAAGACACCAGGGTACCACATCCTCACAATATCACCTCACCGTGTCTCAGAAAAACCACTGTGGGTCTGTATTAATAGCTTTGACATCACCTCTTCATTGCAGACTAATGACCTTTATTGTTAAAGCAAGTCAAGTACGCAAATACAACCATGCAACCTCTGAAAACAAACAGAAAATATGGACTGAGTCCCTTTAAAAAATATCATGATCTAATGATTTTGGTTGTTTTTGCGTTTTTTTTTTTTTTTTTTACTTCGGGTTTATTATTTGTTATAAACTCAGCCATGATTTTTCTTGTTTTCATTTCCTCATTGACCCCTGTTTCTCTCATTTTTGCCTTCATCCGTTCACACCTGTTCATCTGCTCATTACTCTCACCTGAACACACTCAGTAATCACTCCTCTAGCATAATTACAGTATACTCTCTGTTCTCTCTTTCAGCTTCTGCCATGTTTCTCCAGAATTTTTAGCATTCTGTGCTTGTGATCTTTTTTTTTGTTTGTTTGTTTTTGTTTTTTTGTATCTATATTGCAGCAGTTTTTGGTTTGAATTGTTAGTTTGATGTTGCTGCACGGTCAGCGTTTTGCTTTAGTCATTAAAATCCCTTTTCACTTAGATCTCCAGCTGTGCTTAAGGTTGCATTTTTGGATCAGTTTACTTATCACTCTGGTCACTTGAAAAGATGGGAAGACAAAGTAGCAGTTTAAAGCCAGACAGCAGTTTATAATGCAGTTCAGGCTGTCTAGCATGGGGTAAAATGAGGTCAACGTTGTTTTTTTTAACCACTGATCAAACTACAGCCAGAAGACAGATACTTATGCAGCAATGTGACACTGGTGTGACTGTCATACTAGAACAGAGTGAGATTGCAATTGTGAAGCACAGACGGCTATCTTTTAGCAACTTGCCACAAGATGATGTTCGCTACAATCATAGACTAAATATCACCTCACGTTTTTGTAGTCTTTAACTTACAAGGTCTATTGGATTCTCCCCGAGCCGTCAGTTTTAGGATCTTATCATTTGCTCTGCACACAACTGTAAAAATTATTTAAATGTTGGTCATGTCAATCTTAACATTAAAGTTCCTGGTTTGATTATCAAAATATCTTTAAAGAAATAATGACCCTTTTACTGCAGGGCAGTGTATTACAATGATGACACTGTAAAGAAAACTAAAATACAGAACATATGTAAAAGCAAGAGCTGTGAAAGCAATGGGCTAACTGGAATCAGTGGCGATGAGCACTAAATGAAGAAAACTGAACTGAACAGACTCAACACTCAGACCTCACCTTACTAACAGTACCAGTATAATGAGCCTTGAAAGTAGATACATCAGTGTGTGAAACCCACCATGTCATATTCACATGTCAGGTGGCATTTGTGCTCTACCTCTTTTGAGACACATAAGAAAAATTGACTTCTGCAGGGTTGAATGACATGTAACTCTCTCCTGAGGCAACCCTCCGATCAATAGCTCTATTTCCAGGTAATCCCTGCCACTGTCTTCCCAGACACTGTTAACATTCGGGCTGCCTGTAATAAACCATACAGATCAATACAAGAGCAGTTCAACACAAACCACTTCCACCTCAGTTGTTGCAATGAGATCTGATGTCACAGTCTGACCCCTCACCAATTAGACCAAATATTTACCAAGCTCAGGTTGTGTTTACTACAGAGCACAAGCCAGTGTATCTCTTGTGCAGGCCCCAAACCTGGACACATGGTGAGGGTTGTGTCAGGAAGGGCATTCAACGTAAAACAATTTTGCCAAAACTAACATGCTAGTTCATAAGCGGCACCATACGGATTGGCTGAGGCCTGGGATAACAACGACCACCATCAGTTGTGTTGAAAAACAGGGTTCCGGTGATAACTGTGCTACTGTTAGTAAGATTATGCACAGGGAAACGAGTCAGGAGACTGAGGAGAAGAGCAAAGTCAAGAATGTAGGACTGATGTTGGCAACTCTAAATGTGGGGACAATGACAGGCAAAGGTAGAGGGCTGGCTGACATGCAAGGAAGGTAGCTGTTTTGTTTGTCCAAGAGACCAAGTGGAAGGACAGCAAACATTTGGGAAGGATCTAGATGAAGTGATAAAGAATATTCCCAGGGAGGAGAGAGCGGTGATCGGAGCAGACTTGAGTGGACATGTTGGTGACAGAAACAGAGGGGATGAGGAAGTGATGGGTAGTTTGGTGTCAAGGAAAGGAACCAGGAATGACAGCTGGTGGTGGTGGATCTTGCCAAGAGAATGGAAATGGCTGTTGTCAACACCTATTTCCTAAAGTGGGGGGGGGGGGGGGGGG
>JARVGS010001636.1:29872633-29883571 GCA_031762315.1 Hypsolebias antenori | reverse complement strand
GTACCTACAAACCATTCGTAACTCGATTTTGCTGTAAGTCGGAACTCATTACACGTGGCGCCGCACCCGTTCGTAAGTCCGGATTTTTTTGCTGTAAGTCGAGGAAATACATGTAAAATGTATGCTAACGCTGTGCCGCACACCCGTTCTTAAGTCAGAGTTGCCGTAAGTCGAGGACTACCTGTATGTAGCTACTAAATTTTACTCACCAGCCCGGCAGAACAGCAGCGGCTCGGTTCCGCTCTGGCTTGGGTCCATTTCGGCGGACCTACCCTGCCGGTTCTGGTCGGCTCTCTGGCTCGGGGTAGTGGCGGTGGGCTCCGGAGAGAAGGCGGACCTACAGCAGAACGTCCCCTGCTCGGAAGTCCTCGTGGGCCGGCTACCAGCTCTTAGATTCACCAATGGGTCTGGGGGTCTGGTTCTACTCCAGTTCAGTTTTGGTTCTGTGCAGCCCTTAAGCACTGTGGGGGAAAGACCTTTGGGTGGCTGGTGGGGGACCGGTGGTCCAATTGTTTGGTCCGATAGAGATTTTAAAAAGTCCCAGTGACCTTTGGAGGGAGCGCCAGACCTACGGCGGCACTGCCCTCACTCGGAAGTCAGCGTGGGCTGGCTACCAGCTCTCAAGATTCCCAGATGGATCTGGGGGTCCGGTTCTGCTCCAGTTCTGGTCCCGTACCTGGTGGGTTCCGTGTGGCTCTCTGCATCCGCTGGGCACCCAAGTCACTGTAAAGGACCAAAATTTTTTGGATCAGATCAAAACTTTCCCTCTATGTATTTCAGCAGAAGGCAATGGGGCTTCTGGATGGGGCACTGTTGGCTTCTGGGAAATGTAGTCCTTATGCATGGTGATACATAGGCTTATTGAGAGAAAGCTACAAAATGGCAGCGTCTGTCCGAAGTATTGTATTTTTCCGTTAACTTTTTACTGTTCAGTGTCCAGTACTGTCCCAATCACGTAATATTAAAGTTGACAATCATGTGTACAATTTTTTTTTGTGTGTGTGTTTAATCTTACTTTGAAAAACCGCAATAGATTGAGTCTGCGAAAGTCGAACCGCGAAGTAGTGAGGGACTATTGTAGTGGCCAAATTTATTTGAAATACAGCTATTAAACATGTCTCACAAATCTGTGGCATGCCACAGGAAATGCTGATTTTATTGAGCATATTCCCCTGTCAGTGATATGTTTCTGTCCCGTCACTTTCTCTTCTCCTTTTCTTTTTACCACACCCACATAATGTTGCCCCCCACCACCCCCCACTAATGAAAAGTGTTGGCAGTGTAATCTTCTCCACTGTCTCTTGGGTCTCCCCTCTTCCCAGTGCGAGCAGATCGTCAGAATAGCGTTGGTCCAAGAGAGAGAAATTTTTTCCCTTGTCGCTATCAATCTCCACCGCTGTTGACAATAATCTTGATTTGCCTTTCCCTCTTGCTTTCCCTCCCGAAGGCCCCCGGTGCCTCCTGCCCACTTAAAGAAAAACAAGATTTCACCCTGATTTGTACTGACAGATGAACCTCTGTGCAGGTTTCAATGCCTCTACACAGTGGGATCATTACAGGCATGCTCCAGGAAATGGATACCTCTCTCTCAGTGATGGGATAAATAGTCCCACTCAGAAAAAACACGGCAAGAATACCCACCGGTAATTATATTCAGTCAGCTTTGTTGAGCTGGTAATAATCTTCACATGCAAGTTCTAATGATAATACAAGTTTTCTAAAACCCAAATTGGTGTGAGATGTGAAGTTATTTAAGCTGAGCTCAATTTGTTTACAACTGACTATGCTATAGGCATTTTTTTCTATTGTTAGCTTTGGTAGCCATCTATTTTCCCCCAACTGTTTTATGTATCACATTCATATAGAGATCAATAAAAAAATTCCATCGCATCAGCTGATAACGGCTGCAGTAATGTCCTAATTGTTGCACTCTTGTAAATATGTGTTTAAAATGTCTGAAGAAGAGAATCTGTTCAATGGGTCACTGTCTGTATAGAGTGAGAAGGAACCATGAATTAATCATAAACATTACATACTAAATGTCAGCATCTCCACTGCCTGAACAAAGGCCAAATAAACCTTGGTGTCACACAAGGAAGTCAACCATAAGCCATAAATAATGTTCTGTCCTTTTGGCTGGCAAATATAATTAGCTGATATTCATGTTTAAAGGCCATTTCAACGAGGTACTGTGAATGTCACTGCTGCAACTTTTGTTGTGAGCCTTAAATGCGGTCATTTCAGGTGTTAAAAGTTAAAAATAAATAAAACAAGTAAGCGTGATTATGTTGTTGGTCCTTTAGATTGCCAGAAGAGGACTTTAAAAGTGTCTATAAGATTAAAAAGTGAACCGAAACTTCATTGTTTTTACTGGAATGAGTGTGATTGGGAATTTAGCAACTATATTTCCTGATGAAGAAAGATGTTGCACATTCTGGTTGTTGGTGTTTTTATGAAGGGGGTGTCATGTCATTAGATTAAACACTTGGAAGGCCTTGTCCCATTTCATGCAGGAAGCCTTTGGACTTGGTGTTTTCAACAGATCTGTGTGGTTCTTTAGTCTTCGATGTCTTTGTGTCTGCCTTCACAACCTACATGGCACTGCTCCACCGACCTTTACATGGCGTCAATAAGATAGACACTGAAGGAGCTGAGTTTCCAACACTTCCTCACCACTGCCATCACAGAACCAGTGATGAGCTCACAGATGAGCCACAAATGCAGGTTTTGCAGCTTCTACTTTTCGGTCTAAGAAGAAAGACTGTCTGGTCAGAATACGGAGTCATACATGTTGCTGTGTACACCCTTTTCAGGCAAAAGCAAAACAGTTTGTAACTTTACACCTGCAACTGCAACTGTAAAACAATCTGTTTTATTTAGAAGCAAACTGGGACTGGTGAGAAAAAGCCATGACAACGTTGTTCTGTGCAGGTTACTTTAAGTCAGCAATGCTTTTCTTGGTTTGACATTGCTTTTTGTGCATCCTCCATCAGTCACTTGGTTGCATAACTCCTACTCCTTACACAAGAAGTTTCATCCAGACGTTTCAGTTTCCAGCCACAGCTCCCAGTCGTATGGGTACGTAAACACAAACTTGTAGTTTTCTTAATGGCAGGAGTGGCTGCTGCATCTTTGCGGGCCACTGTTTTCAAACTCATAGCTGTCACCTGTGATATTAGACTTCAAACCTTAGTCCTTTAAGTCATTTATGCCGCAGGGCGTAGCTGTCGTGCCTCAGCTATGTTGCAACACAACCAACAAGCTTGCATTAGATCCTGGTCTGACAGGTCTAACTGTTGCATAGATGCTTCATCTTACATTTCTGATTTTTAACGTCACCAAAGGTGCTCGGGGTTTTGTGTCAGACGTTGACTTGCCTTTTTCTCATTAAAAGAATTCACTATCTGTGAGTAGGCGTGCTATTCTTTTCTTCATTGGCACATTTATGATCTCAAATCAAGTCAAAGCAGCCTGACAGCGTTTAACTCAGCTGACAGACGCGCCTGGGGATTTCTGCCATTCAGCCATGTAGACAGATGCTGGATGTACAAGTTGTCAGAATCGTTGTACTCTTGCATTTTTTTTTTTTTTTTGCTCAAACCTATTAGATCTCCTCTGGGAAGCTGTTCAGTCCCCCTGGAGCAAAGCACTCTCACACTTTAACATAACAAAACGTCTTCCATTCGACACGTTTCTTCCTCAGGTATTCGCTCGAGCTTCATAAAACCAAAGAGGAAAGATAGATGCTTTTATCGAGATGTGTGAAAAGAGGTGGAAAGTGTGTGCGTGTGTGTGTGCCGCATCTAAATCTGACCTCCTGCCTATATTTCATGGGCCCGTTTGACCATTGCTGCCTATCCTGTGCCCCCCATTCATTGTGATTGTATGAAGTTATTGAGGAATTGGACCTATTAGGCGGGGATCTTCTGCCATGGCTGTCAGACTACCAATTACTGCAGCTTGCAGCCATGTATAGCCTGCCCTGATCCATCTGGAAGGCAAGGGAGGGGTGAGGGATGTTGTAAAGGGTGGGGGTGGGAGCTAAGGGAGGATAGTTTGGGGGTCGAGAAGGGGGTTCTCAAGAGACCTGCCATAGCAGCACGTCGTTAATCAATCCGATTTAGGCCGGACAGGGACACACTTAGTCGTTGCTCCTGCCAACACTGCCATGGCGGGGGAGAGAAAACGTGTACGTGACCTGCATCTTATTCCAACATGCGGGCGCAAAAAGATGGATAGATGGGCTCAGAATGAAGAGACAGGGATAGGGTGGTGAATGGGAGAGGAGTGATGGAAGTGGTGCGAGGTGCGGAGGGAGAAACAGCAATTAATAGAACGATGTGAGCTGAATTAAAGTAAGAATATGTATCGATTGATTTCTGTCTTCAGGAGAGAAATAAACATGGTCACCTTGTCGTTTGGAAATAAATGCCTGCGTTGAGAAATAAATTCAGTTAAATTTAAGGAAGGGTCAGGGGTGGAAGAGAAATGGGTGGTTTTCACTGATCTGATTTGTCGTTGCAATCAAAGGCTCATGGACGTTTGATGGCTGGTGGAGATGATGAACCATATCCTTAGTCAGCTTCAGACCCAGAGGAGGAGACAAAGATGGAGTTAGGGCATCGTATTTGCATTCATTAATATGTATGTGACTGTGTGCTTTATTCTCCACTGTTTGTCTGCTTGGATAGTTTGTTACTTGCCCAGTGAAAGGGCAATTTATTGTTAGTAGATCTGCTTACTGATTGTGGAAAACAACTCCGATTTTACTAAGCGTGATTAATTACACAAAATATTTCACACCAAAATGAAAAGCACTGTTGTTCAAAGGTGCACTGTCATAAACTCAAACCTGCCGTTAAAGCACATTAAAAAAATTTTTTTAAGGATATTTGACTGCCTTCTGCATGACTGAAACTACTTCTGAGCATAATGAACAACTGTTATATTTATTACTGTGTAATCTTGTTTATTTCAAATCTCAACATGGATAACGTTCGACAGATAAAACTCTCCTTATGTAAAAGAAAGTGTAAAAATAGTCAGGCTATTGTACATGTAATTTTTATTTAATTGTGTAAAGCTGAGAGTTTTATAGTTTTATACCAGATAATGAATTTTAAAGTGTTTGTTTTGAGTATGTGCTGCTGCTGAATCATTTTTTTAATGCTCATCAAACAGATTGCAATACAGGAAATGAAATCCATATTTTTGACTACATCATAATCATCATTATTATCATTATTATGGGCATTTTAAGTCTTAAAGTTGTGAAATACATTTTAAGAAAAAATTATGATCTAACCATCCATCAATCATCTTCACCCACTTTTTCCTTTCTGGGGGGTCACTGGTGCCCATATCCAACAGTCTCTGTGAGAGAGGCAGGGGACACCCTGGACAGGTCGTAAGTCCATCACAGGGACACATAGAGACAAACGAGACAACCACTGATTCTTTCACTCTCACCTAGGGACAATTTAGAGTTACCAGTCAGCCTGACATGCATGTTTTTGATCTGTTGGAGGAAACCGGAGTACCCGGTGAAAACCCACTCATGCACGGTAAGAACATGCAATGTTCAATGTTTACATCAAAGGATGCAAACTCCACTCAGAAAGGCCCCCGGACAGGATTTGACCCGGTGACCTTCTCGCTGAGTGGCAGAAGCTCTACCAATTGGGCCACCGTGCTGCCCAATAAGTTGACAATATATTATGAATGGAAAAAGGTGTGCATCTATAAATTTGTTTTTAGCAGTTCTTTTTCCCATTTGTTTGACATTTTCACCTGAAAATTTCCTGCTTTGAAGGATCAGATATCCAAAACTGATCCTTCATGTCTGCATCATAAAAAGAAATGAGCCCTCTCTTATCATTGGTGGGAATACGCTAAATTTAGGGGGAGAGCCAACATGTACTGAAAAAAGTAAACAGGATTAAGACTAAAAACCTCTAACAAAGAATGATTTTACAACTTAACTATTACATTTAAATAACAGAGAAAGAATGAGAACAAAATATGATGGAAAACAGCTTATAGAGGATGACATGGAAAAACAATCACTGCAGGAACCAAGTCTGTATTGGTGTCTAAAGGGTTGTCGTGCGTTTTATTACCACCTGACAAATTAGCTGATGTGCTCCCTGATACCATCACCCCTTGCAATCCCCATCAGACTTTGTAATCCTCTGCAACAGGTGGATCAGGTGTGAGAGCCACAAACCTGTGGGAAAAAAAAATTGATGGTGACTAAGAAAGGTTGTGCTCTCAGATGGAGGTTTGAGGCCAGAGATCACTGCACATCTCATTTATCTACCCAGTGAGCAGGAAGACATCAGTGTTGTTGACATTACACCCAGATCGCAGTTGGAAATGGGAAATAAAATGGCACTGGTCACTTCTTCCACGTAAAGTGAATCTGCCTTTGGGTGGCACACAGAGACGTAATGCGGAAAACAAATCTTACAATAATCAGCCTGATGATCTTTTATTTAAATATAAGAACAGTGAATATATAAGGTTAAGACCTACAACAATCAGCCATAACATTATGACATGATATTTCTTAATGAAAAGCAATACAGGTAGTCCTGGAGTTACGACGCCCCCGACTTACGGCATTTCGGACTTACGAACGGCACCCGGTGACGTCATCACGCCTCCACTGAGCAGTATTTTTCAGTATTTTCTGTGGGGTTTTTTTTTTTGTGTTTTTTTGCTAGCTAACTGCTTGAAAATACATTTTAAAGGTAAAGAATGTACGCTGGTGTTGTGTTACGTTGAAAAAACGTGTTTAAAACGCCGTTTACGTGTGCGGTTCGACTTACGACCAAAAATCCGGACTTACGAATGCCACGTGCTACGGGTCCCGACTTACGGCAAAATCGGGTTACGAATGGTCCATAGGAACGGAACCCATTCGTAACTCGAGGACTGCCTGTATTTATGGAATTTTCCACTTTATTAGACATTTTTTGGACTGATGTGACTTACAGGACGGAGTGACGTTTACGGCGTAAAATACTGTAGTTACCGTATTTGCCCACTTCAGTACCTGTTGAGACTGTTTTCATCCTCCGTTGTCCTTTATCTAATACAATGTCTATATCTGTATTTGTTAACAGAAGAGCAGGAGTACATGTTGCCTCAGGAGGCATTTCAGCTCCGCCACGAGATCATGGACAACCCGTCAGCGCCAGAGCATCTTCAACAGGACAAGGCCGACTCACCACACGTCAGCGGCAACGAGGCGGAGGTCACGTGTCTGACGCCCATCGAGTCTTTCTCTCTCATCTCCATTTCCCAGCCTCTGTTCAGCCCACACCTGCCCGCCAGCTTCTTCTGCCCCATCGTGCGGGAGATGCTGAGCTACTACGCCGAGCAGGGCGACGTGCAGATGGCCGTGTCCGTGCTCATCGTCATGGGGGAAAGGATTCGCAAGGAGATTGATGACCTCACCCAGGTTAGAAGATGAACATGCTCTCAGTTTTTAATTTGCACGTTCTCTTCATGTTTGTGTGGGTTTTCTCTGTGTACTCCAATTTCCTCCCCCAGTCCTAAACATGTATGTTTACGCTGCTTTCAGGGCTTCCTTTAAAATCTGTGATCTCTCTGGTGTTATCCTGGTTAAAGAAGGGTTAAATAAACTCTCAGTTAAAGATATCAAATTTAATTTTGTGAAAACATTTTCTTATAAATTTAAATTTAAACCATTTAATGAGGTTGAACTTATGTTATTATTAATCACAACATTTGTGTATTTTAGTCAAGAAAAAAAGCACAATAACATTAATGGGGGCTCGTCCGGGATCTTTAATGTAATCCTGTAACTTAAAAGTAGTGATTGGTTGGTCAGTTTAGCTGATTTAGATCTTAACGGTCTAAATAAATTTGAACATTTCTTTATGTTTTTTCTCATTATATTTCAGCTCATTTAAAGACCAACAAAGTTTGGTGTTTTTCCTTTTAGGAGCACTGGTACATGTCCTACATAGACCTGCTGCAGCGATTCGAGCTTTGGAACGTGTCCAACGAGGTGATCAAGCTGAGTACGTGCAACGCCATCACGTGCCTCAACCAGACGTCTACAACTCTGCACATCAACTGCAGCAACTGCAAGCGACCGATGAACAACAGGGGATGGATCTGCGACAGGTGCGATCTCTGACACCACACGGCCGTGACGCTTCACTTTTCTTAAAAGAGATGGTCTGTTGCTTTTCTAAAAGCGCCATCAAGTTGGTAACAAAATTGTATTTTTAAAATTGTATTCTTTTTTTTTTCCTCACATCAAAATTATTTTGTAGTGTTACTGAAGTTCCCCTGAAAGTTGGTTTGGCTTCCTGTTTTAGGGATGAGGAGAATCAGTCAGTAGTTTAGTGATGTTTTGCCACTTTGCTTAATTACGATGTGCGGAGCCACAAAACCTGCTACACTGTGTCTGTCAACTGGTCACCCATGGACCACAAGCTTGTTGGAGTTGGCTTTTCCAGCCAATGGGGGTGATAATATTAAACGAAAAATGTTTACTATTATTAATATTTATTGCTATTTTTACATTTTAATGCAAAAGAAAAGACCAGGTTCATGTAAAGGAAGAAAAAAATAAAGAATTTTAAACGATTTTATAAAAGATTAAAACACTGAACTCTGCAGGCCGATGTGAGTTCTCTTAATTGGTGAAGAATTAAGTTTCCTACTTAAAGAAAAAAGTTAAAGACAGGATAAAATAAAGCCAGTTTGTTGGATATCCAGTTAACATTAAAAAAATAAATACTTTTGTTTACTTTGACTGTGTTTTTTCTGTTTTATTCTTAGTGTAATCAAAGTTACTCACCATATTCCTTTTCAGCAGCTTGTTTTAAAGATATTCCAAAACAATCTGGTGGTTTTGAGAGAAAGACGCTGTGAGACTGGAAGTCGACTTAAAGTGGCTAACAAACTAGCATGATGTAGTCCATGTATTACACCTTGTATTTGTACTATACGTCACATGTTTGAAAATGACAGGAAAACAGATAAAACTAGTACTTTTTTTTGCTGTTTGTATAACGACCAATAAAATTCAGTTTTATGTCAGTTTTGGTCAAAGCCTGAAAGAGCCGCTACAGAGGGACCAAAGAGCCACATGTGGCCCCAGAGCCGCAGGTTGAAGACCCTTGCCCTTTGACCTCAAACACTCATCACTCATCAATCACTCAGTAGCTACTTTCAGTCATCTCAGATGGTGCTGCATTTGACTTGTGTTAAATGAGAGATGAAAATAAGACGGGTTTGATCACAGCAGTGCCTCTGAATTAGGAAAATGTTCAAGTCATTTCTTCTATTGGACATTCATTCAAGTATCTTTTACAAATAAACCCATTGCTGTGCGTTGTGCCCCTTTTGTTTTTATGTTTAACATTTCGTAAAAACCAAAGTATCTCTTGGATTTTGCTGTAAAACAAGCTGACAAATATGCCGCCTTCTTTCAGGTGCCACCAGTGTGCCAGTGTCTGTGCGGTGTGCCACCATGTGGTGAAGGGGCTGTTTGTGTGGTGTCAGGGCTGCAGCCACGGAGGACATTTGGAGCACATCATGAACTGGCTGAAGAGCAGCGCTCACTGCCCTGCTGGCTGCGGTCACCTGTGCGAGTACACGTGAACCCGTTCGCGCAGCTTGCCCTGCGTCGGGACGGCGAAGCAACCCGCTGTGGAGCACAAACACGAGCTCCGCAGACAGATGGGACGTCTTCATCCCGGGACAATTGACAGAAAAGCGTTTTTGAAGCGAGTTCAGACTAAAGTTTTGATTGAGAAGGGTTTTAAGTGGACAGCTGTTTAAGAACAAACAATCACAAGTTAATTCATGTTTGCATTTGATTTGGTCTCTGAAGCCACCGTGACGTAGATGAAATCATCGCAATTGAGTTTAAATCAAAATTTGTTGAATTTTATAGTTTATACTCGTCTGTAAAATTCTTGAAGCTGTACACAAGTAATTATTGGTCTCTTGTTAATGTCTGTACATAACACTTGTTTTGAAGTACTGTAGATGATGTAATAATTTATAACAGAGGGATATGGCTGTCAGCTAAAGCCGTACATTAAATCTAAACACTTGACATTAAAAATGTTCAGGAAGCCGTTTGTCATCTTCAAGCTTCACGTCTTTGTTGTGCAGCGCATCAGCTCTAAAGACACCACCACTCCACTCTCATCAGCACGAACACGTTCAGCTTTTAGTCCAGCAGGTGCAGTCACAGAGTTCTCAGTTTATTCAGTGCGTCTACCATCAATAGTTTGGATCAGCTGCAGCGTCACTACAAATTATATAATTTATTATCAGCTGTAGAAATGTAGTTTCACATTTCACAATGCAAACTCTGATTGGTAATTTCAAAATGTCATGATCCCCTACTGTTCAAAAATAACTAAAATCCACACATTTTAAAGACGCATCGGTGTCAAGTAGAGTTAATCTTACAAGACTGTAAACGTATTATCAGTTCCACCTTCAGTAATAAATCTGAGTGCAGAGGTGTGAGCTGTATGGAGTCAGTTCATCTGAACCGTAGCAGGTTTGAGGTGGTCTGAATCTGCTGTTGAAGACAAAACTCCCAAAATTCACGGTTGAAACCCGTGCCTTTGTGTAAAAAGTTTTTCTCTGCAAAAAGAAGCTGAGAACTTATTTACAGATTTTTTTTATTATTAGCTTTGTGTGACAAATGCTATGCTAAAGAGCTCAAACCACACCATGCGTCCGCCATTTTGAGAACCGAAGAGACAGCCCATGTCATGTCAAGGGGCCTCCCTCCTATTTTTCTTAGGAACTTCCTGGACCTCAGCTTTGGCCTCTCTTTGGTTCTCAACCACCATAAGGAAAAAGGTGAAACACCCACACCTGCCTCCACCCTCATTCGCCCCACTCTGGGCCCCTGAGCAAGGCCCTTAACCC
>JARVGS010001636.1:29843716-29863535 GCA_031762315.1 Hypsolebias antenori | reverse complement strand
TATATATATATACTGTATATATATATATATATATATATATATATATATATATATACTGTATATATAGAAAGAAACAGTGTATCATATACAAGGATCTACTGTATATGCAAAGAAGGCCTCTTTGATTTAAAAGGTCTTTAATAATGGTAACTCTGGCATTTTTCTGCAAATTGTTGGTGTTTGTAACTGGGCTATACAAATGCATGTACTTTAGTTTGAAACACATAACAAACTAAATAGAGTGACGCCCCTCCTCAGATATTTTAATAAAACTCACACTCAGCATTAAGGCTTTAGCACCAGCAATTTAAAAACAGTGATGTAGAAAGGACATGCTATATTTCACGTCATTTATAAAACATGACAAAAATAAACTGCCACTGATGCCGATGCTTTATGCTGAGAATGACAAATAATTTGTGTAAAATCAGAGTAACAATCCAAGATAAATATCTAAAATAAACTCACTATGCAGCCAAATATTTTTAATGTTGTGCAAAACGAAGCATGCTTTTCAAATTTATTCAACTTATGTGGTCCAACCTGACCCAATGCCTTGTCATCTTTGCATAAAAATAATAATAATAATTTGAAAAGTGAGGATGATGTGGGCATTTGATATGCTACATTACTTGAGTTTCATCTGACAATGTTTGAATAATTATAATTTTATGAACATTTTTCATCTAGATCCAGTGTTCATAAGTTTTTTATATTTATTTAGGTTTTGAAAGTGCATGAAAGAATGTATATCTCAGCCAGAACTTCAGCTGGTCTTATAAAGATGTGCACAATCTTTAAGGACCTTCTTCTAGTTCTTATTTTTTCCACTTTTAATATATACTGTATGTAGTGGATTAGTGGTACTGTATATAGCCAAATGCATGTATTCCAAAAAAAAAAAACCTTAAATAAAGTTTAATGAATATTTTTTCTTAAATTTTGACAGTTTTCATTTTAGATAAATTTCATTGCCCTTTATCTCATATACCATACCATAGCAGCTTTATTTATAGAGCACATTGAACACGCACAGGACCAAAATGATGTACACAATCATACAATCAGATAATAAAGAACGATTCAAATAATTAAAAGTCTACATTACAGATGGTATCATAGGCTAGGAAGAAGAGATGGGTTTTAAGAAGGGATTTATAAACAGACGGGGAAATATGATCTAGCAGTTTCTTTCTGGTCAAAACTTTATACAAAAAAATATGTATTCGAATTAAATCTTAGACGAAACCATAATTAAAGGAGTATTTAATGTAATTCTCATAATGATGGAGGGTGAAAATATAATTGGCACAACCCTGCCCCCTGCTGGTCATCTTTTGTCACCACAGCGCCGCCGTCCGTTGCAGTAGCACGCTCTGTCCGCTAGGAGGCAGCCAGCTGACGTCGACTAGTTGTCTGCAGGCAAAGATGGCGGTGCGGAAGAAAGACGGCGGCCCGAATGTAAAATATTTCGAAGCGTCTGACACCGTTTCGCAGTTTGATAATGTCCGCGTCTGGCTGGGAAAGAATTACAAAAAGGTACCGAGCGCATGTTTTGTAAGCATGCACCTGGGAGCTGTAGTTTTCCGGCCCGACATGTACGCGCTTTACCTATCAGGCAAAGGCAGTGACAAAGAGAGGAGGGAGGGTGCTGCTGAGCGTCCAGCTGTTTGGTTCACTAAAAGGATGCTGAGCCGACGGCTGCTCCAGATGCAGTCTCTAATGACGGTGTCCAGGCGTGTTTTTGTAGCTAAACCGATCCAAAATCTGCACACAAACAGACCGGAGACAAAGAGTTTCGGAGAAGAAATAAAAAAGGGTGACTTTAGCGAATTGGAGAGAGCAGGCTAGCTAGGCTAATCGGCTAACGGAGAAAGCAGCTCACATCCAGATGTTGGCTCTACGGCGCGCCTCTGGCACTGAAGTCATGGGGGATGTTGAATCACACCGATCAGCCTTTGGCGTGAAAGCATGCATATTTAATAAAATATATAACATTTAAACATAAAACAAGTCACCAGAAAGGATTCCCTCATTCATTTCTCATTCATTTAAATCAATCAAAGACCCAAACGTCTTACAGTGTTGCTTTTACTAAATCACAGAAGCCTCCACTACTCATACATTTTCAATTATCACTATTTATCAACAACAGAAAACAGAATAGAAAGGTAATACATAATATGAGGCTTAGTGCATGACTATTTCAGTTATTAAAAAAAACAAGTACACACGTTTTATTAAATACATAAGTAAAAAAGAATATATGAGATGTAAGGAGTAATTAATCTACAATTAACTAGATGAATAGAAAACATTCAGATGATGTGAAATGTAGCAAGAAATGTACACATAACTCAGTAATGTTATATGTTTAAATGGTTTATATAAGTATTATTTGCATTGTTTACGCTACATTTGTGGAAACTTGCATTTTAAATGCTTATAAGTTCTTAGATAAAAGTGAAAAGGTTGACCCTTCCAGAGTGCACATAAATGTCACACTGCAGCCCAAACACATACTGAATGTATCTATTTTGACCACCCTTTTGTCTCTCAGTATATCCAGGCCGAACCCCCTACCAATAAATCCCTGTCCAGCCTGGTGGTCCAGCTGCTGCAGTTCCAGGAGGAGGTGTTCGGTAGGCATGTCAGCAACCCCCCCCTCACCAAGCTGCCGGTATGTTACTTTCTGCTCCATCTGTTAGTGCCAACACTGTCAGTATTCTGAGGCTGCTGTGCTTTCTGCCTGCAGGTGAAATGTTTTCTAGACTTCAAGTCGGGAGGGGCTCTCTGCCACATTCTGGCTGCTGCCTACAAGTTTAAGAGTGACCAAGGATGGTAAGACTTTCTTTCCAGCTGAACTTAGCTTTTCAGTAATTGTACATTTCATAAGTAAAAGTGTTTAAAAGTCTAAAGTGACAGTGCTTTATTGGATTTTGGCTATGTTGCTGTTTCATGTGTAACTCCAGTCTAATTTCCTGGTAGGCGCAGGTTTGACTTCCAGAATCCATCAAGGATGGACCGAAATGTGGAAATGTTCATGACAATTGAGAAGTCCTTAGTGCAGGTGAGTTTAATATATTTATCTTTAAACACATTCGATAGACTGTAATTGTGGACACATTCATTATTTTCGTCTTAAATTTGTCAGGGACTTTCACTCATAATTACTTTTTTACTTGAAACCTTTTTTTTAATGCTTTTCTTTGTTGCAAATGCAAGTTCTGATAAACACTGTGCTGGGAGGATTACTCGTCTCCTTTTGTTATGTCACATTTAGGAAGTGTCTTCAGAATCAGCCTACTGAGATTAAGAGATAAAAGATAGAAATAAAGTATGCCCGGTCACACTAATCCATCTTAATCAGTCTGGCAACATTACTAGATCATTTAGAGTTCAGTTCATCCGTATAGGCAGAATTCTGTTTTATTTGAAACATCATGAAAGTAAATAAAAATATTGGGTGTAAAACGGGCATTTGCGGCGTTTCTTACAGAACAACTGCCTGAGTCGACCCGTCATCTACCTGAGTCCTGATATTGAACCAAAGCTGCTTGGAAAACTGAAAGACATCATCAAAAGACATCAGGTGGGGTTGATGGTTAATGATGTTAAAGCTATATAGGCAGAAACACTCTGGTCAGGGTACAATGAAAGTATTTATCAATCTTTTTGTAATAATTTGTGTTTCCATACTTTGTTCTTAATACAAAAAGAGCATTTTTCCCAGTGCATCTGTAATTTATATGGTTTTTATGAGTTGCAGGGTTCAGTGACAGAGGACAAGACCTCCAGCTCTCATGTTGTGGTGCCTATTCCTACTAGTCTGGAGGAAGGTGAGGCATTCAAATTAACCACAGACTGTTGCTTTTGCCCCCCTTCAAGTAGCAAATGGGGGAATTAGACTTACTCTTTGTCTGTCTGTCTGCACTGTGAGCACGATAACTTAGAAAACAAGTAAAGTTTTATTTTGGCGTGTGGCCACATCTAGGTGTAAGAAACTTGCCTTTTAAAAATTGGGTTGTCACATCACAATCCAAGATGGCCGCCCTAATCATTTGAGGAAGCTATACTTAAAAGTCTTTATTTTGAAATGAAGTATAGTTTCCTCAAATGATTGTGGAAGTTGCTGAGTGACTGAAGAGTTATCTATGGTGGCCAAGCCACCACTGACCACCCCCTGGCTCCACCACTGCATCTAGTGGTTTAAATTGATCCCTCCACTCACCAGGATCGGTCACTCTGCTCTGCCTCAGACAAGAAAACAAAACAAAACACATCTATACTTTTACACAGTGTAACTCCTTCCTACTTGAATATCTTGCACCAAAAGCATTAAGGTTTCCTTCCATTCCCAGTTCAATTCCAGTCCAGAAAAACACTCCAAAACTACCAACGTTCACTTCTGAAACCCCTCAGCGACACCGATTTACCGCTTGTTGCTCTGAATTCTGCTGCATGAGTAACATCTGTGCTAAAACTATGTAATTTTTTTTGGTCCAGAGGAGTGGGTGCGCCCTGTGATGAAGAGAGACAAACAAGTTCTGCTCCACTGGGGATATTTTCCAGACAGGTCTGTTTTGAGTTGATGCTTCATCACACTGCAGTAGCACAAAGACATGAACCCAAGGGTTGTTATATTTCAAATGTATTTATTTATTTAGGATATCTTTACATGCAGGGAGCTCGATTATTATTACTTATTCCAGTCAGCTGGAGTAATTGCAGTCAGAAGAACGTGTCATAATTGTGATAACAACCGATGAGCATCTGTCAGCTTTTTAGTCTCAGTTTGAAAGTGGTGTAGCTAGAACACAGTTCTGACACTTATTATGAATGGAGAGTTGTAGCAGGACCCAAATGCAAGCTCAACTTAACCGTACAAACAATGAACAGACAAACCAGCATTATAGAAGACATCTAGTGACAATGGCAGTACAGCAAACATGAAATTAACATTAGCAAATAACCAAATTAACCAAAACACATACGAATCAAAGGAAAATCAAACCAAAAACCTAAGAAATAAAAATCAGACAAATTTTAATAGGTTTAAAGTATATGAACTTCCACATGACTGAGCCTACACACTGGTCCTCCTGTGGTTTTCTCAGAAGCCTGAACATAGAGTTTGTTTCCTCACTTTTGATTTTGTTCCTCTGGCTGTCTTTAGTTACGACACCTGGATCCCTGCCAGTGAGATTGAGGCTGCAGTGGAGGATGCTCCCAGCCCAGAAAAGCCCAGAAAGGCAAGTGTTGTTATTTCTCGTCTAGACTTTTCTCACTCAACTTCTTCACATAATTAGATTTTACTTTTAATTTCTTATTAAAGCTTTAAGAATCATTGAGCATTGTGTCTTTAAGGGTTTTCAAAGCGACTAATCATACTCTTTATGATCACAAAATGTATGCACTGAGGAAAACACAGTAATTAAAATAAAAATATGTTTAATTTTTTTAATAACTGTAGTATTTACAACAGGATGTCATCTTGTTATCCCAGTTTGCATAGTTATGTTTTGAAATCAACTGTATTTCAGCTAGAATTAAAACCAATAATGTTACAGTCTGCAGAACCAGTTTATTTTCTTGTTGCTCAGTGTTTTCTGTTTTATGCAGATGATTCATTAGTTTTTTGTTTTTTTTTTTTTTAGCTTGAAGCTCCCAAGTGGGACATTGTTATTCCTTTTACTTTTTGTATTCTCTTCAAAACACTCAAAATGATGTTTTGTTGCAAACTGGCACTTGATTAAATAGTGTCTGCCCTTGAGATTTTTCCGAACCATAAATTCAAAGCAGTTTATTATCTCTTATTGCACATTCAGAGTGTTACTTAACATCCGTTGCCATGGTGAAGACTTCAGACAGCTAAAGCAGCACTGGCTTAGTTTGTCCTTTTCGCTCCTTCACATTAACATTTATTTTATTTTTTCTGTACAGTTTGTTTTATTTAAAAAGTAGCCTATAGGAAGTTCTACCCAAAGTTAACATATTAGATTATCAAAGTCACTGTAGATTAGATGTGCGATTTTTGGTCCGAGCCCAACCTGAAATTCAGGCTGGGTTGTGCCAAAATTATGTGCTTGATGGACGGGTCGGTCTCAGGCTTTTGATGTGGTTTTAATTGCGCATGTGGTCCCGCCTGCCCTTTGCGCTTATCACATATCTGAGGATTTGCAATTGACCCACACCAAGCAACATAATGGAGCTGGAAAGAATTAAAACAAAAGCTAAAAATGGGAGAACAAAGTCAGCACAGTGAAACCTGCTGATGTGTGTCAGGTCAGGTGCACGCTCAGGTCCGACCGGCCGGTCGAAAGAGGTTAAAAAAAAAAAAAATTGCGTTCTGCTTCAGATGGACAACTGGATCATCGGCCGCATGCGCCCGCTGACCAGCTGGTTGAAATAAAAATGTTTAAAGTTGCATTAAGTTTCAGATGGACACTGGATCACCGGCTGTCTGTTGAAAGAGGTTTTTAAAAATTACGCTAAGCTTCAGATGGACAATCAGATCATCGGCCGTGCACGTCCACTGACCAGCCGGTTGAAAGAGGTAAAAAAACAACCAAAAAAAAAACACCTTAAGCTTCAGATGGACAATCGGCTCATCGGCCACATGCATCTCGTTCTGCACCCTGCCGTCATCTGCAGTGAAGAAAGTTGCAGCATCTGAAGCTACAAAAGCTGAAGTGAGCAGCGTGCTCAATTAAAATAGCCTTGTTTCATATTTTTTCCAAATAATTTTGCTCTAAAAATATTTTTGTTCATCTGTGTAATAGCCTGTCTTCTGTGGTGATATTTTTAGGCCATTCATTTTGTATGTTAATATTCATTTGGTGAAACAAGAACTCTTATAGCTTCCTTTCTTTGAAATACGTTTTTAAAATATGTCAAACTGATTTGCTTACAAAATCAGTAAAAGCTTAAAAAAAATTTAAAAAGTTTTTTTTTTTCCGGGTTTGGGCGCGTAATTACAGTTAAATGGTCAGGTCGGATATTTTCGGCCCAAATGCAACACTACTGTAGATGTCCTCTGCTTGGATAAACTCCAACATGCAGTTAAATGTTAACATTGCCTTCTGCTTGCGTCCTGAAAACGTTGCAATATTTTTGTCGACAGGTCCACGCAAAGTGGATTTTAGACCTGGATCAGTATAACGAGTGGATGAACGAGGAGGACTATGAGGTGGGAGATGGTTGTCCTAAGAGGAAGAGGATTTCCGCCAAGACGCTCACAGACGAGGTGACCACACCTGACGAGCGGAAAGACAAGAAACCCGGCAGCGCCAAGAAAAGGAAGCGCTCGCCATCACCCTCCCCCACGCCTCCGCCTCAGGAGAGCAAGAAGAAGAATACCAAAAAAGGGTACGGATCTACATCTATTCCAGGTTCTTTTAGTGAATGGTTGTAAAGCTCTGCAGAGGAGACTAAATGGCTTTGTTGTATAAAAGTGGATATACTTGGAAAGTGTTTGGTCTGTGTTGACAGGCCGACAACGCCCTACACCAAGTCTAAACGGGGTCAAAGGGAGGAGGAGCAGGAGGATCTGTCTAAGGACCTGGATGAAGCATCACCTGTTCCAGCGTCTGAAGAGGGAAACGCAGCTAAGACAAGTAGGCCCAAAATGAAACTGTTGAAATGGTTTATACACCTAAACAAAACAAAATTTTACCTTCCTCATGTGGATAGATTGTATTATTGTGGCTTTTATAGATCTTAAGTATATTTTTCATGCACTTTTTAAATTTTATTGTTTTATATACTAAAATGCATTGGTTTGTTTGGTTGAATGTTGAAACACTTTGGTCAACAATTGTCATTTTGACATGTGCTAAAAAATGAAATAAAAAAAAATAAATTTGACCTCTTCGTTGCAGATAACACTAAGAAAGATTGTGATTCAACCCCGGTCAAAGGAGGAACAGATATGGGTGAGCTTGTTCAAATAGTCGTCGAACATTTTTCTAAGCTTCTCAGAACAAATAAAAACACCATAAAGTCAGTGGTGTGGATCTTTAAATACTCATGGTTGAATAATGTTATAATAAAATAATTTAACTAAATTTCCTGCTCAGTTTGTTGCACAAACGGTTTTTCTGTTTGTGTTTGAGCAGATGAGCAGGAGGATGAGTCTATGGAAACTACAGGAAAGGTATTGTAGTCAGTGAAAGTGAAAATAACACCAAAAAAACATAAAACAAGCTAAATGAATCGGTTTGCGTAAACTCAAAGGTTTGTGTGTTTAAACAGGAAGAGGAGGAAGGCTCTCCCAGTGTGAAGGGCGAACCTGTGAAGGGTTCAGACCTTCATGAGGACAACGTGACTGAGCAAACCCACCACATCATCATACCGAGCTATGCTGCCTGGTTTGACTACAACAGGTACAAATACAACTAGATGCAGCTGGTTTCTCTCTGTAACCAGTGAGTCACCCAGCAGACTTTGTTTTATGTTGAATATTTAATAATCAGCTTTGAGCACAGCATCTAGACCCACTTACTGTATGTTAGAATGGCTGTGTACAGACCAGAGGGGTGTCTCGCCTTCTTTATTCATGGTTTGTCAAACGATGTCAGTCAGATTTAGTAACCATGCCCCTCGTCTCACAAAACATAATCCCATTTATTCGTTAAATTCTCTTGAGCTTGTTCTCATCCATGCTTTTAACTCTTTTACCTGCAGCGTTCATGCCATTGAGCGTAGAGCCCTGCCAGAGTTTTTTAATGGGAAGAACAAATCCAAAACCCCAGAGATGTAAGTATTTGATTCATACAAATTCACACTATTGATGTGATCCACCAGACCAGGGGTCTGCAACCTTTACAATCAAAAGAGTCATTTTACACCTTTGTGCACTACATTAAGTGTACATGCTGTAACTGTGGTTATCAACTGGTGGCCCATGGGCCATTTTAGGTTTGTTGGAGGGGCCTTTTGTGGCCACAAGGGGCGGCATTTTAAAGATAAAAATATCAACTAGTAATAATTTATATTTTTACAATGTAAGACAAATGAAAAGACCAGATTCTTTTAAAGAGAGTTTTTTTTTAATTTACAAAGTAATAAAAACTATGAACTATGCAGACCTAGGTGATTTTTTTTTCATCGTGGAAAAATTAATTAGGCATAGAAATAAAGCATAAAGTAAAAGTGGGTATGTTTTGCTCCTTGTACTTGTACTTGTTCTAGTGTTCACATATTTGCAAAAGAAATGACGGGAAAACTTCTAAAACTACCAATAGTCCTTTTTTGTTGTTTGTATAACAACCAATAAAAAATCAGTTTTGGGATAGTTTTGGTCAAAGCCCGAAAGAGACGCTGCAGAGGGACCAAAGAGCCGAATATGGCTCCAGAGCCACAGGTTGCAGACCCCTGGACCAGACAATTACAGGTTACAGTGTATGAACTGTAGAGGGAAATATTTCAAACAACTTCCTTCCTTGTTTTAGTTATCTGGCATACAGAAACTTCATGATCGACACCTACCGACTGAACCCTCAGGAGTACCTGACCTCCACTGCATGCCGCAGGAACCTGGCGGGAGATGTGTGCGCCATCATGAGGTAGGTGGAGGGTTTATAGCTCGTTATGTCTTTGATCAAACTTGCTACCTGTGACACATCATCTGCACTCATTCTTCTGCAGGGTCCATGCTTTTCTAGAGCAATGGGGTTTAATCAACTACCAGGTGGACTCTGAAAGTCGGCCCACTCCCATGGGACCCCCACCCACCTCTCACTTCCACGTCCTCGCAGACACTCCCTCAAGTCTGGTGCCCCTGCAGCCCAAAACATCACAGGTCTGCAAAAATGTACATGTAAATGCGTGGATTGACATTTCTTCAAGTTATTTCACACTTTCCACCCTTACATTGTGCACACACCCCCCGCACCCAATCAGACTCCAGCCACCCAGCAGATGATCCCATTCCCTGAGAAGGTGAAGGACAAACCAGCAGACCTGCAAAACTTTGGACTGCGGACCGACATGTACAGCAAGAAGTCTGGATCTGCAAAGGTAAAAACCTACCATCAGTCAAAACGATTGTTTTGCTGTCGTCGTCGTATTTTATGAAAGTGGTGGTGATTTGATGTTATTTTTGTTTGCAGAGCAAGAATGGAGCAAGCACGATGAGGGAGTGGACAGAGCAAGAAACACTTCTACTACTCGAAGTATCATTCTTTTAATTTACTTGTGATTTTCTTATAGCTCGGTTTTCCATTTCCGTTAAGTGAAGCTAATGAAGTTTTTGTTTCTGTCAGGGCCTGGAGATGTACAAAGACGACTGGAACAAGGTATCTGAACACGTTGGCAGCCGTACGCAAGACGAGTGCATCCTGCACTTTCTGCGGCTGCCCATTGAAGACCCATATTTGGAGGACACCTCCTCGTCTATGGGCCCACTGGCTTACCAGCCGATACCTTTCAGCCAAGCAGGAAACCCTGTCATGAGCACGGTGGCCTTCCTTGCTTCTGTAGTTGACCCACGTGTGGCCTCAGCTGCAGCCAAATCTGCTCTTGGTGAGGTTTCGTCTCATTTCAATGGTCTTTTTTTTTTTTTTTTGGTAGCATTTATTTCTATGTGAGATGGTGCTGAAGGCAAAATGTTGCTGTGAAAGGAGACAAGAGAGTTTAATTAAATTATACTTTATCTAGAGCAGGGCTGTCAAACTCACATACAAAAGGGGGCCAAAATTAAAACCTTTTTCGAGCTAAGGGTCAATTTCAGAAACTACATAAACTCAAATCAGATCCCCAACATAATTTCTTGGTCACAGTTTTCTCAACAAGAGTTTGATTGGTCTCATTTGATGTTTTCTGTTGTGCTTTCGACATCATAATCAAAGATTACTGAAAAATATATCTTTTTGAGGGCCATATAAGATGTCAATGAGGGCCACATTTGGCCTCCAGGCCTGGAGTTTGATACATATGATCGAGAGCAAGAAGGATCTTAAAAACAGTGCTTTCCCTCTTGTAACTGCTCATAAAATACACAACACTGATGAAACTAGGACTCTTCAGTTACCCAAATAATGTTGCAACATGTTGCAGATTCCTGATTCATCTACTGCAGTTCATATATTATGCAGTAATATTTTTTGTAAACAACCCGAAGACCTCGTATTTCTTCATCTTAACAGCTATATGTTGTTGCTCCCTCTCAGAGGAATTTTCCAGAATGAAGGAGGAGGTTCCTGCTGCACTTGTTGAGGCTCACGTAAGGCGGGTGGAGGAAGCAGCGAGGGTCAGCGGTCGACAGGATCCCCTGTATGGCCTGGAGGGTAGTGGTATCGCAGGCACTGGGCTGGAGGAGGGAGAAAGACCAGGTAGAATTAACACATGCTCAAAACTGACAGCAAAGAGTCATAATGACCTTAAACTGTCAACTTTTCTCACTTGTTTTCTCTGTAGATGAAAACAGTGATGAAAGTAAAAGTGACAGCCAATCAACTGAAGACAAGAGAGATGCTAAGGTGCTACTTGTTCCGTTGTTTACTCGTTGAAATGCTAATTTTGGATTTAATAGTTTTACTTAACAAAACAGCACAATTATCAAACTGTGACTGTTTTTTTTTTCTTCTTCTTAATTTAGGATAGTAAAGATGGAGCAATAGAGGAGGAGGAGAAGCAGGTGGAAAATGGGAAGAAGGAAGAAGACAGAGGAAGAGAACCTGAAGGAGACAGGGAGGCGGACAAAACCGAGTCTGAGATGGGTACGAAAAGTCTTGTCCACAAGAACAAACCTAAACACAAAGTTATCTAAGAGGAAAATGTAAAAAAAAGAAGTTTTGTTCTCTTAGTTGATGGAGAAAAAGAGAAGGATGCAAAAGAGGGAACAGAGGAAGGGCAAAGAGAAGGAGACATCGAGGAAGAAAGGAAGGCAAAGGTTGAGCGTGATGTGGGAGAGGGGAACCTGGCTACTGCTGCCGCCTCCGCTTTGGCTGCCGCTGCTGTCAAGGCCAAGGTGAAGCCGATTACATCATCACCTGTTTTCTTTGTTAGAGCTTCTAAATGATCAGAGTCTCCTTCACGTTGTGCCCAGCATTTGGCTGCAGTGGAGGAGAGGAAGATCAAGTCTCTGGTGGCTCTGCTGGTGGAGACACAAATGAAGAAGCTTGAGATTAAACTGCGACACTTTGAAGAGCTGGAAACTATCATGGACAGAGAGAGGGAAGCTGTAAGTGAGGGAACTTGGGAGACGCTGTACCTGAAATGCCTGATTGCAGTAGTTACAAAGTTGTTGTTTGTTTTTTACCAAACCATCTGAGATATGTTTGCATTCCCAGCTGGAGTATCAGCGGCAGCAGCTGCTGGCTGACCGTCAGTCTTTCCACATGGAGCAGCTGAAATACGCTGAAATGAGGGCTCGGCAGCAGCACTTCCAGCAGATTCAGCACCAGCAGCACAGCCAGGCGGGGGGCCCTCACGCTAACCAGGCCGCCCCGGGCCCACCAGCCCAAGGCCCGACTGCAGGTCAGCCAGCTCCCAGCACACCAGCATCGCAGGCGGCACCCAGCCCCGCACCACCGTCCTCTTCTGCCCCAGCACCCGAGTCCCAACCACCTCCAGGAGCTCACACCTCGCCTCCCTGCCCCCCAGCCCAAGCCCCAGCCTCTCACTCCAGCTCAAGCACTACACCTGTACTTCACGGTGAGTTAAATATGGGAGTTTAAACATTTATTGATACAGCAAATATACAAGTTTATTTCAACTTCCATGTTGCTGTATTATTACATTTCAAACATTTAGAACTTGTACCGTATTTTTCGCAGTAAAGTTGCACTTTTTTGCATAAATTTGCAAATTCTGCGATTTATACACCGAAGCGACTAATATACCTTTTTTCCCATATTTATAAACCAATTTTTGGCTGAGCTCTGACGATTTCATTCATTCTGACAAGGAAAATATTGAACACTAGCATTTTCAGCCACTAGAGGGGCCTCAACCAATGTGGCAAGCCAAGTACTGTATCTCATTAATAGGTAAAAGTGGCAATTAATGAGACACTTGGCTTGCCATACCAAGCCACCTTCGTCTCGCTCCGGAACTCCTGGAGCAAATGTCAAATCAGCTGCATTTCACTGCGCTGCCCAGGTGAAATGCAGCTGATTTGACCGTTAAAGTGCATTTAGCAAAAGGTTCAACTGAGACAAACCTTTGCTATAATGTTGAGCAAACAAATAATTGTTTTTATTTGTTAGTCTCATTAAATTCTTGTTAAAGTCCTCCCGTGCACACTCCCGCAGCCACCATTTGGCAGCCAATCGATTTTTGGCACAACACCGGCCCACATTTCCGGGTGGTCGGCAGTGACGCATAATAGATTCAACTTATATGGCAAAGCGACTTATTTGTGTTTTTTCCATGTTATTAGCCATATTTGGACTGATTCAAGGTTCTTTATTGTCCTACGCACCACATGTGGTAGAACAAAATGATGTACACAGGGTCCCAGTTACATCCAACAAAAGTATAAAATGTAAAAGAAAAAATGAAATAAGATCTAAGATATCAACTAAGAAAAATGTTAACTAATAATACAGTACAATAAATATACACTGATGCGACTTATACAACTGCAAGTATGGTACCGGTAATCATGTCAGCAGACCAAGGGGATCATTTTGTGATAATAAACCTAAAGCAGTAGTGTGGATTAAAAAAAATAATAAAAATTTGTAAAATATTGATAAAATTAAATATCATCTGCTATGTTCTGTTGAGATGAAGTTACAGATTTCTGCAGGTTGACAACTTCATCTTGTCAGGAAAAATTCTATAAAAATCTCTAGTTAGCAGGAGTCATAATGTATTTGAATCAGTCAGAAGTGAAGAAGAGAATAAAATCTTCTGTTTCACCCCCACAGAGTCCACCACCCCTCTGCCAGGGGAGACACTCCACCCCTCAGCTCCTGTTCCCCCATCACAGTGAGAAAAGAATAAAAAGAGACTGATCATTTGAAAACCTGCCTGTCCCATCTGAAATGAAGAAGTCATCGGCTGAAAGACGACAAACACATTTTTCATGTTCAGTCATTTTTATCCCACTTGGAAAATCGATGTTTGACCGAAAAATAACGTAAACGTATCTTGACTGTGTAAAAAAGAAGTCGACTTTTGAGGAAAATTGATTTTCATCCTTTGGGCTCGACTGGAGGGCAACGTGTCAAATCAAAATTGTAAGCTGAACACCGAAGATCTGGTCACATAGATCATCAACATGCCAGCACTCGAGAAGAACAAAAGATCTCTCTTGGGTTTTGCATTTTAAGTTTGTTTTTCTAAAGCAGTTTGTTCACAGAGTCTCGTTCTTCCTCCTCTCTTCTTGTGCTAAAGGTACGAATATACATGTATGTAAGAATAAAAGCACTTTTATTAGGTTTCCCAAGGTCTTTCTGAAAGATTTGAAGCATTGATCTAATTGAACTTTAGCACTTATATCTTTGTTTTGTTGTTTTAAACCCTACTACAGAAGGGTTTGAAAAATCAGAAAGTTTTCTTGGTCCTTCTTGAAGGTCTGTAATGAAGGAAAACATTTCAATTGAAGATGCCTGTTTGAAATTAAATACGTTTGGATGCAGTTGACGAAAGTATGCTGTAAACTGAATTTTCTGTTACAAACACAATTTTTTACCATGTTACGTGAAGTATTTTAAAAAATACTGTAAGCTTGAGGTCCTGACAAAACCTCCCATTGAAAATCAAGCACTTAACTTAAAAACCTGTCAGTGTTTCTCTAGTGTGGATGAACTCTAAACATCCAGATTGTAAGTGAAGAATGTAACGTTCAAAAGAGATGACTGAGTCTTTAAACCTGCCACATACAGCATGACCCCAGTCAGATTTAGATGCTGTGTCAACTGTTTTTATAATCACGTTTATCTCACATTTATTCTGCGACTTTTATTGTGGTTGCTTGGGGGGAGTTAAGAGAATCTTCAGCAACTTGTTTTTGTTTTTTGTTGTTGCGTTTCACGTTAAAATTGGAAGAAACTTTAATGCAAGGGAACACTCAAAATGGAGAATTCTGTCCATAATATCTGCAACGATATCCTCACTTTTTATCCTGACAATTTTTTATATTTTTACTGTCAGTTTTTTTCATTTTATTTTACTTTGATATCTCAACATTGTAACTGTATATTCTTATCTTTGTAGTCAGTATTTACCCCTCCACCTGTGTGTGTGTGTGTGTGTGTGTGTGTGTGTGTGTGTGTGCGTGCGAGAGTGCATGAGTATGTGTATACATGCCATTAAGACTTGTAAATCACATTACCATTCAGTTTTTTTTTTTTTAATTTAAGTGCCATCAGCTGTGTGTTCGCCAAGCTCGATGAATTAAAAAAAAAAAAACAGCTTTGCTCTGCACATGGACGGCTCATCCCATCAGTGTCGTGATATTTACTCCCATAAGATGGTGGAACTGTCCATAAAGCCAGTATTACAGACCTCACCACAGTCGTGAGCATAAATGGACATCTTTTGTCTGTGTTATTACTACATTGTGTGCATTTTGTGATATGAAATAAATGTCTGCTCAGTTTCTGTATGTTTTTCACGCTGCTCAAAGCGGCTGCAGTTATTATTCAGTAGCATTATTTTTATCCCCTCTGTGAATCATCACATTAGTGCTGACAGTTACTCTGGCAGCTTGTATATAAATATATATATATATTAAAAAAAAAGTCAATACAGGTTTTCATTACAAAATGTTTGAGAGAAAAAAATAAAGACGTCAAGAGGGGTACTGTGTTTTAAGTAATTTGTTGAATGGTGACATGAATCACACAAGGAAGTAAATCCAAGAGATTTTGTGTCAAAACTTGATTGGCTGATTTTTCTCATGTTAGGTCTGCAGGTTGAACACAAACACACCTTTTTGATTTAGAGTATGAAAAGCAAAATGTTAAAAGTTATATTAAGTATGATTTAACGGTGTGACTGACAGAACCAGCACACAATACTAAACCAAGAGGAGAGCCATTCTTAACTGGACAACAAAAAGATATATATATATATATATATATATACACATACATACTGTATACAGTATATATAAATTTACATGAACTCAATCATACATTACATTAGGCTAAAATGGTTCAAAAACAATGGTGCCAAAGGAAATCAATCTGCTCGACAGCAAATTAACATCCTGAGACCTCAGCACCTTCAAAATTCTTTTAAAATTAATTTTTATTCTTTAAAATTTCCCAATGTTGCATTTCATCTTATTTTATAGACATTGTGGTTTGTAGTGAGAGTAGGGAGCAGGTTGAAGAGAACCTTGAAAGTTGGAAGGATGGTCTCCAGAGTGGAGTGGTGCAAGTCGGTAAAGCAACGAGATTAAAAATGTGTGAATGTGAGGGAGACAGCAGCAAGGGACAGAGCTCAAATATGCTACTTGGGAGCAACAGTAGAGCGCAAGAGAGGTGAAGAAGAGCGCGCCGGCAAGGTGGAAAGGATAAAAACGAGTGTCAGGGCTGATTTGTGACAGAAGGAGAGCTGCTAAAGTGAAGGAGGTTTACAAGATGGTAGTGAAACCAGTTAATGTTTGGTTTGGAGCTGGTTGCACTAACAAAAAGATGAAGAGTGAAGCTGGAGGTGGCAGAGATGATTTTCAATGGGAGTGACCAAAATGGACAAGATTAAAAACAAGTTTATTAACATGGACACATGCAGAGAAGGGCTAGTGGATATGTTGGAGAAAGGGTGTCAAAAATGGAGCTTCCAATGGAAACACAGAAAAGTGTCCTGGCTGTAGTGAAGGAAATGCAAATGGGCGATGTGACAGGAGAGAAAGCTGGGAGGAGGTGAAATACAGGCAGTGGCAACCCCTAAAGGGAGCAGCTGAACATTTTGAGATTTTAGTATAAATTGCACTTTGGTCTAGACACAGGATGCTTGTTTTAAATAAGCATTATGGTAAATTGGTAATAGAATATATTATTAACTGTGGCAGTTTCAAAATAAAGATATGGAAAAGAAATGATTGTGCTTTTGGGCATTTGGCATAAAACAAATTGTCAAATCTTTCATATTCGCTTGCTGCCCTAAAAAAGGGTGCAGCCGAATGAAACTTAACTTACTGAAAGATTTGTTGCCTCTTCTCTTAAATGCAGCAGCACGTTGTGTTGGTTAGAATCAGATTTGAGTTGATCGAGTAAATTTGATTGTAGGAAATAGCAGCTACCGGTACATATCTTATTGTACCCGGTCTGTGACGATCTGCTTCTTCTACTTAGGAGCCTGAATCAGACGGTTGATTAAATTTTCCTCTGAGGTTTATCATGGTCATGTCACTGTAACTGAACAATAGTTTTTATTTTTAATTGTGCTCAAAACTGAGTACGTATTCGTCAGATCAATTAAAAGCCCTCTCTCTACTCAATGTGAGACACTGTTTAACTGATTTTACATGAAAATGTTGTTCATGTGTTTCTAATATCTGGCAGTTTTTATGCCTCCACTTATTTTAGAAGCATTTTGACCAATATCTAGCAATAAATTCAGAGGCAAAATTAAACTTACTTACTGGCAATCTTTTCTTTATTCAACATTTTTATTGTAACACATCACATTATCATGTCCATCGAAAAGAAAAGACAACCAGACCGAGGTTGACAGACAAAGGGAAAACTATCAGGGGCTCAATGATAGTGCCTGCAAACATGAATAATATTTGGAACATGAGATGAAAAGTCTGAACAGAAAAGGCATCTTTAAAAAAAAATAAAAAGTTCTACATCAACAATAAAACAGACCCTGTGGAGGTAGGATGAGATGAATGGAAGGGCAAGACAAGACCAACATTACAAACATTTTTAACTTTTTTTTTTTTTCCTTCAAATGTGTCTTAAATCTTCAACCGTTCATCACCATTCGGACGAGTTCTGTGAGGAGAAAAGGAGAAACTGTGTTATTTTGTCAAATATTTGAACAAATGAGATGCAGTCACTCACAGATACAAGTTATCTGAGCCAGGATTCACATTAAAAAGGACCTTAAAAACTTAGAATAAGAAAGCATCTTCTTTACCTTAATAATTGATGCAGCCATTGGCATCTTCATGTCCTGCTAAAAGCGTCTCCACCTCGTCTTCTGTCATTTTTTCACCTGAACATGCACAAATAAATGAGATGGTTATCAGTATTTTGACAAGACAATGCAACACAGAATACAAGTGTTGAAAGGAAGCAACAATCTGCCTCGGTACTTTGCAGACCCTACCTAATGTGGTGAGGACATGACGCAGCTCGGCCCCCATCACTGTCCCATTTCCCTCCTTGTCAAAGACGCGCAGACCTTCAACAATATCGTCAAACGAGCCCTGGTCCTTGTTCTTCGCAATGGCCTGAAACATTGGCAGGAACTGCTCAAAATCCAGCATCTTATGATTCATCTCTGCAAGAGGTAAAAAAAATAAAAATAAATACAGTCAATTATTTAGTTTTACAAATGTAATAAAATTAAATCGATTTTTCTGGTTGTACAAAGTGTGAGACTCTACATGACTAATAGTCAACCCAACAGCTAAGACATAGAGCAGCAGTTAAAACTCCTCTGTGCAACTGGAGAAATAAGACACTTGCCTTCTAGCTTGGGGTTTCCAAGAACTTTGAGGACTTCAGCATTGATTGGGTTCTGCCCAAGGGCTCGCATCACGTCACCACACTGACTGTAGGAGATTTTTCCATCACCCGTCCGGTCAAACAACAAGAAGGCCTCTTTGAACTCTAACCATGACACACAAATGTAAGAGTTCAGTTCACTTCTAAGATAAGTCAAACACATCTGTTTATGATTTGCCTAAAGCTGTTAACACATCAGATTAATGATCCTGACACTGTCACAGTGCATTTAGAGCAGTGTCATATCAGAGCTCACAACCAAATAAGCTCTTCACATTTGCACAGATGAAAGTATTGTTATTATATGTCAGGGGACAAGTCTATTACTTCCTTTATTAAAAAACAAAACATTTAAAGCAATTAAAACTGTTTAATATGTAGCTCTTGATTTGAACAGTAATCACATAAATAAATATAATTTTATACTATTCATTTAATCACGTTCTGTTAAATCCAACAATGTTCAGTCAGGTCAAGTTAAGTCAAGTCAACTTTATTTATAGAGCACATTTAAAACAGAAACTGTTATCAAAGTGTTTAATGACACTAGGAGAAAAATTTATGAAAAAATACCAAACACTAATGATAATACTGAAGAATTAATAACAAGCATTTAAAACACAGGAGCACAGAACAAAACAAAAACAAAAAAAAAACAACGCTAGGCCATCTGGACAGGTTTTTTTTTTTTTGTTTGTTTGTTTGTTGAGAGACGTTTCGCATCCATCCGAAGGGCTTCATCAGTCTTTGAGGAGTCTTGAATGTCTTGAACCACCTTGGTGTACTACTTAGTGGGTAAACCAGTTTGTTTGTGACGTCTCAGACTGATGAAGCCCTTCAAATGGAGGGTAAAACATCAACAAAAAAGAAACTGTCCAGATGACATGACTGAACATTGTTGGATTTTTTTTTTACCTGGATTATTGAGCATGAACCTTGATATTCTGTTAAATGTTTGCCTGCAAATACTTTTCGCTTACCGGTAAGACTGAGTCTCATGATTCTTTGTAAAGCCACCAAGTTTAGTTATAGGTTGTGTATCTATTATATTATTATTTTGAAAAAATACATATAAATTTGTTTATATCAAAATTACAATACAGTACAGGTAGTCCTCAACTTACGAACGGGTTCCGTACCTACAAACCGTTCTTAACTCGAATTTGATGTAAGTCGAA
>JARVGS010001636.1:29717527-29728493 GCA_031762315.1 Hypsolebias antenori | reverse complement strand
CCGGGGGAGCTGATGGTGTGGGTTAAGGGCCTTGCTCAAGGGCCCAGAGTGGGGCAGATGAGGGTGGAGACAGGTGTTATCGTAAATATCGTAATATACAGTAAACTTCAAAATCTAACTATTAGATGTATTTTGATGTACAAATATCTCATTAACGCAAATCACCAAGACTGACTTGAGCGTACTTTGAACACTATATGTGTACTTGGTTAGCAACACATTGGTTTCAGCGTTTGTAACGTATGGGGGAGACACTAATGTGGGGGAGTGGGGGATCTGGGGGTCCTCCCCCAGAAATTTTTGAATGAAGCAGATGCCATTTCCTGCATTCTTATGATGCATTCTGGGCTACTCAACCCATCTTTGTATGAGTTAACTGTTGAAAAAAAAAAGCAGCAGCAATTAACTGTTTTTCTTCTTGTATTGTTGAGGTCACATTGTCCTCATTCTTTGCAACAAGCTAAAATACAAGGTATTACCCTGTACACAGTGCATTTCCAATTATACTCGCACCACACCCAGGGCATTATTACTAGAAGTGAAGATATCACATAATTGATTTTGAATTAACATTTTTAAAGGCTTAAAATGTGTTCCATACTTAAAGAGCTGTGAAGAACATCAAGCTATAAAAAAATGTTAAATGGGGTTTTAGCATTTAATTTTTTTGCACAAATTCTAATTGCAAAAAAGCTTTTTAGCTACCCGGTATTTCTTTGTGACAGAAGTTTGTCGCCACTGCACTGAGGAATCTGCAAAAGTGAGGAATGCAGGTTTATTACTTGTGAAAGAAGAGGTAAGAATCTTCCACCTGCCCGAAAAGTAAACACACTTGTCAAATTGTTTGAGCTTTCAACCATTTTTTCTCTCCTTTTATTAGGACCCAACCCTTTTGGTAATAAAGACGTCACACATCCTTGTATGAGAAACAAACCTTACAATTGAATTTCCTGGCAGGAAAACCTTCAGTTCTTACAGATGAAGGAAATTTAAATTCTTGGAACCAGAACGGTCACCGAATAACCATCGGACATTAACACAGCGGTGTAAACAAAGGCACAACATGACCAAGTGTACAATAAAATATGCATTTATTTATAGTGAATCAAATATCTTTCACTATAAACCATCACACAGATTGTGTGCTTAAAAACTGCCAAATTAGTTCACACAATTACTATACCGACCCGATTTTAATGTCAGTACTAACATAAATAAATTTCAGATACAAATACAGAACTGTACACTTTTCCCTTGCAGAAAAGTTCAATATCAAAAAGATTGTCAAGAACTAGATGTGTGGCATCGTCATCATCAAAAACCAAACAGCTGTTTTTTTAATCAACAATGAGTTCAAAGGAAAAAACTTAAAATAATTAGTTTTAATTGCACTGTCATTTGTTTTAATATAATTTGGTGCATAAAACGTGCCAATGGTAAAAATGTAAAATTGTAGTTTTTAATACTTTTCTCCCCCAAAAGAGATAAACACATTTCAATAGGCAATTGTTGTGATTCATTAAAAAAATTCAAAAGGAAAAAAGGCTTTAGTTAAAAACAAACACAAAAAAACAGCAAATGTTCTTTTCAAAAGGTGCATTCAAATCCAAATCAATCCAGTTCTAGAAGTACTTGGTCATCAGTGCACATCCTTTTTTTTTGTTGTACATTTGCAAAAGAACTGGTGAAAATACTTTTTGTTTTAAGGATAAAATGAACGGTTTGGCCCATCTAGAATTTTAAATCAAGGGACCTCTTTGAAACAAATAAAACAAAACTAAAACGCTCAAACCTCGGCTTCAAGGCTGTGCACATTACAACGGAAGGATTCAGTAAAATGATAGTCCACCTTCCTCTCACCCGTGTAATGTCACAGTGCAAAGTCACATGTGCAGCAGCTCATACAATCTCGGTTTACAAGGCACAAAATATGTGTTCAGGAAGGGCAGAAAACCAAGAAATTAAGTTTGTAGCACGGTGACAGTTGTTTCAGGAAGGTAAAAACCATGCAGGTCACTGCATCCTCATCCAGCTGGTTTGAATATCAAAGCAAAAATCTTGAGGGAAATTTAACTTCTGCTTGAACAGCCAAAAGTGATGGAATGAACGCAGGCCCACAAACTACAGCTAGTCTGCCTTCACTGCCGTTCCGTTCTTTGTAGGAATCTTTGGATAGATCAGAGAAATTAAGAGCATTACAGTTACTGTTGTATTAAAAAAAGAAGCATAATGACACTATTTGGTAAGAATATGGATTGAATAGTAATTTTCCTGGCAGAAAAAAGGAACCAAACAGTAAAGCAATGTGGTGAATAAATAATAAAAACAACAAATGTGTTTACTCCCATATTTGCACAGATGTACAGTTAAAAAAAAAAAAAAAAGCTGAAGATTTTAATATCTTGACAGTCTTACAATGCTTTTCATAGTAGCTAATAAAAAGACAACTATGTGCACCTTGAGGCTGATTTGTTTCATTAATAAGTGGTTATTCAGAAATTACTCTGTGTTACACAATCAAATGAATCCTGGTCCCCCTTTAGCCATGAAGTGGTGCTTTTGTGCATGTTTGCTTTGTGATGGTGAAGAGGTCATTTTGAACTTTCTGACCTTTGATTGGAAAACTTTCATAAAACAATGAGCTAAACAATTACAAAATACTTGATGACAACTCGTCATCCAAATAAACTTGAACATTAAAAACGTTTTAAATGAGCATTTAAGACATTAAAAGTAAAATGAATCTTCAGTAAGCTTAATGTAAATAAAATGTGACTGATTTTTACATGCAACATAATTTTACTTGTGCCTATTGTAAGAAAAGTCTTTTAAAACGCAGCTAAAATCAAGTTGGAGAGGGTTTTCATGCTAAAACTTAGCTGAACTTAAAAAGTTTTATGACGTTTTTGAATAAAACATGCTCACGGACAACGCACAAGATCAGGTTCATCCTGGTACAGTCCTAAGCTTGGAATGAAGTCACACAACTTCAGTAAGCGCGGAACAATAAACCAGAAATTAGATGTGATTACTGCAGTAGAAAAAACAAGTAAAAAAAAAAATCATTTAAATACCCAACTACTCACCTTTGTTTCAGAGTCAGTACAAGCTGACAAGTGTTCCTTGTTAAACTTGAAGAATTTACTTGTAAAAAGCACTCAATAAAATAATAATAATAATAATTAAAAAAAAAAGATAAAAATGATAAAAACATGTCTCGGGTTGAGGAACAGTCTTCCAGTCACATTTCACATTAAAAGAAGTCTTTCAGCTCCAGAATCCTTGAGAACTTAAAAACAAGTGGTCTGACTTTCTGCACTTAAGAACTACGAACCCAAATTACCAAAATGGATCAGTAAACATAAAAAACCCATCCAGTTACTGTCCGTCTTAAAATCTGTTCATCCAACAGAGGGTTAGAGTCAGTTTCCTTCTGGAGCTGCAGGAGGGTCTTTATCAGCTGCAGGAGGAGGATCTGCATCCTGCCTCTGGTCATCCTGGGGCGGATTATTCCCCTCTTTATGATTGTTCTCCTGAAAAGTCAGGTCTTGTTGTCCTTCTGCGGCATTTCGTGAAGTTAACTGTTCAAATCCGTAACCCTTTGGGATCGGGGCTTGGTATCTGTATTTGTAGCCAAAGGCACGCAGGTGATAAGTGTAGTATTCCAATAAATACATGCCTGCAGCATCTACGTAGTGGAAAGACACCGATATATCCGAGCAGCACTTAGGACCCTGGGAAAAGACACAATACATGGTTTAGAAACATTACCATAATGGTATTAATCAACCAGCAATGACAGGAGAAAAAACTAAACAAATGTGAACATAACAAGGTTATGTCAGGTTCTCTGGATGGATTCTTCTTTGTAGAAATGTCTCGTCTTTTATCCAAAAGACTTCAGTCTGAAGAGCTGCCCTCGCTCAGCCCTCTGTGAATAGCAAGCGGTCATCAGAGCACTGATGATCTGGTTAGGCGGATGGTCCTCCTTTTGCATGTGAACAACTAGTTTTGGCTGTCACCAGCAAACTGGTGGATCCACAGTGAGAAGGTGCTGCAGACTGAGTTTGTTGCAGCTCCTCAGACTGAAGAAGTCTTTTGGAAAAAAGAAGAAACGTTTCAACAAAGCGGAATCCGCCCAGAGGACCTGACTTAACCTTGTTACATCTACCTGGATTATTGCGCATGCATCAGGACAAGCGTGAAAATAGTTTATCTCATTTGAAATTAGGTGTAAAGATACCAGTAGTTGTTTCTGAAGCGGAGTTGTATGAAGCGATAACTCGTAATCGGTTAACTAAAATGAAGTAGCTCACCTACAGTTTGAAGAGTACGAGCAACAATAAGGTGTGACAGCATTTAAAAAATAAACTAAATGAAGTTCAGATAAATAAATAAATAAATAAAAATTTTAAATGTGTTTTGTCGGTGCCGGTGTGAATGTTTGCTTTTTAAAGTTTGGGCTGTGGAAACCACAACCTAATGTAGGTAGATGACTATGACTACAGATAACTACCACGTACAAACAGTCCATTATCCCTTTATCCCGTGTGTACACCTACAACAGCTTCAGCGCTTTGTCAGGATTTAGGAGAAATTCCGCAGCACTGGTTTCACTTACCTCTGCGATGGGGTAATAGCAGTAGCTCCAGTACCAGAAGCTCTTTGGGAACTTGGCAGTGAGATGTTGCTCAGGAATAAAGGGGTGAAATGTCTCTCTGTGTGCAGTGTCTCTGGAGTCTCCTGCCAGCACCCCAACCTTCTCCATGCACTGCCCCATTGCCAGGTCCTCCACAGAGGTGGTGTGTGTGCACACTTTGTTTTTAAACCCTTCTACGAATCTCCGCAATGCCTCTCTGCTCAGTACATAGCCTGCACCACCGCTCATGTATCCCTGCTTGGTGTAAGGCTTGAACCTTCGCCCGAAGTAAATTGGCTCGTCGGGTGTGTGGTTTGCAAGGACCCATCGCAGGTTGTCTACAATCACGTAGGTGTCGTCGTCTGCCTTGAGGAACCAGTCCGCCTCATCGGCATGATGCTCATAGGCATAATGGAAGGCTCGGATTGTTTTCCAGTACAGCTGATCGCGACCCTCTTTTGTGCCTAACCCCACTGTGGGGAAGTCGGGATCATCCACGGAGCTCATGAAAACCACAACATTGCAATGACGACTCCACGTTCGCTTCACGTGCCGAGCCTTTGTCTCCAGGTTTTTGGGTCCAGTCATCACCCAGCAAAGAACTCGCACCTTTCTGTACAACTCATCAGCCAAGTGGCTATCCTCACCTGGGAAGGAAACAAAACAATTAGTGTTCTTTTGTGTGCAATTTTCATTTGTACTAGCGAATAAATGTGTTCACAGCAGTGTGATCAAAACCACTTGAACAAACAAAATCAAGATCTACACAGTGAAAGTGACACACATGAAAGTCAATAGTTCTCATTGAAATTTTATACTGAAGAGCAACGTCTCTTTTGTCAATAGAAATTGGATGGTGGTACACGTTTAACCTTAACCCGCATGTATCCAAACCCTATGAAGGACACGTTTACACTTTAGACCCAGTAAGACACAAAATGTTAGATTAATTTCAACATATTTGTTTCTGTTGTAGCCACCTTTTTTTTTTCGCATTACACACAAAGTTTACTTAAACCAAAGTTCTCACAGAATCTGGATCTGCAAAACAAGATTCAAAGGCACGTTATTTATTTATCCGTTTAGTTTGTACACATGCAACTTTAAACCTTCCCCAGTCCCATCAATGTTTCACATAAAGACCTGATGGAGACAATGTGGTGTGATTTTGGTTGAACAGACTACTGATGTGCAAGCAAGGCTTGCACCGAACATCTGCCACAAAAAGTTAAATCACTTGCAAACAAATATAGAAATGTAGTTTGTAAACACAGCTTTGTAATAATGACATATTAATATTGAACCAAACTTAGAAAAGAGACTACCTTTATAAGATGGGTTCAAGTTTAAAAACTATTTATTCCATTTAGTTGTCTTAAGATACTGATTCAGTTTAACTGCCTGTACTTTTATTCTTCCCTCTGGTTGAACTGGGACTCAAATCACCAAACTTGTCATCACAGTTGCAAAACAGTAAAACTTAACAATACTCAGTGACGGACAACCAACATGCATGGTATTTGAAATATAATGGCCAATGATTTATTGCAGTCCTTTGAGACACTGATATTGTGTTTACTGATACTGCAAAGAGGATAAATGTGCTATTTATTATGCCGCTCTTAAGAAAAACCTTGGCAGCTCCTGTTGTGGGCAAACAACATGCAAACGATACTGAATCTCTTAATGACTGCAAAAATTAGGGTTCATTGAAGAGGTGCAGAATGTAGATCAGCCGAACAGCATCAGAATCCAGAAGAGCCCACCCCCTTCACAAAGCTTTTACACTGTTCTTATCCCCTGAGTCATAACAGTGCTCGTCTCTTGTGCACTCAATCAGAGGACGTACTGGGTCAAGTCCTCAACCCAGACTTCATGGCATTTTGTTTCTATCTATGTAGGTCACCAATAACATTTCATGTCACTGCCTTCTACTTCACTCTCTTTAATGATGAAATGGAATATTTTCTTCTAAACAGAAAAATGTCTGCATGCCATGAAGCATTTTCACTGATAAAGCAAGTTGATATCTCCTAAAAAGATGTGTATGTAGAGTTCTGAAAAAGGTAGCCACCCTCTGCCTACTAGACAACTTGTGTGTTTAGGTTGACTGTGACCTCTGCTGTGACCCTTCACAACTATGTTTATCCCATCAGTGTTCAATTTTTGTAAAAGTGTCATACTACGGTCCAGATGAAAACTAGTGTATCTGTAAAAAAAAAAAAAAAAAAAAAAAAAAAAATATATATATATATATATATATATATATATATGTATATATATATATATAAATACATAAAGTACTGTTTCTACATGCAAATGTTGAGTTGAGAAAATAGAATGTTTTGCTTAAAACACTACTTTTTATTACGTTTACAGACACAAACACAATTTGCTTTCTATAATAGTACTTTTTTTAAATAGCTTTATCAGTTTCTTTTAATGTGTTTATCTAATGGTCAGTTTTCCCACTGCCGTTCTTTGAATTTTGACTGTGTATATAGTACAAGATAAATTTATAAAAATGACAAACTACAGATTAGCCATTTACTTCACCTTATGGTAATACTATACAGCCCAGCTCGTTAAACCAGTTCAAGTACCGGTATCTTGTTTGCTCTTTCATTTTAGATGTTCAAAAACAGGTTCTGATTTATTTTACTATTACACAGAAACCCAGAAGACTGTTTAAAAAAAAATAGACTGCAAATTGTGTGCTTAAATTTGTGGCCATTTAAAGGGTCTTGTAAGTCATAGAGAGCGTAGAGAAGTTGTTCGGTGTAAAGGGGGACCAACAATAAACTCATTGATTTCCAAGCTTGCCCACAATTTGTCATATTATCTGGTGCTGTTAGATCTTACACAAAGCTGTGTTGTCATCTGTGTGAGACTTCTGTGGTCTATAGCCTCTCCACCAATTTTAACTTGTCTGATGGGAACTGAGCAAGTTGGTGTCATGAGTAAAAATAGTCTTTGTTACCTTTCTGTAACAGTTTGTGATGAAAATCGGATGAGATCAAACCCAGTAACTTAATATGGCACAAAAACAGTTTGGCTCAATAAGCTGAGCAACATAAAGGCAGGGTGGATCATTTACCTACCAGCTGTTCAGAGAAAACGGGTTGTGAAATTGTGTTTTTAAATAACTTAAGAGCAAGGGCCAAACTTTCCAGTGATTTTTTTTTTATCCCGTCCCTTTGAATGATGCAACATTTCTCACTGCAGCAATTTTTCATTTCATTGTTCTGTAAATGAAAATCAAAATATTCTGACTAGTATGACCAATAAACGATTCACACAGTTTGACGCAGTAGGAATTATTTTAATGACAATCTTGCGAAAGAAATTAGGTTTTGAGATTTTTTTTCCCATTAGAAGTGACTTCCAATCCCATGTAAATAACATACCACAATGTTTTTTATTTGCGTCACTGTCACTAGCATGTCTGAATAAGCATGATAAAATTACAGAGAAAACTTTAAAATGAAGGAATAATTAAATACTGTTGCTTTAACAGACCTATGAGTGTACTAACATTGGCAAATTATGATGACTCAGAAAGCCTTACTAGAACAGAACTCTTAGTGCTGACTGAATTTGTGGTGGTCATTCCTTCTTATATCCCAAGGGGGGAAAAAAAATTCTTGGCTAGTGGGTTGGAATAATGGGGATTTGTGTTGATCATAAATAGGAAAAATACCCAGAATTCTATTTGTCATCCAGTTGTTTATATATTATGATTATGAAATGACCTCGTCAATAGATACCAACAAGGATGCTGAATGTTCGCTGCTTCTTCACGTCTCAGTGGACTCAAGGTAAAATAAATTTTGGAGTTTGCTCTGTGACTCACTGGCTCCTGAGGCTCTTCTACCAGGGCAGCCACCAAAGATCCTTTTTTGTCAAGCAAAATTCTAACACCTGAAACATACGGACAGCCTGCTCGCTGTTCAGGTGAAGCCGAGATGGAGTTGTGCTGACTTACAGTCTCCCAAATTGACACTCAACAACTGGACCACCCTGATGTGTCTTCCACTCATTAAGAAACTGGGAATCTTTCTGCATCCATGATTTACTCACAGGAGCTCACAACGAAAGTTTGTTTACTCCCAGGCTGCTCACACCCTTCCTTTCTCAGCACTTCAACGTGCTTCGTCACACCGCTTACTGTACATGTCATCAGAACGCTCTCTTACTTCCTACTTGTTGTTCTGAAAAAGCCACTGCACAGAAACATGCTGGGTTGGATGGAAGATAGGGAGTGAATTTAAATCTGCTTTGACCCTTAAAGAGTCATTCACAGCTCGAGAACATTAATATGGAGTTGTTTAATACACAGTCTATTTCAAACAAGTCCTGCTTCTTACATTACTACATTTTGGATTGCTGTTTGGACTTGCTGTGCCTCACAGAAACATGGCATCAAACAAACACGTTCTCGGCTCTTAAAAAAGCCTGCCCTCCTAGATATTGTAATCTGCAGAAAGCCCACAGCAGGGGACGTGGTGGTGGCCTGGCTGTTATTTATTACAGACCTAGATTTGTCCCTGTTTCCCCTGCCAGATTTAACTTATTCTGAATGTTTAGCATTTACAAGCAAACTCCTATTTTCCATGACCTCTCTCCTCATAGATCAACCACCCAAGCCCCACCCAGCCCTTCACCTCTGAGATGTCAAATTGTTTTTCATCTTTTTTTTTTAAAACTATATCTGCTAAACCCTCATTACTTGGTGATTTTAACATTCATGTCGATGACCCTTCCAGTCACTTTGCTGCTGAATTTCTTTTTGCATTGTGTTAATCTCAAGCAACACAATGTTCCCTTAACTCTACGCAATCTTGGCATCTCTGACCACAAGGCCATTTCTATGGAGCTTCCTTTTCCATCTCAATTATGCAAACAAGAGTGCCAAATCTTTTTTCAGGAACCTAAAAACATCAACCAAGATATCATGGCAGCAAACCTTCTGCACTGCCTCACTGTTTACTCATCATCACTTAGTGAGTCAGTGGACTTCTACGATAAAAGACAGTGATCTTTGGACCTACATGCACCTGTTAAAACTGGATCTGTCAGCTTTACCCATCAGCTTCCTGGTATAATGATGAGCTGAGACTTTGAAAGATGAGCCATCAGCTCTGGACATAGAGCTGATTGTATTATAACTGAAAACAATAATCAACATTATTCATATTCACACCTGTCATAATCAAATAAGGCAAACTTCACTAATGTTTTTTTTTCTTAAAAGCATAGAAAAAAAAGGTAAACAGTCAGACTGTAGCTGACTCAGTCCAAGTACAGTGAATGTGTGAAAAACATCAGACATTATTCAAGTCAAAAGTAACTATTGAAAACAATTAATGGTGAGTCTGGAAGACAATGCAAGGGTCAGGGGTCATAGTTAGGGGAGCACATCTTCATGCTACACTTTCCACAAACAGGCTAATCTGGAGCATCAAAAGATCTATATGAAGGCCCTCCATGAAGCATGTTCCAACCACTACTCTATGATCATTAATAACAGCCCTGGGAACTCCAAACAACTCTTTTCCACAGTAAACCATCTCCTTCAACCTCAAACCTCTTCACTTTACAGAAAGGACTGAAGAGCACAAAAATCCACACCATCTGGTCTGCCCTGACAGACAAGGCAGTTTCACCTGCACCACTTCACAAGTTCCAGGATTAAACTCTCAGCCCTCAAACTCTTCAATGCTTCACATCAGTCTCCCAGCAAGAAGTGACACCTATTATCAAACAAATGACATTGTTCACTAATGTGCCCTAGATCCTTTCCCCACTGCTCTGCTGAAAAGAAACATCTCATTCATCAGTTCTCTGATCACATCCCTGATAAACCTTTGCCACCAGACTGGTTTTGTTCCACCTATGTTGAAAAGTGTTATATCATCAAACCCCTCCTTAAAACATTCACCTTTGATCCAGATAGACCTGTTGCCAACCTTCCATTTATGTCCAAAGTGCTGGAAAAAGTGTTGCTGCCTGTCTATATGACCACCTCACCACTAATAATGTCTATAGCCCTTTTCGCACGGGATTGCGTAGTTTTACCTAGAGACCACATGCTATTTGTAATAATTATGGAGATAGATTGTGTTGTTAATCCCATGCGAATCGGTCATGTCAGTAATTTGTAAAATAAAAATTTTTATTTATTGGCCTTCCTCTAAGATCTTTACGTAAACTACGTAAAGATCTTAGTAATGTTTTCTTTTGCATTTTGTTGTTGGATGTAACTGGGACCCTGTGTACACAATTTCGTTTCATCACATGTACCACATGTGGTGCAAATGACAATAA
>JARVGS010001636.1:29687399-29706033 GCA_031762315.1 Hypsolebias antenori | reverse complement strand
TAAGTTGATGAGCCACACGATGAAGATCTGGGAGAGAGTTGTGGAAGCAAGACTTAGACAAGAGGTGACTATCTGTGTCAAACTCACTTTTCATGAACAAAAAGTTTAAAACTTTTTTCCAAATCATGGTCCCAACATCTTTCCTTGGTTCTAGGTTCATAAACAGGAGTTAAATTGGTCCCATTTGATGTTTTTTTTGTTGCTCCTCCACATCAAAATCAAATAATGCAGATTAATCCAACCTTTTTTTTCTGGCATCAAAGTTACTTACATTAAATTATTATTTTAATAAAAATGAGAAGAATAAACACATTGTTCATTTAAATTATAATATTAGTGGGCCTTAAAAGATGTTAACAAGGGCCAGATTTGGCTCACGGGCCTGGAGTTGGACCCATGTGGAAGGTGCCATTCGGCAAGATCCAGGGTTTTTATGTTTTATTATCCCTTTGCCTTGTCTGTTATTTGTGCTGCTGAGCGTGTGGCTTCAGATCACTTTTATTGTTTAATTCTCTACAAGTCCATTTATTTCCACTGATTTTGAAGTAAGCTTAAGATCACCCTCGTCTGCCTCCACCCACAGGAGTGAAGCAGAGGCCGTGGTCAGAGGAGGCCTCCATCGTTTTCAGAAACCACGTGGAAAAGAAGCCCCTGGTGGCCCAACTGGAGGCCGTGCAGGAAGCCACAAACCCGTGGGACAGGAAGTTGACGGTCTTCCTGGTCGACACGTCGCAGGAAGAAAGGGACATCTGGATGCACGACATCATGGCCGAGTTCGGAGACGAGCCGAGCAACGAGCTGTAGACAATACGAGCTCACTGTCCTGACGATCACTGAAGACAGGAAGTAAAGCTTTTCAGTCTTTACTCATCTAGACGATGAATCTACACGATGATAAAAGTTAGATTTTACTAGCAGAAAGTGGACTTTTGTGGTTTTATAGCAAGTAGCTCGACTCAGACATAAAGACAAGAGCTTAAGGAACTGAAATGACTAATTATGGGCTCTATATAAAATATTTTTGGCTACAAACAAATTAAATAGTGCAGAGAACTGTTTGAGCCTTAAAGTGTCCCAACATTATTTATCTGAGGAGCAGACTGCTTTGAATTTAACTTCATCACAAACTCTCATCTTGAGCAAACATGAAGGCGACAGTGGAAAGAAAAAACTCCCTCATGGGGAAGAAACCTTTAGCAGAACCAGGCTCAGGACAAGCTGCTTTGACTAGCTGGGTTTGAGAGGAACAGATACACAATGGCAGGTCAAGAATCACACGTTAAGATAGAAATAGTATCAAAAGAAAACTATTTAACTTTAACAAATCATTTAAGGATATTGGGTCAATCTGCCTTCACTACTCTGAGCCTATAGCAGCAACAAGCCAAACCTAACTATAGGATTTATCAAAAAAGAAAGTCCTAAGCCCAGTCTTAAAACTGGACAATGTGTCAGTTGGTTCCACGAGAGGAGCCTGATAACTGAAAGATCTTCCATTCCACTTTCTAAGACAGGGCTATTCAAATGACGGCCCACGGGCGACTTTAATTCAACCCATTTCATAAAAAATAAATACTTTTTTTTTGTTTGGGTTCTGTTTATTGAATTTATAATTCAATGCAATAAAATAAATTTAAAATTTAACAGATTATTGTAAACTTTGGTTTATTTACATAATGATTTTAATCACTGGAAGTCCGGCCCCCGAGCTGTTGCCTTTCAGAAACTGTGGCCCCCCCTGAGCAGTTTTGAGTAATAGCCCTGCTCTATGAACCGCAAGTAAACCAGCAGTCTGAGATTGAAGTGCTCTGTTAGGAAAATATGGAACACTGACATCTCTAATATAAGATGGAGCTAGGTTGTTGAGCACTTTGTAGGTTAGAAGTAAGATTTTGAATTAAATTCTGGACTTGACAGGGAGCCAATGGAGAGAAGCTAAAACTGGAAAGATATGATCTCTCCCACTAACTCCAGTTAAGACTCTGGCAGCAGCATTTTGGATTAACCAAAGACTTTAAAGTATTTGGACACCCAGATAATAAACCATTGCAATAGACGTGTCTTAGAGGAGGCACAACACTTGTTTTTACTATGTGGCACGCTTACAAAAAGTCTTAATGAAAGGTCTGTGATATGTTTTAGTAAAAATACAGCAGGATTACAGGAGCAGACTCATTCTGAGTAATATAACAACCTGGTGGTCATTTAATACACTAGTAGTATTCACATAATAATTAGTGTTGTCATTTATTTGTTACGTCCACCCCAGAAGGGAAAAGGACAAAAATCAAGATGGCCGTCACAGCAAAAAAAAAAAAAAAAAATTGCAAACACAAAAACGGTGATAACTCCGCTAACTTTATATTTATTAGCATCACATCTGGTGTGTTAGTAGCGTAGCGCCTACCCATACACATACTGTAAGTGCTAACTGATCACACTTGTTTTTAAAACTTCACCAGTAACTATAAGAATAAACTTTGTCTATTAGCAAAATATTTCATGAACAAGTGGACGAACTGAAAAGAAACTCTCAGTCAGCAATCACTGGGTCTAAAACTAAATAACTTTTGCAGTTAACCCAATCCAAGATAGCCTCTACAGCTAAACGACCTTATACAAAAACGGCTACAACTACTTGACACACAGTTTCTGCATTTTAGCTAGTTTTTTTAAGTAAACAACGAGGAGGAATTTTTGTCCACTTCAGTTGCTCAAGATCACTGAGGTCTGACAGGTTCTGATTACCGTATACACAACTCAGTTTTAGCACCGTCTCGAATGTTTCCTATTTCTGGATAATCTTTCTCAGAGTGATTGCTGGAAAATAAGCTCAAAATGAAGGAAGGCAACACATCTGAAAGTTTCAGACATGACAGAAAGTCTGTATTTACTGAGGTGCAAACACTTACTGATGGTCAATCAATGTGAATTTAAAATACATTTAAATATTTTTTTTTTAATTTTAAGACGCGACTTCGGAAAAATGATGATTGTTCTTTTTTCCATGACTTTATATTTCAGTACCTCATTGTCTTGGTGAGAGGCTGTTTCTTTTGAATTCCCAGGCCTTGATACTCCCTCCCAGAAGTCAGAGTCCTCCACCTCTTCTGATGCTGTATTTATCAATATTTCAGCTGTTTCTCCTTAAAAACAAACAACGCAGACATAAAGACATGCCAAAAAGCTTAAATACTTACACCAGCTGTCATGGAAATCAAATGTCGAAGTACAGATGAAATAGAAAATATAGCATTTTATGTGAAAGTGCAGTGTGACTGATGCGTGTTGAATAATTTTGCTGGAATTTGTTGGAGAAGCTGAACTGTTAAAAGTTAAAACAATCAAAACAGAGGCTCAAATGACCAACACACAAGCTTACAGTAACTTAGCACAACAGTGACAAGCTAAAATGAGCAGAACAGCAGTAAAAATTTAAAATTAACAAAATACTGTAGTCGCTAAAATCTAATTGAATCTTAGGAAGACAAAAACAGAAGCCAAAGAAGTGTTTTAAAATTTCTTTTAGAAGGATTTGCAGCAATTTCAATGTATTTATTTTCGTTTGAAAAGTTACGAAGACCAAAAGTCAGTACATTATTTCAGATTGAGCTGATTGTTGTGACATACAGTGTATCTGGAAAGTATTCATATTTTATGTTACAGCCTTTTTCCTTGTTCCTCAAAATTCTACACACAATACCCCATTATGGCAATGTGAAAAAAGAATGAGATTTTTGGAAATTAATAATAGAAAACTAAGAAATCACATTCATGTAAATATTTACAGCCTTTGTCATGGTGCTCTAAATTGAGCTTAGATTCAGACTGTTTCCTTTAAGATGATTCTACATCTTAAATGGCGTCCACCTGTGGTAAACCCAATGGATTGGACTTGATTTGGAAAGGTACAGACCTGTCCATATAAGGTCCCACAGCTGACAGTGCATGTCAGATCACAAACACCAAACACAAAGTCAAAGGAATTGTCTGTAGACTTCAGACACAGGATTGTGTTGAGGCACAATTCTGGGGAAGCATACAGAAAAACCTCTGCTGCTTTGAAGGTCCCAATGAACAGAGTGACCTCCATCATTCATAAATGGAAGTAGTTTGGAACCACCAGGACTCTTCCTTGAGCTGGTCTGTCTAAACTGAGCTATCGAGGGAGAAAGTCTTTGGTCAGGGAGGTGACCAAGAACTCAAAGGTCACTCTGTCAGATCTCCAGCATTCCTCTGTGGAGAGAACCTTCCAGAAGGACAACCATCTCTGCAGCAATCCACCAATCAGGCCTGTATGGTAGAGTGGCCAGATGAAAGCCACTCCTTAATAAAAGGCAAATGGCAGCCCGTCTGGAGTTTGACCAAAGGACCTGAAGGACTCGCAGACCATGAGAAATTAAATTATCTGGTCTGATGAGACAAAGATTGAACTCTTTGGTGTGAATGCCAGGAGTCATGTTTGGAAGAAACCAGGCAACAGGCCGATACCATCCCTACGGTGAAGCATGGTGGTGGCAGCATCATGCTATGGGGATGTTTTTCAGCAGCAAGAACTGGCAGACCAGTCAGGATAGAGGGAAATATGAAAGCATCAATGTACAGACATCCTGCATGAAAACCTGCTCCAGGGCGCTCTTGACCTCAAACTGGGGTGACAGTTCGTTTTTCAGCAGGACCACAACCCAAAGCACATGGCCCAGATCTCAAAGGAGTGACTTCAGGACCACTCTGTGAAGGTCCTGGAGTGGTCAAGTCAGAGTCCAGACTTGAATCAAATTGAACATCTCTGGAGATTTGAAAAAAATCCAAAAATGGCTGCACAAACATCTCCCACCATCCAACCTGATGGAGGTTGAGAAGTACTGCAAAGAAGAATGGGACAAACTGCCTAAAGGTAGGTGTGCTAAGCTTGAAGCATCATATTCAAAAAGACTTGAGGCTGGAATTGTTTTCAAAGGTGGAAAGTATTAAGCAAAGGCTGTGAACACCTATGTAAATGTGACTTCTTAGTTTTCTATTTTTCATAAATTTACAAAAATCTCACTCTTTTTTCACATTGTCATAATGGGGTATTATGTGCAGTATTTTGGGGAAATAGATTAATTTAATACGATTTGGAATAAGGCTGTGACATAACAAAATGTGGAAAAACTGAAGCACTTTGAATGTTTTCAGGATTCACTGTATGAATAGTTAAAATAGCAGAAAGCATGCTGAAATATTTTGAGTTTAAAAAAGATATGAACAAAACAGTAAACAGCAACAATGGTGTGATTTCTGACACTGCATTCACAATTCCTATTGTGAATTCAAGTTTTTATTAAAAGGCACCTTTTCTATCTGATGGGTTATGATCAGTGCTGGATGGAGGTGAGACTTCCTCTGCTGTTACTTCCACTGCTCCCCCCGTCTCTTCATTACCAGCTAACATCTCATCAAGGGTCTTCAGCTCCTCTGAGAGCTGCTCTACTTTACGTTTTGTGTCCGCTGGGAATAGACATACAGATTGGAAGGAGACAAAGAAAAAAGAAAAGCTGACAAATTAATTTTTTATGGAACAAAACAGCAGATTTCTACATCATAAACCAATTTTGTCCATATAACACAGTTCCATTTACCAAAGAAACATATTTGTTTGTTTCTATTTCTTTTATATAACATTACTGTCACACTTTAAGGTGCTTCTTTCCCAACAGCTGACTGTGTCAACAGATATCACAATATTTAGGCAGCGTGGTGCTTTCAGAACACTGCCACAGTGTAAACTTTATGTAAATGTAAACTTACATGTACATACTAAATGTAAAAATGTAAATAATGTAAACTTTAAACTCACAAACTTGAGCCTTGACGTAATCCATGTACTGTTGGGCACTTAGTGCAGGCTGACACACTATACCCTGTGGCTTGGCAGTGGATGGGGGCCGCAGGAAGGGATGCTGGCAGGTACGACTGGTGTGAATCGTCAACACATAACGACACGACTGAGGTTCATCGACTCGAGCGATGTAGTCACTCGAGCCTTCTTCACACACAAACTGGAAAACATTAAGTAAAAAAAAAAAAAGTCAGCATGTTTATAGAATAAAAGGTACTAACAAATGCACAAAAACATTTTACTGCTATTAATGAGTCCAAAGTTTTGCACAGAAATTAAGGAATTTGAAGTAGCAACAAAACTTTAAAAAGAAAAACAATAGAAATCCTGTGGATTCAAACATCTCACCCGGACTTCGGTCTCTCTTGGATTCCCATTGAGGTCACACTTGGAGCCATTTACATATGTCTGGCTGTGGTATCGTTTCAGTTTGTGCTGTTTGGAGGCCTGCAATGTAAATCAAAACAATGCTTTCATTAAATGATTTGTTCTATTTTTAGACAATTACCTGTACATATTGCTGCATTGTGTTTTACAGCTATTAAAATAACATAATGCAATAAAATAGAAAGGCTGCATTGAGTACATTCTGTAAAATCATCGTCAGAGCAAATATGCACTTGGATGAACTTTACCTTTGCTGTTTCATTGGTCCAATCAAATTCTGACTCATAATACCCAAGAAAAAGGACGTTTCCTTTAATTTCTGATTCTAAAAAAAATATATATATCTGTCACAAATAAGTCCTAAAGAAAACAGAGCTGAATTTGTGCTATGTAGTTTGACTTATCAAATGAAAATATGAATAAAAAAAAAAAATCAGAAAAAAATATTTTTACCTTCTAGGTGATACTGTCTAATATATTGACCATGACAAAACTCATATGTCCACCAGTCCTTTGTCTGCAAAGAAGATAGCAAATAACGTATCTGTTCACACAACTTGCCTAAAGTCAGAAACAATTATTTTAACAAGCCATTTGTCTAAAAAGATATAAGAAGCCAATATATTTTTCTCTGACAATCTCAATGTGTGGCACAGGTTGCAAAAAAAAAAAAAAAAGCTCTTGAGCTTTTAACAAAGGGATTAAATAAGTAGAGAGACACAGACAAGCGGAGGGCCAACCTTAACTAAACATTGGGCTTCGTGCATTGGTCTGAGCAGGTCTGGGATGTCTGGTCCAGTGTAGCCCTCCGAGTCCGGTTCTGAAGCTGGATCCTGGTGAAACCTGACTGCCTGGGCTGGAAGCCGACACTCATAAAGCTGCTTGTACTTGTTGGACACCATCATGACCTCCTCTGTCTTAGTCTAAAAGATGAAGAATGTGATATACCCAAGAAGTCCATGTAAACTGTGTCTGTGACATTTAATGGCTGCACATACATGTGGAGTTAAGAGCCCGATATTATACTAATAATCAGCTGTTTGTACTTTAAATGACAAATAATAAAGTGAGAACTGTTTTGTTGACACTGCTGACAGCTGTCACATTTTATGTCGTAAACAACTTCTGCCTTTTACCATACCGAGTTTTATACAATTGCATCAAGTTTTAAGTACTTAGCAATGTCATAACATAGATGTTACTTCAAGTTTTATTTAAAAAATAAGATTATACGAAGATATAAGTCGATAGCAAACTGTGTAACCAACACTCTAGCTAACAAGCTACACATTAGCGCCTGGAAAAGCCCTGACTCACCTGCCCCATGATGACGGGGTCAGGAAGAATTTGAATCCCGTATTTCATTTCATTCAGCTCTTCCAAATTCAAGAAGGCTGGGACACAAAGGGGACATATCAACACAAAAAGACACAGCCTCTTGAGCCACCGCACCGAGGAGGTAGCCATCGCTAACCCTCTCTGCTTTCACCTCAACAAAGCACTGCGCTAGCAACAAAACAGAACGTCTGACATGGTGGACGCGGATTGGTCGGTCTGAGAAACTCTACTCTCTCATTGGTCAATTCTTGTGTCCATCAATCGTTTGTCAATTTTAGGGTTTGTTGGTTTGTAAAATGTAAAGACAGATTAAGTGGGCGGCATACATCGAACAGAATATGAACAACGTCCTTACGGGCTGTTAGTTAGAATCAAACAAACGCATCCTCAAACCGAACAAGCTTCAGAAGCGGTCAAATGAGGCGTGTCACAATCCAATTTAAATGAATCGCTAATCATTTTTTTAATCGTTTTAAATGTTGAATCAGTAGTTTATTGTCTTTGACAGTGTTTTTTTTTAAAGAATATATAAAATAAACAAATAACATAAAAATATTCCTCCTATTACGCTTTTTAAGGGCTCAACCTGTTTACTGGAACAAGAATGGGGCGTACATTATTACAGTATAGACAACAGTGAATGCGCGCAGACGCCCACTCCCATATGAGATAGAACAAGCAGGTCATGATGCCTGGATAAATAAATCCCCACTAGCTGTTGTTTTTTTTTAATAGCATAAAAATTAAAATAAGCGTGGTTTGCTGCAGCTGCGCACGGTTAACACCGGGTCTCCGGTCGGTTTGAAGGTGCGCTGCAGCCGCGGCTGCTGCAGGGGGAGCATCGGTCCGCCGCGCCGCGCCGCGCTGCGATGTGCGTCCGCCTTTTCATTTGCCTCTTCTCCTCTTTTTCTCTCCGTCTAATCCTAGTCGCAAGGTGCCTGAGGAGGAACATATTCACCAAGGAGTTGCTTGCAGGAGGGAGGTGACACAGCTCGTCTTAAAAAGAGGTGAGCTGTCTGCTCATGTGCTTTTTCTATAATAAGCCTCTGGTTTTAGAATGGAAAAAGTGGGGGCCTGTTCTTAGCAAGGCATTTTCCTCGGGATTTCTTGCAGTTTATTTGCTTAAATAGACACGAGGAAATAAATGTATCATTTTTACAGCATGAGTTTTGGATTAATTGTCTAAATGAGGAGATAACGGGATTCCGTAATCGTTAGAGGCGTTCGACCGCTAATCAGGCTTTAAATGGATGCTTCCTCCTGCAGTGTTCTTCACTGTAAGGTAGGATGATGGGCCTGGCATTTCAGCACCCTGCTTTTTTTGTTCTTTCTCATAGCTAGAGAGAGGATTGCAAATTTTTCACATTTATAATTAAGGATAGTGCGGAGGATGTGGGATGATAATCCAGAATTTAGATTCTGAAAAGACGCAAATGAGCAAATGAGACCAGTTTCTCGTTGGGAGGAACCCATCCAAATCAGGCTCCGGTTTTTTGTGTGTTTTATTTTTATTTTTATATTTTTTTTTCTTGGGGGTGGGGGTGGGGGGGGGGGCGGTTAAGTTTCCACTTATAGCTTTTATTATCTGCCTGTTACTGTCTAAGACTTTTCTGGAGATAAAAAATAAATCCAAGGCTGTAAGAGTGGTTTAAAAAGTCAAATATTTCTGTTTTTTTCCTCTATCATTTAAAATAACATTATGTATTAGTTTAGTTTCATGATAATTCATTCAGCCTTTATTTAGGCAGGTTACTCCCATTGAGCCTCGAGGACTCATTTACAAGAGAGACCTGATTTCAACAAAGACTCATGACAACAGCGACAATAGACTTTCCTTTGACAGTCAACAATAGACAGTCATAAGCGAGGCATACAGATTGTTTTAACAAGTTAAAAAAAAGATGTCAAAGTAGCAAAACAGATAGATTATAAGGCAAATGTAGAAAACTAAAAACAGGAACATGTCTGCATTGGTTTCTGCCAGGATTCCAATAATAATGAATATACCTTGGCAATAGTCAGTTATGATAACACGCTGCTGGAATAAAGTGAAGACAGTCAGATTAACAGAAGTGAACGTTTTCAGATTATTTTTTCAGCGACCATTAGACAAGAGCCCACATCTCTCTTAATTTTAAACACAAATATGACAAACTGTGCACTATACCAAGAAGTATTTTTATGGCCATTTAATTTCAAACAGCAGAGTTGTGCAAATATTGATTAAATATAATATAAAGATGGATAAAGATTGGGCTTTTTGCATCTTGACACAGAAGGTTCGTCTTCATCATCAGACCCTGGGAGGCAGCAGATTGACTCAAGCAGCTAATGAAGCCCTGAGAGGACATTATTATTGTTGTTTTTTACAAATGGACAAAGTTGTTCTGAATGATCGTCTGCGCATCTCATAAAACAAATTTTAATGAAACTCAGGGAGCAAACACTGGACATATACGATGCACATTTATTCTCATGGCACAGAGCTGTGCTTTTATATCCATTCTGCTCTTCTAATCACATTTTAATGAGTTTTATTTTCTTGTTTGCAGATGGGGCAGAAGCTTGCACGTTCCTGTGACTGTCTACTTTGTTTCTGGAGATGCGGGTGTCAAAAGTCGTCGTTGCCCCTTCACTGACTGGATAAAGCCAGTGAGCAATAACACCTGGACACATGGGTGAGGCTTGCTGCTTAAGAACGGTTGATTTGTTAAACAGATTTTAACTAAATGTGCAATCTGCAGTACAGAACAGACCCAACATAAAGCTAATGCAAGGTCTATTACGGTATTTTCTATGCTCTATCTTTATTTTCTGTGGAACGATAACATCTGCTGTGATGCTTACACTTTTGATGATGTCTCACATGCTTTTGCTTTATTTTGACACCAAAATGATTTAGTATTTGTAACTGCAGTTTGTTTTGGGTGTCATTCTTCGAGCAGAGACTTCAGAAAAATCATATTCATCCATTTATGTGCGTTCTACTTTTCGCCCTTTCCAAAAAGGAGAACCGCTACCGTCTTTTTCCTGTAACCCTTATGTCTCTTAACGTGAGCAATTCAAACATGCAAACAGCCACAAACACAAATAAGTCTGTGAAGGATTGTCGTGTTTGTCACGTTTGAAGAAGAAATGAGAAAGATCTGCTGCTGGCGGAGGCAGACGAGAGAAGAGAAAAGGGAGAAAATGGAGGAGCTGGACCAGAAAAGCAAAGGAGGAGAAAACAAATACCAAATGCAAATTATTTTGTGCTGGTAAATATTAAAATCATAGCTTGAGTCACACTGAGAGAGGGTGTGCCAGCTCTGCAGGGTAATAGTTCAAGGATTTTCATGTCACTCCAGCTATTTTCAAAGTATAGTGAGGCAAAATGCTTTTCTCCCATGATTTTGAACTAAAAATATCAACTAAGGATGGATAAAAATGCAAATTCAATCAATCTAAAGTTTAAAAAATGGAAAAACTTGAGTCAAAAATGTTATAATTAGTTACAACAAAAACAGCACAATCTAGACTTAAATGCAATTTGTGATTTTTATTATTAAAATAAATGTCTGACGTATTCTGAATTCAAGTTTATTACTAAAAATGTAATCATAATGCAAGTGGGATGAAGTCCATTTACAGCAGCTTCATGTTTTTTTTTGTTCTGTTCACAATCTGATTATTTGTTTCGCACTATTAAAATTAAGCTTTAAAGTTTTAATGTTTCCTTCCTCTTGAATTTTAAATTGATTTTTTTTTTTCTGAGCGGCAAAAGGAACGTGAAAACACAGACAAACATTTACCAGTATACTTGATGATTATGTTTATGCTTTCAAAATACAATACAGTACAAATTTATTAATAAAACACTTTTGAAAATGGCCAAATTGCTGTACACTAAGAACTAAGTGAAACACATAAAAGCAAGTTAAAAATGAGAAAGTCAGTTAAATTTTTCAGTCTCTTACCCTCCTTGAATGGCAGTAATCTGGCCTCCAGCTCTAATGTTAAAAATCTGGTGTTATTTTTGATCAGGACATTTCTTTTATTCCCCACATTAAATGCAATACTAGAACCACCTTCTTCCACCTTCGCAATATCACTAAAATAAGAAACATCTAAAAATGATGCAGACAAACTGGTTCATGCATTTGTCACGTCTAGACTGGACTATTGCAATGAATTTGTTTTCTGGGTGTCCAAATACTTCTTTAAAAAGTCTTCAGTTTATCTGAAATGCTGCTGCCAGAGTATTAACTGTAGTTAGTGTGAGAGATCATATCTCTCCAGCTTTAACTTCTCTCCATTGACTCTGTCAAACCCAGAATCGAATTAAAAATCTTATTTCAAACCTACAAAGCTCTCAACAACCTAGCTCCATCTTATATTCAATACCTTATTGTTCCATATTTTCCTAACAGAGCACTTCGCTCTTAGACTTCAAGTTTACTTGCAGTTCCTAAAGTTTCCAAAAGCAGAATGGGAGGAAGATCTTCCAGTTATCAGGCTCCTCTCTTGTAGAACCAACTTCCAGTTTCTGTCCGTGAGGCTGACACATTATCCAGTTTAAATACTGGGCTTTAGACTTTCATTTTTGATAAATCCTATAGTTAGGGTTGGATTGTTTTGCTGCCTTAAGCTTAAACTTCTAGAGGACAAAATGGCCTCATTTCCTTAAATGAATTGTTACAATTGAATATTTATCATCTGATATTATTTCTATCTTAACATGTGCTTGTTGACCTGTCATTGTGTATCTGTTCCTCCTTCCTGTTCCTCGAAGCAGATGGCCGCTTGTCCTGAGCTTGGTTCTGCTAAATGTTTCTTCCTCATGAGGGAGTTAAATTCAAAGCAGTCTGCTCCTCCGATAAATGGTGTAAAATTATTACTGTTTATGAATGATTTTGTTAACTTATTATTTTTATATATGAATGTTTTTGTTCATTGCCCTGAGATGACTCCTGCTGTGACTTGGCCACTATATAAATAAACTGAATTGAATTAAAACTTTGGGACCACAACCAGGAAATAATCTGCCAACGTAAGAGAGCGAGGGGAAATTGGAGCTGGAGCAGGTCAGACAGATGCTGTGGGGCGAGACCATGAAGACATTTGAAAACAAATAAAAGAACTTGAAAATTAATCCAGTAAAACAAACTGGGAACCAACGTAGGGAGTCTAATAAAACAGGGGTGATATACTCTCATTTTTAGTACCAGTTAAAAGGTGAACAGCAGCATTTTGAACCAGCCGAAGTTAAATAAATAAAAGACTGGCTCCGCCCAAAATGACTGCAGTGTATACGAGTTGTGATAAAAGCATGGATTAAAATCTCAAATTGATGACGTGAAAGAAGTGGTTTGACATTGGCCTGTTATCTCAAGTAATAAAAGCTGGACTCACTGATTTTATCCGTATCAAGTCTAAAATCATGGTCAGATGTTGCATTAAAGGACCCAGATCAGCGTGGACTTTGGAAGCATCACTGGGCTTTAACATTACATCAGTCTTTAGTTCTTAAACGTTACATCAGTCTTTAGTTCTTAAACCATACATCAGTCTTTAGTTCTTAAACCAAATATGTATTTAGTTCTTAAACATTACATCATTCTTTAGTTCTTAAACCAAACACGTCTTTAGTTCTTAAACCATACATCAGTCTTTAGTTCTTAAACATTACATCAGTCTTTAGTTCTTAAACCATACATTAGTCTTTAGTTCTTAAACCAACCATGTCTTTAGTTCTTAAACCATACATCAGTCTTTAGTTCTTAAACCAAACATGTCTTTAGTTCTTAAACCATACATTAGTCCTCAGTTCTTAAACGTTACATCAGTCTTCAGTTCATTAAAATGTAAAATGTTCAGTGACACCCACGCTTTGATTTCTGCTCTGCATTCCTGGAGTTGGTTTTGTTGCTTTTCTGTTTTCTTGCACAAACTCATGTCTTAAGCACAAACTTCCAACTGTGTTGAGGTCAAACTTTGTAAAGGCCTTTCCAGAAACGCAGTGTTGTCCTGTTTTATCTATTCAGAAACCAGTTTTCATGTTTTTTTGGATCGTTGTATTGTTACTAACACACAGCTGTTTTCGATTTTCAGTTTGAAGACGGCTTTGACAAAATAAATTTCAAATAACTGTCTGACCTCAAATTGTCAGAGGTTGCTCATCCAAACAAAGCGTATAAGACAAAACAACGCCGCCAGTCTTATCATAACTGGAAGGCCGTACCATTTAGAGGCCCACAGGACCTGACACTGAATTGTGAACAGAGATGAACTGTACAGGAAACTTCTTTTATACCTAATGAGGACGTCTCAAAGAGCCTCTCAGTGTGTTATCAGTGAGACTTGTTTCGGAAAGACCCCCAACAAACATATATCTCTGTCTGGCAGGTTTTAGGATGCGGTCCCTCAAGAAGACAGTGCTGCTCGCTGTCCTGGTGTCTGTGGTGCTCGTGTTGGCTCTCCTCCACTCATGGCCCACTCGGGCTTACACCACAGTGGACGTATGGCAGAGACCCGGGCCACCAGGAGAGAGACATCCAGAAGAAAAGCTCCCAGAACCCAGTCACCAGTTAGACAACATCCCTTTTCATGTCAAGGATGGTGTAGCGAGGTAACACCTGTCTTTATCAAATCAGAAATTATTTCTGCTCAAAAACCTTCTATCAGAAAACTGCTGAGCTACAATCTGATCTCCTCTCATGATTAGCTTGCTGGCACGTAATGGGTGTGTATGTGAGGGCGAGAGCGGAGGAGTTAACCTGCCCTTTGCCCAGCTCTTGTTTCCGCGGGTGTCGGCCCACCTGCTGCACACTGCCTTTGATGCCTCAGAGCTGGAGGAAATGAAGAAGAGACGGGCCAAAGAGTACCGAAGTTTTCAGAGCAGGTAACCTCAACAGTAAAATAAGACATAACTTGAAGTGACTAGCTGTTAGCTTATCAATCTAAACTGAGGTTGTATACAGAGCTATCTACAACAAGTAAGATAATTGTTTATAGGCTTTCTGCAGAACCCCACTCAAAAAGATCTGAATTAAAGTTCTTTACCCTGCTGATCTGAAATGAGATTTTCAGTTTATATTCATATACGTATTCCGATGCAAACCTATCTCCTCAGATCAAAGACTCCTGCAGATGCTCTCATTATCGCAGAGGCCAACAGTCCCCTGCAGTATCCAACACAGGGGCTGGAAGTACGGCCTCTGAAAACAACCATTGTCCCAGGTACCACATCAGCAGGGCTGAGACATACAGACCTGAAGTATTTATGAATGAATCATTTGCAGCTCTGGACTTCAAACCTTCTTTAAACCACAGAAATTTATTTTCCTTTGAAGTAACAGCCTGATGTTCTTATATTTTTTATTCAATGTAATGAAATAAATTCAGTTTGGAACAATTAAATTTAGGGATGCACGATATTGGATTTTTGACCGATATCCGATATGCCGATACGTTAAAATGAATTTGGTCGGTAGTCGATACCAATACCGATATTTTCCCTCCTAGACCTACTTACAGAGACTACATAGCTTTCTCTGTTATTGAATTAAAATACTACATTATCCTGCATGGTCTTTGTCAGTTTGTCCTGCTACCAAATGCAGATGCCAAAAAGGGACTGAAAATTATGTAACACTTGCACTTGGATTATGTTTAATGTAAAATTTATTCATGACATTTACTCTCTCTAACACAAGGACAACACTCAAACAGTGCAAATTTGTAAATTTTCACAAATCTAAACTCAACCTGTTCACAAGCGACAAGTGAAAAGTGCATCAATAGATATACTTGACAGTTTCTTAAATTTAAATAAATTACTTAAAACAGAAGCTTTTTATATTGGTGAGCTTTTTTTAATGGAACTTTATCGCTGATATCGACCGATACTGATACCATGCCGATAATATTGTGCATCCCTAATTAAATTGGTTTCTACTGCTTTCAGGCTTGGCCTTACACGATGTTCCCAGAGACCATTACTCAGTAAGTGCTCGTTTTTTTCTCTCTCTACATATTTAATGTATTTGCAGTCCTGTCACACATCTGCTTTTCTAACCCATCCTGCTGCTGCAGATAAACATCACTGCCACACTGGGAACACTAAACGTCGCAGCAGAAGTAGAGGGGGTGAAAATTAAAGGTGATGGCGAGATGCACATGACCCTTTCGAGCGTCTTGCTGCTGAATCTGAACCGACAGCTGCAGTTCGTCACCTACACCAACACGTTGTTTCATCCGAGCACCGCAGACACAGGTTAGACCTTCTCAGCTCTGGAATTTCGTTTGTCATTGTGATGAGAAAGTGGATGAAAACCGCCCTCCTGTTTGCCAGTATGTGTTTTTAAATGATCAAAATAAGGTGTAGACATAAGCATTTGTCAGAAGATATCAAAGAACAAGCAGTAGTGCCAATAACCAGAACTAAACTGATGGTTCTCCTTAAAAGATGTCATGAACTGAACACCACTTCAACAATAAGCAGCCTGGGAAACACTTAAGTCTTAATGCAGCTTTGTTACTGGAAGTCAGACCATATACACAACTCTCTGTGCAAAGGAAACTCAACTCCAAATCTCCTCCTTGCTTCTCGGCTTTGCTAGAAAATTTGAAAACAATCCCTGAGGATCACTGCGAGCACATTTTTTAGTCTTGTGAGGCGCTCTTAAATTTATTTGCACAAGAGAAAGCCCTTTAGCCTGAGGTGGAAGCAACATTTTGACAGTGTGATGCAGAAATATGTGTTAATAAAGTGCTGCATGTTGTGGCTGGAGTTCCTAAAATGTACAAGAATGTCAAAATTGGTATATTAAAACAGAGACAAGAGCTGGAAATTTCCTAAAACTGGCAGAAGAATGTTCCAGCGTGACCATTCATTAGAAAACGAAAAAAAAATGTTGACTTAATCCAAACAAATTGCAAAGCTTGTGTTCAGTAGATTACAGAAAAAGGTAAAGTGACATATGAAGTAAAGAGGGGGAAGATTGTTTATACATTTTTTCATGTCACATTTTATAGCTGAAATCTAACATGCCTTTTTTTTTTGTTTAACTTCAGTTTGATTTTAAAAATTATACATTTTGTGTGTGTGTTTTTTTTTTTCCTTTTCATCAGTTGGTAGAGCTGTTGTCTCTCAGCGAGAAGGTCGCCGGATCAAATCCCGGCCAGAGACCTTTCTGTGTGGAGTTTGCATGTTCTCTCCGTGCATGCGTGGGTTTTCTCTCCGGTTTCCTCCCACAGACTCAGAACATGCATGTTAGGCTGATTGGTAACTCTAAATTGTCCCTAAGTGTGAGTGAGAGAGTGAATGGTTGTTTGTCTTCAAGTTCAAGTTTCTTTATTGTCATTTGCATCACATGTGGTGCATGAGGTGGAACAAAATTATGTACCAGTACTCAAGGTCCCACTTACACCCAAAGTAGCAAAAATAAATAGTATAAAAAGAAAAACAGTATATAAAGATGATATAATTGTCACTATGTTCATTCAACCTTTATTTAGACAGGTTAATCTCACTAAGTGTTGAGGACTCATTTTCAGACAGATAACATAGTACAGAGCTCAGAAGTACAGAAGTAACATAAGTATAGTACTCTCACACAGTGACTGCTGGAAATGGACACTAGTGACCCCTGTGACCCAAACAGGAATTGTGTAAAGATAATGGATGGATGACTGGATGGCTGGATGGACGGACCCCCTGGTGTCATTTGAACTTTTCAGACATGTGCACAGTGGTTTTCTGTTAAATTGAGCCAATCAGTCAATTCAGTTGTGATTCAGTCTAATAATGCATCCTCTTCATTCTGATTTTTTTTAGCTTCCAGCATACATGATGCAAGAACACAACTTGATTATTAGTAATATTATCAATAAATAGGCCACCATTTGATACTGACTAAGCGCATTTATTGGGACTTTTAGTGCAGTTTGAGACAGAAGGACATCAAGCCGCCTTCAGCATCAAAATCCGTCACGGAGTGACTCCAAAACTTTACAACACTGGATCTAAAGGAGGTAAAGTTCAACCTCCTGATGTCTGTAACCAAAGCTAAGCATCAGAACCAAAACATTTGTTGTTTAATTTCAAAACCCATCTGTCTTCTGCAGAGTACAACGTCAGTGCTCTTGTGACTGTAGCTACAAAGACCTTCCTGCGGTATGAAAAGCTTCAGAATCTAATTGACAGCATCAGGAGATACTATCCCACCATCACCATAGTGATTGCTGATGACAGCGAAAATCCCAAAACAATATCCGGGCCCTACATCGAACACTACATCATGCCCTTTGGAAAGGTAGGGGAGTGTATGTCTTGCTGCTTTAGCTGCTGATGCTTTCTGAACTTCTAAACCTCTGTGTCTGCTGTTGTAGGGCTGGTTCGCAGGGAGAAACCTCGCCGTTTCCCAGGTGACCACAAAATATGTGCTCTGGGTGGATGATGATTTCATCTTCACAGCCAACACTAAGTTGGAGAAGCTTGTGGATGTTTTAGAAAAGACCACTCTGGATCTGGTGAATAAACTCTTACATGGAATAAGTCCTGGCTGTGTTACTACAGGGATGTGAGTGTATGTGTGTGTGTTTGTGTTTAGGTTGGTGGTGCAGTGCGGGAAGCCACGGGGTACACCGCTACCTACAGGCAGACCATCTCCATCGAGCCCGGAGAGGAGGACGGTGACTGTTTGCACATGAGGAGAGGATTTCATCACGTCATAGAGGGTTTCCCCAACTGTGTTGTGACAGACGGGGTCATAAATTTCTTCTTGGCACGCACCGACAAAGTCCAGCAGGTTGGCTTTGACCCCCGCCTCGCCAGGGTGGCTCACCTGGGTGAGTCCAGAGTAAAACTCTGAGATCTGCTGTCGGATCACAATGAACAATGTGACTTTTATTTTAAAAAAATTAAAGGTTTATTACAGACTTGTTACTATAACTGATGTTATATATTCACTTAACTACACTTTAAAAAGAAAGGTGCTGCTGCATTCTGGTTAAAGTGATAGTTCAGGTTATTTGAGGTGGGGTTTT
>JARVGS010001636.1:29641257-29653282 GCA_031762315.1 Hypsolebias antenori | reverse complement strand
ATGTACCAGTGGAAGAGTCTGCGTGAAGTTAATGATGTCCAGTTAACCAGTGAATACAGGGTGCAGTGGTGGGTACTGTAATCACAGCCAGTTATGAATCTTAGTGCACCATGATAGACAGCATCCAACATCTGCGACTTTTAGTTGTATAAAACCACTGAGGGGATAATTACACTGAACTGAAGCAGGGCTGATGTGAAACAAAAACCTGTGCACCAAAAGACAAAAGGGTATCCTTTATCCAAATAAATCAGGAAGTGAGGTAATACACAGAAAAACAAGAACCTAATTACAACTCATGAAAAGAATACAGCATAAAAAAAAAACAATAAAAATCTCTACAAAACAAGAAACCTAACCAAGGATCGTTTGAAACTGGAATCAAATAAATGCAAAACTCCCTGAATTCATTAGGAAATAAGAAAAATCAGGACAAATTCTAAATCACGACCCAAATATTTTTCTTTATGAATTATATTATAATCTTTCTTACAAGCCAAAGGTTTGACAAAGTAAGAAGGTGAGTTTTCCTTTCCTGCAGGATTCTGTGTTACATTTTTAAGTTATTCCTGGAATGGGGGAGAACACATAAACTGATAATGGTATATTTTAGTTGAGCTGGAAAGCCTAAAAACAGATTTCAGTTGAAGCGCACCATCTGTTTCATCCTGCAACCGTCCTGCCTTTAGACTTGCAGATAAAAAAGGACAGGAAAGCAAACTGATAAAAAATTAATTTAATGAATGACTGAAAAATATTTCTAACTTAGGGCTTCAGATGATTTCATGGCAGCAACTGAATCCTCCCCAGTCAGTCTCATGTTAGAATCTGAGAGCGACTTCAAACATAATGAACAAAAATCTATCAATAAGAATATTTTAGAACATCACAAATAAATATATGGAAGAGGCTTAGGGCCACGGTGCAACAAAAAATAATGTCCTTAATTCATTTCAGTTTCAATTCAGTTTATTTATATAGCAGCCAAGTCACAACAGAAGTCATCTCAAGGCACTGAACAGAAACATTCATATATAAAAATAATAAGTCAACAGAAACATTCATAATTTCACACTATTTATCTGAGGAGAAGACTGCTTTGAATTTAACTCCATCACAGAACTCTCAATTCTGACAAAAAAGACAGAATTCTGACATTAAAGTTTGAATTTTGAGGAAAAAGTCAAGATTATGAGGAAAAAATAAATTGAATTCTGAGATTAAAAAAAAAGTTTGAATTCTAAGAAAAACGTCAGAATTCTGACTTTTAATCTCAGAGAAAGAGACTAAAGTCAAAATTCTGAGAAAAAGTCAGAATCCATTTATCTAATTCTAGACTTTTTTTTTCATCAGAGTTCTGACTTTCGTCTCAGAATTCTGACTTTTTTCTAAGAATGCTGACTTTTTTCTCAGAATTTTGATTTTGATCTCATAGTTCTGATTTTTTTCTTAGAATTCTGACTTTTTTCGCAGAATTCTGACTTTTTTCTCAGAATTTTGATTTTGATCTCATAGTTCTGATTTTTTTCTTAGAATTCTGACTTTTTTCTCAGAATTAAGGGGATTTTATTTATTTTTTTTTATTTATTTATTTATTTATTTATTTGCATCATGGCCCTAATCCTCTTCCGTACTAATCTCCTTCAGTACAATACTAATAACTAAAATGAAACCAAAAATTAATTAAACTTTACAGCAACTTCATTCAATAATCTTTTAAAAGTGTTAACACTGAGCTTTGAATACATACCTCTGCCTCGGACAAAGCAGCATCCACAGTTACTGAGAACTTTTCTGAACAGGTGACACCCACACCCTCGCTGGTGGTGACCCCCCCTCATGGTGATCCACTCCTGCTGGTCGGCTCTACAGCATCCGAAGCGTGCATAATGCTGCACGTACAGAAACTAGTCCTGTGATTATCCCCAGAGGAGGTGAGAGGGAAAGTGTGCAGAGAGCTCCACAGTCATATTCCAAATCTGAGAAGAAGCCATTGAGAGGACAATGGGGTTCTTATCCCATGATAGGAGGACAAACAACTGGATAAACTGGAGACAGCCCGGCCTTCGACTCACGAGCCTCCCTGTGTGGTCAGAGAGCGGGCAGAGATTTAAAGAGGGACCTGGAGTAATTGAGGGAGCGACAGAGAGGCATGAAAGAGGTGGAGCTGTGATGAGAGAGGGATTTAACATGCTGTACAGCTGTGCCAGCATCTGTTTCCCAATCTCCCCTCTCTATTCAGCCCCCTCCCTTTCTGCTCACCCACCCCTCTCTCTTTAACCAAATCTGTTTTCAGCTTCACAGTCCTCGCTGTGCCTCAGTCTTCCAGGAATGACAAACATTTTCTGGTAAATTAGCAGCTACTGATTAGTCATTTCTACATCACGGGGTGGGGATTATTTTATTGGTGATGTCTAGGTCCAGATGTGAAAGATTTGAAATGGGATATCCAATGGTTCTTTGATGCGTGAGGAAGCAGATATGTCACAGAATCACCAACAGCGCAACATAAAACACAAGAACTGAACGTTAAGGTTTAAAATAAGAACAGTATTAGTAATATAGGTTGTGTGTGTGTGGGGGGGGGGGGTCACTTTGTCCTTATCTTGTCATGTTAAACTTTGACCATGCATTGAATGGTTAAAAACCATTGATTGGAAAAAAAAATAACATTAGTTTTGGTGACCACACCTGGCCAAGCTTAACGTGTTTGTTCTCCAGAGTAGCTAGACCTATACAGATGTTTCTGTTGGAAAAATACATTTTCTCCAAAAAAAAGATGCTTAATGTCTTTGCCACAACACATCACAGCATTAAAGTCCATATCAAAAACGTCAAAATATAGAGAAAGAAGATGCTTTGCTAAATATTCTGCAAAAACTTTTTTTTTACAGTTTCCACTAAGTTATTAATCTTATAATATCTGCTGTCTACATGGATGCATTATTTTATTTCCACTTTGAAGCGGTGACATTTACTGACACAGCAAACAATGGCCTGTCCGTTGAGTAAACGCAGAAAGTTTATGCACTTCCCCCAGCTCTGCCCTCCAACTTCAGCTGGTGCCACCCCTTTGGAATAGGTGTGAGAAAGCTGTGAATTTGCACGTTAATCTTGGTGTCAGCATGAAATGTCAACACCCCACCCTCACGTACAGTGCTGTTACAGTCAGTTCATGTGTTTCTGTGAGTCCAGACTGCCTTTCCTTCAGGGAAGAGATGGTGAAGATACTGGGAGAGTACAAATATCCGGATGTTCTGTTAGACAGGAAGTTAGGTTGAACCACGCAGTTCAGACACGATATTCTACAGGGAGGGCCACAGCTGAAGCTTTTCCTGTGGAGGTGCTGGTCCTGCAGAGTGAGATGACAGACCATTCTGTTTTACGAGTCTGGAGCTTTGATTGTTTATGAAGCATCCACACTGTTGTGATCCATTTTTCTTCCGTGTGTTTTTCGGCATCTTTCTCATTACACAAGTTTTGAGCTATTTCAACAAATCATAAATCAAAACATTCAGCTCTTTCAGGAAAATCCTGACTTTTGGTAATAGTGTAACTTTAGCTTTTTTGAAATGTTTAGTCTTTTCTGCCATTTTTTTCCTCATAGAAAATGAACTGAGCTCGTTTTACATCCTTCAAATCTTTAGATCTGTTTACAACCTTTCACTGCTCCTTTCACATTTTGTTTGGGTTCAGCTTTTTTCAGCTTCCTTGTGCAAATTTAAACATTGTTTCAGCTACTTTCAGCTGTTTTTTTTTTCAGCATGTTTTAGTTAATTTCAGCTGTTTTTCAGCAAGGTCTTCTGCAAGAAGCATCCACACTGCATTTTGGCAGGAAATGCAGTTTTTCTGACAATAAATAAAGGCCTGGCATTTCTTGAAGTAATGCATATCTTCCACCACATTTTATGCCAAAGTTTTAGACAAAGATCATCCAATATTGAAAAATAATAGTTATAGCTGGTCAAATCTTGAAAATATCATTTTATACAGTCTTATGCATTGACCTTGCATGATCGGTTAGCACTTTGGGAATGACTGTCAACGACTACAACAAAAAAGATTGCCCAATATTTTTAAAATTCACTGGGGTATAGCCATTTTTGTGTTGGACAAAGTCTGTTAGCTGTGGCGACCATCTTGGGTTGACTCCAAGTCAACCCAAGTTGCAGTTGTATGAATAAATAATTAATTAAAATTAATTAAAATCAACCCATTGGTTCATGACATATTTTGCAAACATCTAATTGTCAAACTCAGTTACAAAAGGGGCACAAAGTTAAAACCTATTTCAACTCAAAGCCAGTTCGGTCGATACTTTAACTCCAGTCAGATCCCTGATATATTTACTTAGTTGCAGGTTCCTCACCAAGACTTTTATCGTTCTGATTTGATGTTCTCTGTCGCTTTTTCAGCATCAAAATCAAAGATTATGGAAAAATTCAAACAATTTTTCTTGGCATAAAAGTTGATCAGTTGTCATGAGAAGTTTGTACTAAACAAAATATGCTGTTTTCAAGTAAAATGAGAAGCAAGAAAAATGGTTTACGTTTTTCGTGTGGACCGGATAAGATGTTAACAAGGCCTATATTCGACCCTCAAGCCTTAAGTTTGACACATGTCCTAGACAGTTTGCAAGAAAAAGCACTTTCAGATATAAATTAAAAGTAAATGTTTTAGTATTTCCACAAGCTTTAGTGCTTCGTTTAGGTTGCATTTTAACCTAAACAAATATAAATGGAAAATATTGAAAGTCTCAAGAATAATTAGTATTTTTATTTGAATACATCTTTAAGTTTTAATGAGGCCTGATTTCTGAATTTTGATTTATATTTAATAATCTCAAATAGAAAACGTTATAATTTTGTTTATAAATGTAGCTTTTTCACCTTCAAAACGTGTCAGATAGGCTACTTCGACTTAATGTCTGCAAAACTCTATTACTTTTACGTTGTAACAGCTTTATAATTATGGGGTGCTGTTTGTAAAGTTACACAGAAATATTATGGTTTATTCAGCCTTTCATAAGAAAAAAAAGTTTGTTTTTTTTTCCAAGTCATATTTTCACCATGTCATTCATACATTTATAAATGTGATAAGCGAAAAATGAAGCAATTCAGTCTGGCCAGCTGCAACTCTTCTTCTTCTACTACTTTGGGTGTTTTTTGGCAGTTTGGCAAGAGGTGTATATATAGAGGTTTGGCTTTTATTTTGATAGTCCACTTGCGCTTTTCGGCAATGATTTTGCATGTTAGCTAAATATTTAGGTTTGAGCTAAATATTTAACTTGCAAGTTAAATGTTTAGCTAGCCAACTAAATATTTAGCTTGCAAGTTAAATATTTAGGTCCAAGCAAAATATTTAGTTAGCAAATTAAATATTTATTTTGAAAATTAAATGTTTAGTCTGGAAAATAAATATTTAGGGTTGAGCTAAATATTTAGTTCACAAATTAAATATTTAGTTTAGGAACTAAATTTTTAGCTTAGAAATTAAATGTTAATTTGGAAATTAAATATTTAGCTTGGACAACATTGGAAATTAAACATTTAATTTCCACCTAAATATTTAGTTTACTAACTAAATATTTGACTTGCATGCTATATAAATAAACAAATAAATATTTTGTTTGTAAATTAAACATTTAGCTTGGACTTAAACACGTAGTTTGTGAACTGAATATTTAGTGTGGAACTAAATATTTCGCTTGCTAACTAAACATTTAACTTGCAAGTTAAGTATTTAGTTTGTAAACTAAATACTGTATGTCACTTATAAATTAAATATTTAGTTTGGAACTGTGAGATTTATACATGTATGAATAACATGTTGAAAATATGACTTTGGAAAAAAAACTAAGATGAAAGGCTAAATAAACCAAAATATTGTTGTTAATTTTTCACTGTGTAACTTTACAAACTGCACACCATAGATAATAAGCAGCACTCGTGGTATAAAAAAGACATTTTGCCTGATAAAGAGCAGCCTGCAGCGTTTGGCTCAGAGCTCCTCTCCATCTTGATGATTGCAGAGTTTTAGATCAGCCATCTGCTCATTTCCTCTTCAAGTCGGCTAAAAACTAAAGCGCACGTGCAGGATTTCCATGCAAACAGATGCAGATGTGCAAACACAACAGGAGCTTGAATGTGTCTATTTTAGGTGCAGCGAATGAAAAAAATAAAAGATTCATGGTCAGAAAAGGAACTATCCAACAGATTTCATTAGTTACATTTTCAAATGAATCAGTGGTGCATTTTCAACACTCAGCATGTAGTGAAATTCGACCTGTCCCAGTGAAGCGGGGTGATTTAATCTGAAAACCAAGATTAAGAGTTTATATGATCTTCTGAGTGCAGCTGTTCAAATTCACTCAGATTTATGGAGAAACAAAAAGATGGACAAAAACTGAATAAAACAGAAGCGTCCGACGTCTGTTTCTGCACACATGAGCACAACTATGCAAACAGCAACCAGCAAATATTCAATCCACCCAGAACAGATTAAGATAAAAACATTAAAAAGCTCTTCTTTTTTTAGCCGTCAAGCTCATGGCTTAAAAACTGCTGATCCTTCTCTGCTGAACAACATCCATCTTTCCACACTGATGGATTATGAACATGCTGCCCACCGCTGAGGGTAGGTCATGTTTTTGCCTCTTTCTGAATGCTTTTCAGTCTGTTAGCAAAATATCTCAAGACGCAGAGGACAATTTCTAATGAAACTCTCTGTAAGCAATCTGTGGATGCACATCTACAACTGATGAACTTTTGAAGTCAACCCCATTCAAGATGGCCGCCACAGCTAGGCAATCACAACAAAGGGAAATGCGGTCACTTTTACAGATCTTGAGCTAAACTTTGACATGTTAGAAGCTGAGAGTGATCTCAAACTCTGAGAGCAAGCCGATCACGCGAGTTCCGCTTTTAAAATCTTTGGCTATAGGGGTCAATGTCTTTCTGTAAGCAAAATCTCTCTATAACCACTGATCAGATTTTGATGAAACTTTCAGAAAGTAGTTTTTGATGAACATCTACAACCGATTATAATTTAGAGTCGAACCAAATGAAGATGGTTGCTACAGCTAACTAAAAATTGAAAAATGTCTATAACTCAGTCCATTTCATAGATGGTGACTTGGAGTTTGGTAGGGTAGTAGCTGAGCATCATGTCCAATGCATGCTCTGAGCACTACATATTGTGCAACACTGTTGCTGAAAACTTTAGAGTCTAAAGTATTCAAATGTGAATTTTGCTCTAGTAATTGCTGTGAGATTTTGTGAGACTTTTTTTTGCTTACATTTTATGCATTAACAAGAGGCCAAATTTACTTTATCAAATGTCTGTTTAAAACAGCTACCATAAGATTTCAAGTGTGTGGCCTCAATTTATGTGTTCAGAATTGCTTCCTAGATGTGGAAAATGGATTTTAAAGTCATTCATTTCTAAATTTAGAAGGGTTTGATGTATTTTAACATGCAGGGAAGTGTTTTTAAGTTCCACAAAACTGTTTGTTGACTAAATGTTTTAAATATTGTACAATCACTGTGATCAGTTTTTTTTAATGTATAATGCACTTAAATAAATGTTAAACTGAGTAAAAGTGTAAAAGGACAATTAATTTAATGTAAAGATTTTTATAATTTATTTCTTCTTTGCACTAATACAAAGAAAAACAGTGGACTTACTGTTCGTTCTATGTAATTTTGGAATGAGTTTACTGGTCTGGCCCCCTTGAGATCAGATTAAGCTGTATGCGGCCCCCAGATCAAAACGAGTTTGACACCCCTGCTTTAAGCCATTTATGTGGTAGCAGCTTAAACAAATATATCTGGCACTAGGACCGTGCGGCAAATCATTCAAGCCACATTGAGAAACCTCTGCAGCTACGTGATGAGAAGAAGAGCATTGTTGTATATTTATTTAAGATAGAACAAACTTAGTGTTGAGTTCTTGCTGTGATTTGTTGACTTTAAAACTGAGAAAATAAACTTGTGAAGAGGAAGGCTAGTCAGTGAAGTTTGTAGCAAAGATTTATTTTTCTTAAAAATATTGTTAGAATCTTATCCTGTCTCATAGAAAAGGGTCTTGTTACACCTCTAATGACACCACATGAGCAGAGAAAGAGAGAAATTAAAAATGAGTCTAAAAAACCCTAACATCTCATGGCAAATCATAAACAGGACATTGCTAGATTACAATCCCTACCTCACATTCAAGGGAGCAGAATAAACTCTGTAAAAATGAATATCCTACCTAAATTTCTATACCCGTTTCAGAATCGGCCAATCGTCCTTACTAAACCCTTCATTACCAATCTGAACAGCCAGATATCAGCATTTATTTTGAATAAAAAAGCATCCACGGATTGCCAGGAGGGTCTTACATCTGCCCCGTAGACTTGGAGGCACGTCACGTTCCAATTTCATGCACTATTACTGGGCAGCCAGTATCAGAGCTCTTCTATTTTGGTTGGGTACAGACACCTCTTCTAGTTGGGTGGCCTTAGAAAGGACCTTAATTAGATCCAGCTCTCCTTGTGCATTGTTCTGCTCTCAGCTGCCCTTTAAACAATCAATATCAACCTACACTTCTAACTCAATTGGGATCTGGGCAGTTAAGATTTGGAATCAATCCAGGAGAGCATTTAACGCTACAGAGTTACTGTTTTTGGCACCTGTGTCAAATAGTCATATACTCTCTCAATAGCTGATTCAGCTTTTGACACCTGGGTCTTGAGGGGAGTGTTTTCACTGTGTGATCTCTATGTTGATGGTAGTTTGCCTCTTTTGAACAGCTGGTACAGAAGTTTGATATTCACAAATCATAGTTTTTTTAGATACCTGCAGCTGAGACATTTTGTAAGAGCTAACTCTGATTGTTTTCCTTTGTATCCCTCTAAACAGTATGTGGCTAAGATTTTGGCGTGCAGGCCTGATACTAAGGGGGCCCTTAGCAAGATCTATACACTGCTCTGTTCATACCATAAGTACAGTTTGGGCTTCCTTAAACTGAAATGGGAAACAGATTTGGAGGAATCCATATCAAACTCAATCTGGAGAAGGAGTATTAAGAACATTTATTCATCTTCAATCTGTCTGAGACATGCTGTAAGGTGGTGCACTGGCTACACTGATCCAAAGACAAGTTTTCAAAGATCAAAGCCAACCTGGACCCCGCACACAATCACTGCAAACAAACTCCGGCTACACTCTTGCATACATTCTGGACCTGTCCCAAACTGTAGACTTTTTGGCAATCTATGTTTGACACCTTCTCTGGAATATGTGGCAAAACTGTTCACCCATCACCACTTGTCTCATTGTTCGGGGTGGTCCCTGTGGATGCATCCTTCAACAAGTATGAGAAGAATGTGATTCCTTTAGCTCTCTTCTGGCCAAAAGGCCAATTTTATGTAGGGACCCACACCCCACAGCATATGTACATTGAACAAGGGAGGTGATGTACCATATCCAACTGGAAAAAAATCAGATAGACCCTGAAGGGTTCTGCAGGAAGATTCTGGTACACCTGGTAGTCATTTGTGTAATTTGCTGAGAACTTGCCTGTGTAGTTTGTTTGTGTATGCCTGGTCTGGTGTGGGAGGGGATTTTTTTCTGTGTTTTTTTGTTCCTTTCTGTTTTCTTTGTGTCAAAAAAGAGCAAAAAAATCCATAAAAATACTTTGTTTAAAATATATAAAAAAATAAAAAATAAAAAAAAAACTCCAACACATTTCATTGTGGACTGGTGTCACACAATATGTTCGATTTTCCTCTGAGTGTTTGAAATGTTTTTTGTGTCTAGAGGCTGAACGTTCGCCTCAACGTGAGCCATCATAAACCCACGCAGGGTTTAAAGGCTTCGATCAGAGATGACAGATGTCAGGAACACACTCAGCAACACGGCCGACGGCCCAACACAGAGCCACGCGTCGGCTGCAGATCAGAGCAAAAACACTAAAGTAGATCCGAGAGGAAAATCCTGCTCTGACCTTGATGGAGCTCAATCGGCAAACACCAGCTGAAGACTTTTGCACACAAACTGAAAAGGCACAAATGGATTTTTTTCTCAGACTCTTCTTCTGTCAATGAGCTGCTTATAAAGTTATCCATGATTAATGGTTTGTTCTGTCCTTTAGAGTTCGTCCAGCTCTCAAACTTTTTGAATACTTATGTTAAAAAAATCGTCACCAGGCTGGTTTTTATCACGTGGTTCAGAAACTCAGTCTTATTAAAAGAAAACTTAGAAAGTTCCCGTTTAATTAGAGGAGTTACAAACACTCAGTTTTAATGTATAAAAGTCAGAGTTGAAGCAAAAAACAAAACAAAGACAGAAAATGTAGTGGCTTTATACAAGTAGCGTGGATTTTTATCTGAACTTAACTGACTCAAAACCCAGTTCTCACTGGATTCACTGGTTCAGAGAAACCCAGCGAGCAAGAACTTGAGTATTCCTCACCTCCTGCTCTGAGGAAGAACGCCAAAGGCGATGACCAGCAGAGTCACGAGACCGACTGCCACCACCAGAACCAGAACCAGGACTTTACCTGCACAGGTAAACACAGTCTGAGCAGGCAGATGAGACAAATCCAGTCTTTACTTTTATTTGGATTTATTCTTTTTTCTTATTTTGCTGCTGCTTTATTTGTTTCTTTACAATGTACGGACTAGCATTCTTTGAAGGAATGCATATCACCCGCCTCCTCTCAAAACAGAGTTGGACTAAATTCATTTTATGTTCCTAATAAAGTCTGAGTTGTTTGTCTTCACTCTGTGAGCTCATGTGATAACAAGAATGCTCAGAGTATGTGTTGGTAACAACTCTCAGCTTCTACCACACTAGATTTTAGCTCAGAATCAGCCTAACTGCCATTTTAACCATATGTATGCATTTTTCGGCTACTTTTAGCATTTATATAATGTTTTCTACTCTAAAATTTCAGTTAGCCTTTAGTTAATCTTAGCTTTTAGATAGTTTTTAGCTACTTTTAGCTTCAGTGTATTGTTTGCTACTTATGGCATTTTACCTACTTTTAGTTTTTAGCTAGCCTTTTTGTTATTTTTAGCTTTTTGGTACCGTTTTGCTACTTTTAGCTTTCATCTAGCCATTTGCCGTTTTAAGCTCCAAATTACCATATTGCTACTTTTAGCACCACATTGTTTTACATTATTGGTGTTTAGTGTACAGTATATCTTATATCATTTAGCGTACTGCTTGACGTTTGTTTAGCGTATATCTTACTGTATATCTTAGAGCCTTATTTACTGGTTCTTTTTACACTTTATATTTTGCTATTTTTGGGTGTAACTGGGACCCTGTGTACATAGTTTTGTTCCACCTCATGTACCACATGTGATGGAAATGATAATAAAATTGACTTGAACGTGTCTAAAAAAGTTACGTCAGGTCCTCTGGAAAGGTTCAATTAAAAAAAATTTAATTTTAAAAATGTAGAAACATTTCGTCTTTCATCCAAAAGACTTCTTCAGTCTACTGTAGCTTTTTCTACCTGGATTACTGAGCATGCATCAGGATGACTTGAACTTGAACTTTGAGCTAGAATGGCTATAATCTACCAAATCATGGAACTTCAATAACTTCAGTTGATAAAATAATGTGCTTGATGGATGTCAGTAATGTTTTCTAGTGATAATTCTTACAGCTCTTTTCTGTAAAGCAAAAATAGGCTTTGTAATTGTTTTACACGCTTTCCCTCAAACATCAATACAATATATTGTGTGGAACAATGATTGTGATATACAACAGATACAGAGCTTTATCATTTAATGTCTCTGACTTTGTACAGTACTGCAATGGATTTAGCTATTTTTATTCTATATTCTATCTATTTTATTCTATATTCTATTTTTATTATTTTATGCTTATTCTTTTATTCTTCTTATTTTATGTGTTGTTTCCATGTCAGTTTGTCATCAATGATAACACCCCAAAACTTCACCTCACTCACTCTACAAATCTCAACACCCTCAATTTTAAATGGAACATCAACAGTTTTCTTTTTATTA
>JARVGS010001636.1:29624001-29637543 GCA_031762315.1 Hypsolebias antenori | reverse complement strand
CCTTATTTAAAAGTACACTTTTTGTTTGTGATGATTAATGCACCCTCATGCACCTTTGGTTGACACAGTAGCAGAAAATGTAAAAATAAAAACGATGACTCATCCGAGCAGCACCGGGGTTCAGCAGTGTGCTGTGACATGTAGGATGAACTGAACATCCTGTTTTGCATTGTTAGTTAATGGCAAGTGTTTCATTTTAGCATCCGGTTGTGCTTTCTAAAATCAGTCTATATCCTGCTTAACAAAACTCACTAAAGTATTACATGCACAGAAAGACTCTTTTTAATAAACCATTTTAAAGCTGCTTGGGAGAGTAGTGGTGGAACAACTGGAAAGGTCATCCTGCTGGAATAATGTTAATGTAATGCTGATTATTGCTGAAGCTAAGAAAAGGCCAGACAGTTTGCCAAACCCATCAACTTTGCTTGCATTAGTATCTATACTGTGTACTTGTACTCATAATGTTCCCATACCATAGTATTGACACCACTTTACAACAGCTTAATGTTCATCTCTCTGTCAGTCAGGAGGAACAGTGTCAGCCACCTCGTTGTCGTTTTTATTCTATTTCTTTTTTTTACATGGCTCTCCATTCTTACCAGTGCCAAATGCCAACAAATCCCATTAAACCAAGAAGGATAACATGTGTGTAAGTGTTTTAAAAATAAACTAGAAAAATCCCTGTGAAGATGCAGTGGTAACTTATTGCTGAATGAGTTGGGCTGAAATCTGCTGAAGAAGCTGGTTTCGTCGCTGAACTGTTGAATTTGAACCGCTCACATGTGCTGAAAGCAGAAAAATGAAAAGTGGAAGCAGAAGAAAAACAGCAGAAATGTGTGGGGAAAAAAGCTGAAATTCATTCAACCTTTATTTAGGCAGGTTAATCCCATTGAGCCTTGAGGACTCATTTACAAGAGAGACCTGTTTTTAACAAAGAATGATGACAACAGTGACAGCAGTAGACAGTTATAAAAGAGGCATACAGATTTTTTTAAACAAATAATAAGATGGTAAAAAAGTAGGAAAAAAGAAATGTAGCAAACAAGCAGAACAAGCTGAAATTAGCAACATAGTGGCTGAAAAGGCTAACTAAACTGAACATAGCTGCAAGGAGCTGAAAGGGGTTGTAAAAAGCTGAAATTAGCAGAATAAAGCAGAACAAAAGATCAAAGAAACTGAAATTAGCAGGGGGAAAAATAGTTGAAAAGTTTAAAATGAGCTGAAAGAAGCTGAAAGCAGCTCAAGGAAGCTGAAATAGCAGAACCAGAACCAAAGCTAAAATGAGCAGTAAACAATTCACCGTTTGAAGGACTTGGAGCGAGAGAGATCCATTTATTTTCAATGCGGTAAACGTGTCAAATATTTCAAAACATATCTAGCAGGAATGTCCTGATTGATCTGAACATTTTGATATATAAATTGTTGAAATAGGACAAAAGTTGTGGAACAAGTTACACGCCACAAAACGGACAGCAAGATGGATATTAATCATAAGAATGATTGAACAGAAAAGCTCCTGCGTTCTGACAAGTTCACCGCTCAGTCCCTGGCAAGTGGACGAAGACCTACATCATCATCATCAAAGTGAAAAAGAACTTTGTTGAAAACATGAGAAATGTCTGAAAGTTGTTTTTTCCACTCATTCAGCCTTTCTTTAGACAGATTAATCCCATTGAGCCTCAGGGACTCATTTACAAGAGAGACCTGAAACAAAGTTAAGTTTGGTAAAGCCAAACCAGCAGGATGTCCAGCAGCGAACTGCCCTGCTGAGCCGTCATTCACTAACGTGAAAAGAAAAATAGACCTTTTTAATGATTCACATGCTTAAAATTGAGCCACATGTGCTCAAATAAATTCATAGCTGAATGTGTTAGTCAAGTTTAGTATTCAGCTAGTTTTGAGCCTCTACACCTGTTTTTATTGACTTTTATACACAAACATGTTTAATTGGTTTGTTTTATTAATGCTTTCCATTGTGATAGTGACATATCTTCAATGTGGCCTCAGTAACTTCTAATATTTTTTGTAGAATAAGGAGGTCAGTTAATTATATTAATCAATATTCTCCAAGGACCAATAACATTTGATGAGATGTTGTAGAACTGTAGTCATGGATCTGTCTGGACCAGTGGTTCTCGATCCTGGACCCTGAGGAACCCCATTCTGCATGTTTTAGTTGTCTCTCTGCTCCAGCACACCTGATTCAGTGGTTTAATTACTTCCTGACGTTTGGCAGAAGTTAATCACACTTTTCATTCAGATCAGGTGTGTTGGAGCAGAGGAACAACTAAAACAAGCAGGGTGGTGTTCCTCAGGGACAAGTGTTGGGAACCACTAGTCTAAGCCGCAATTCTTCATAAAATACTAACTTGAAATGTGCACTTTAGTAATCTTAAAAAGGTCAGTGGAGAGAATAAATAAGACCAAAACTGACACTCTGCTTAACAAGCTGCTTAATGAGTATCAGATGCCAACGCAGTTATCATGAAAGGAGTTAAAGTGATGCGAGGCTAACACTTCAAAACAGAGACTTATTTTTGTCATTTCCACTCATTCTGCTGCAACTGGATGCATTTTAAAGAAGCGAGCAGCAAAAGCGTCACCAGTTGTCTTCTTTTTTTATTTGTTTACATTTTAGGGATGTTGGAGGGTAGAAGCAGTGCCTCTGTTGTGCTGAAAATGGTCGTTGGGTTGTCTGATCCTTTCTGCAGGGCCGCACCACAGCCAGCTGACGCACAAAATTGTTTTTACAACAGATGTCCTTCCTGATGCAGCCTGGGCTCGAACCTGCAGCCTCAGGATTACAAGATCAGTGACCACCGAGCTACCTCAGCTGTGGCGATGACCAGTTAGCATAATAGATATTTTGAGAAGGAACTAGGAGGAGTTATTTAATTTTATATTATTAAAAAAAAATGTCTTCAAAACACAAAATTTGAACATAAAAATCACCCGTTGGAATAAATTAAATCTTGGTTCTAATTTTAAGGAGTGTGATTATTCTAAGGATCTTCATATTTAGTGCCAGTGGTTCATCTCATATTTTAATTCCTCTCCCCAAGAAAGCACAGGAACAGGCGGATGAATTTGCAAACTGCATTTTTTTTTTTTTTTTATATATAATCTCGGCACTTTGACGTGACCCGAAGGTGTTGCCAGTGGGACTGACAACACGCTCCTCTGGGGCTCTTGAATTTGGAATAAATCATCGGGACAGGCCCGACCCTCCTGGTGCTCTGCTTCTGGACACTAATATATCTCCTCTATAGTTCCCTGCCCCAGTCACTGCGCTAAGATGAGGAAAAACGACAAGGTGCCTCAGGGAAATGAATTGCATGCATACAATTTACTAATACATGGGAGAAATAGCGGCTCATAAATGTCGGTAGGTAAGGCAAAGATGATGTAGAATTGACAGCAGCTAATTTATTCCTAACAACACGCTGCTTATAGCGCAAAATAAAACTGAGACGCCCTGAGCTCTAATCAAAGGAAAGCATGTCAAAACATTGACACGTTAAAGGCCTAGCATTCTTTGAAGGGATGCATATCGCTCGCCACATCCCAGAGCTTCACACTAGGATCATGTGTGGTTGAGAAATGTTGGAGTTATAGTCCCGAAAAGCAACAAGCAGTTCATGGATGTTCCTCATTGAGTAATTTGAACAGTGACTGTTTGCAAGTTTCGAGATGAGTTTTGGAGAAACTGGAATTCAATTCAATTAAAAAATGTTTTATTAATACCAAAAGGAAATTAACTGTTGTTGTAGCTCATCTTGGTTTCATTAGAGTTGTTAGATGCTGGAGCAGGAAGAATCTTTTGTAGCAGTCCGTCCCGCAACAGCGCCAAAGAAACTGGCTGCAGATGCCGATCCGTCTAGACCAGGGGTCTGCAACCTTTTTGACCAAAAGAGCCACTTTTATGCCTTTTTTCACTAAACTGAATGTGTCCGGAGCCGCAACAACCTGCTGCGACTGTAATTATCAACTGGTGGCCTGTGGAGCACTTTAGATTTACTGGCGGGGGCTTTTGTAGGGATGACATTATAAAACAAAAAAATAACTATAATGATTTTTAACATTTATTTAGTTTAGTTTATTGGTTCATTTTTTGAACAATACAATGCAAAACAATCCCATGAACAATAACGTACAAAAATGTATTAAAGTAAAAGACCAGATTATTGTAAAGAAGGAGTGGATGGTGGGAGGTCAGTTTTTACCATCCTTAAATAAATAAAAATAATCTATAAACTATCAGACTCATATAAAGAAATAAAGCATGAAGTTCAAGTATGTTTTACTCCGTCGCTCCAGTATTCACAAGTTTGTAAAATCAATGACAGGAAAACTGTTTGAACTAGTTCTTTTTTGTTTGTTTAACCAATAAAATTCAGTTTTATGTCAGTTTTGGTCAAATCTTGAAAGAGCCACTGCAGAGGGACCAAAGAGCCGCATGCGGCTCTAGAGCCGCAGGTTGCAGACCCCTGGTCTAGACCCAGCAGACCTCTCGTCCTCTTGGGCAGCAGGACTGCCTGAATGCCAAGCAGAACTCCTCCCTGAGTGATGGCAATTTCTCGCAGCAGCCTGCCAAGCCCCTCGTTACTGCAGATGCCGGGGGAAGATCTCAGTCCTCCTGCTGTCACAAGCCGAGTTTCCCGCTACCTCCAAGATCTCGGTGGCCAGGCACTTGAGCACCGCCTCCAGGTAGACGGTAATGCATCCACGGCACCTCCTTTTCAACTCATTTGAAATTTGGGGCTGTAGCTGGGGTCTTATTTGACCTTTTGAGATGTTAATAAGCTGCTCCCAGTCATAGAAAACGACCTTGTTGTCATGGTTACACATCATATCAAATGTCAAAAAAAAAAAGGGGGGTTCAGTAAAAATCTTTACAGCGGCACAACATCTGATACCAGAGGAAGTAATCATCCCAAAAAAAAAAAAAAAGAGAGATGAATCCAGAAAAGTTAGTAATTAAAGTTTTCAAAAGCAAAATCTCAGAATGACTGTAACAGAGCTACTCCAACATGCAGCCACCTTGAGTGGCGCAATTCTGGAACATACATAAACACGGAATGTGTGTAAATCTTAACGTTTTGTGTGCAAGAAATTCATGTGGTGTATTTTCCCAACAGAGCACTTCGCTCTCAGACTGCAGGTTTACTTGTGGTTCCTAGAGTTTCAAAAAGCAGAATGGGAAGCAGATATTTCAGTTATCAGGCTCTTCTTTTGTGGAATCATCTTCCAGTTTATGTCTGAGGCTGACACATTGTCCAGTTTTAAAACTGAGCTCTAGTCTTTCCTTTTTGATAAACCATATAGTTATGGTTAGCTTGGGTTTCCTGACCTATCCCTTAGTTATGCTGCTATAGGCTTAGACTGCTGGAGGACAAATATACTTCATTTAATCAACTGAATAATTTTTAGTTGTAATAGTTTCTATCTTTAAATGTTTTTGTCTTTCCTCTTACCTACTCGCCTGCTCACCTCCATCCCGGACCTGCCATTGTGTGTCTGTTCCTCCTTCCTGTCCTCTCAAACCCAGCCGGTAGAAGCAGTTGGCCGCTCGTCCTGTGCCTAGTTCTGCTGGAGGTTACTATCTTTCTGGTAAAAGGGAGTTTTTCCTTTCCACAGTTGTCTTTGTGCTTGCTCGTGATGGGAGACTGTGATGAAATGAAGATTCGACACAATCTGCTGGCTTCCTTCCTTCTTTAGATAAATAACTTTAAAAATTGTCATTTATAAAGTATGAGAATTATCAGATTTGACACCTGGATTATTGAGCATGAACTTTGTTTTGAGAAAGTTTTTTTTTTTTTTTTATTCAGTTCCCTGAGATGTTGTGACTTGGTACTATATAAATAAACTGAACTGAATTGAATTACACCGTGTAAAAGAACAAAAAAGTATTTTTTTATCTTTTGCTTGTCTGAAGAAGAGCAGAGTGACAGATCCTGGTGAGTGAAGGGAGCAATTTATCCACGACCAGGTGCAGAGACAGAGAGGGGCCAATGGTGGCCTTGGCCAACAAAGATACATCTTCAGCCACCCCAATTATTACAGTTGTTATCTGCTCATACAGACTCATGTTCATGCTGCTGCTTGGGATAATGTTTTTCTATGATATTAGTGTTTTTCTTAGTTCATATCTTAGATGTTATTACTGTTTTTATTTTACATTTTATTGTTGGATGTAACTGGGACCCTGTGTACATAATTTTGTTCCACCACATGTACCACATGTGGTGTGAATGACAATAAAGACTCTCTGACTGACTGAAAAGTTAGAACAAGCTTGAATTAGAAGAATAAATCAGAAAGAACACAGGTTTGCTCACTTTGGCTGAAAGAAGCAGAAATAAGCACAAAAAAGTGGAAATTATCTGAAAAAAGCTGAAATGTGCAACAACAACAAAAAACTGCTGAAAAGTAGCTAAAAAGGCAGAAATAAGCTTAAATTCCCAGAAGCAGATGGAGAGAGCACATTTTTGCTGAATTAAGCTGAAAAAAGTTGAAATTGGTGCACAAATGTGGAATTAGACACACACACACAATCTAAAATTAGAATAAAAACAGTTAAATACTAGCTGAAATTTGTAGCAGAGAAAGCTGAAACTTGCATAAATAAACTGAAAGGAGCATAACACGCTGAAATCAGCAGGAAGATGGTTGGATGCACAAAATGTTGTAGTTAGCTGAAAGAATCTGAGAGGAGCACAAAACTACTGAAAACCAGCTGAAAGTAGCTGCACAAAGTTTAAATTTACACAAGGAAGCTGAAGCAGAACAAAATGTGAAAGGAGCAGTAAAAGTTGTGAACATATCTGAAGGACGCAAAATGAGCTCAATTCATTTCCTTTGAAAAGAAAAATGGCAGAAAAGGCTAAATATATCAAAAAAAGCTAAAGTTGCACCAATACCAGACCAGAAAGTCCTAGAACCTTTCTCCTGAAGGAGAACATTTTGATTTGTGATTTATTGAAATAGCACAAAAAGTTATGGAATGAGAAAGATGCCGAGACTGATTCATAAATGTTCACACAGTGAAAGTGTGAGGCTGAAGCGGGTGAACATTTTGGGAGATCAGAGAAACTCAGCCTCTCCTGCGCTTCTGTGAGATCTGTTCTTTTTAGTTTCCTCTGAAGGTATTTTGAATTCTTAATTTATCATACTTTCAGCTCATCTACACATTTATGTTTCAAAATATTTAGCTTGTTTTGGACATTTTAGCTGTGAATTTTGCATTTATAGCTTTTACACTTTTAGGATTATTTAGCTGTATTTGTTTTTGCTTACAGAAATCCATTAAAGCTCTTCAGATCCTTTAAAAACTTTGCTCTGTTTGAAATCTTCTTTAGCGTACTTGATTCATTTTTAACTGGTTTTGGTTTTTAGCTGATATTAGCTTTTAAACACTGTTTTTCTAATCTTAACTTTTAGCTACTATTTTAGTAATTTTAGCTTTTAGCTAATGTTTTGCTCATTTTATTTTGTAGCCATTGTTCTGCTGGTTTTAGCTATTAGTTAGTGTTTTGCTACCTTTCTAGCTGCATTTCAGCTTACTTGAGCTTTTATTTAGAATGGTTTTAACTTCAACAACTCAGCTGTTTTTCAGCCATTCAGCTTTCAGCATTCTTAACGCACCTTTACAGAATATCTCATATTTTCTAACTACATTCTATTTTTGCAGCTGCTCCCATGTTTTAGTTTTATTCTTGAATTCATTTACGACAAATGCCTGCAAAATATATCATGTTTTGTTTACATTTTCACTGTAACTATTTTTCAAAAATAAGCAACAGTTCACTCGGTTTGGAAAGACTAAAAAGTCTTTATTTCATTAGACTCTTTGTTTTAAGTTTTTCTGTCTCGTATTTCTACAAGGATTGTATCTCTGCTTTAGAGTCCTACTGTCAAAAACAAAAAAGTGAAAAAGGACATGAGAAAACTCCTAAATTTGGATCCATTAGGGTAAAAACACAAAAAAGAAGAGGGATTCTAATGAAATGTTGAAAATGAACAGAGCAGGAAGTAATCCTCTCTTATAAAGCTGCTGTAAGTGGGATAAGCTCAGCACAGATGAGCAAACAATGTCCCTGTGAAGATGCTGTGAGGACACTCAGGTGGACATGTAGGATGGAAACGTTTGTTTACACGTCTCAAAGGAAACCGGCTGCTCTGGAATCATAATGAAGGAAACGAGAGGTCATTTTGATGCAATGACAGACGGGTGACTCTGGAATATGTAAACCTGACCAATCTCTCCGGCCAAACATTTACAGTATTGGTAAGTTTATCTACTTTTTGTGCATATGCACATTGACCTTTTAGTTTGCATTTAATGACAACGTTATGAGGACGGTAGATGCAGCAGATGTGCCTCAGATAATAGAACATCTGCTTGTAACTCCACCTTTTGCTGATATGTCCAAAACACAACTTATGTTGGAGTTTAAAAGTGAGAAATCACTTTGAGAACCTGGATTCATAAATCAGTAAAAATGATTTGTGACACACGTGACCAACATGATTCAGATGTGGGCTGTTCCCCATTTAGTCCCTGCTGTACGTGTTTAATGCTGATCCACTTACTCCTCGGTAAAAAGCTCATTGAGCTCATGAAGCCACACCTCTGAGCCTCAGTGCAACACTTTAATCCCCGAGTCCTGCTGCTCTTTGCTCAGCTGTCAACAAGTAAAACCTCCATGTTTCAGAGCAACTAATCACAGACATTTAATTATTGATGGCAGAAGATACGTCTATCTTTTAGCAAAAGATCATGAAGCGTTGTACAGATTTTGATCAAACAGACAACTGTACAAGTATTGAGGGTTTTCTAACTTTTCAGTCCAATCCAATTCAAGATGGCCACTACAGCTAATGAGTCAACCGATACTGAGCTCATTGCTGTGGTAGTAGTTGCGCAATATTCCTATTAAATGCAACACATTGCACAGTCTCTTTGCCTGAAACGTTGACCTGTTAGCAAAATATCTAGTGAACAACTTGAAACGTTTTAAAGAGCCTTCCAGAAAAGCAATCCATGGCTATACAAGTACATCTGAATAACTTTTGGAGTTCACCCAATTCAAGATGGCTGCCAGAGTCAATCAACCTTAGCAAACACAAAATGACTTTAAGTGAATGTTTCGGATGTTGAGCTCAAATTTGGGGTGATAGTAGCTAAGGGTTATTCACAACACGCAACCTGAATGTGACACGGTGTGACCTCACATGACATTGATTTGAAGGTTTGACCAAAGTTGCTGTCGCTCCATCATCTCTCAACACGTCATCGAAAGTGGCAGGATCTGTGTGTTACTGTGAGAAATGCCAGGCCTGTAATAATTTAACGTATAACGGTGGTTGATTATTTTGGCTTCACCAGAAAACGAGTTCTGCACCTTGATGTAATACACTTCATCAAACAGCTCTGCGATATTCCTGTAGATGTAAACAGAAGACATAAAGGCCGAGTCCAAGCTCACTTGTTCTCCTGGAGGATGGCCGCTAACGGAGAGGACCCCCACCTGGGCTCAGGCCCTGATGATGATGATGACTCTGCTTCACCAGGAAGGGACGGTGACTCTGACAGCATCCTCTCGGACGACTCGGTGCTTCCACCCTACACACGGGAGACACCGAACAGGGGCGAAGCATCGTCTTTGTATCAGGCATGTGCCTGCAACAACCGCAGCTCTCTGAGGAGAGCTCTGCAGAGGGGGGTCACGAAAGACGAGGTGATGGAGCTGGACAACAACGGCATGGTCAGAGTTCCATTTAATACCCAGGCAACTATTTGATACTTGAGCATCATCAATGTTATTGACTTTTGTCATTGACTGTAACCATCAGAACGGCCTGATGGTGGCGTGCTCCTATGGCTTCATAGATGTGGTTTATGAACTTCACAACTGTCCCTTTCTGGACATAAATCATCAGGACAGTGAAGGCAACACAGCTCTGATGATCGCATCTCAAGCAGGTGAGTCCTCTCTTGAAACTTGTGTACTTAAAGAATGTGGTGGTGAACTGTTCTTCCTGCAGGTCACATCAGCACGGTGATGTATCTCCTGAACTACTATCCCGGCATAGACATGGAAATGAAGGACTGTCGAGGGTTCACGGCTCTCATCAAAGCCGCCATGACCGGCCGCTGTGACGTTGTAGCAGCTCTCGTTATGGCTGGTATGTGAGAACATGATCCCTACAGGGACTTTGTGATGAGATTTATTCATCGGACTCATAAACGATGGTGCATTGGATTCAAGTTTAATAGTTTTATTTAATAAATCTTTACGCAGACTCTTACGGCTCTAAATGGATCTTAGATTTGATCTGTATCTGAAGCCAGCAAACTCTGGCGATGAGTTAATGGGGATGATTTTCTTGGTTTTGAATCTTTGATTGCAGTGTTTTTAACATTAAAAACACATAAGTGTGTGAGACAGCTAAATCTGGTTATAGGTATTTCACACTACTGGGTTTGTGCAAAATGGACAATTTTTTTTTTAATAGAACCATAATTACTGCAATTAAGATGCTTTTCCAAAAAGTGAATCTTTCAGACTTTAAAAAGCCAATGAATTTGCTCACAAAAAAAAAAGAAGTGGAATTAACCTTTCTGTCCTTTTTTTTTAATCTACATTTCATTCCAGGGGCGGACCTAGATGCAGTAGACTCCGCTCGTGGAGCACGCGCCCAAGACTGGGCTTTAAAAACGGGCCGTTTTGAGGTCATCCAGCGTCTCCGCCGCCTCGCGATGCGTCCAAAAGCTGGACAGTTCTGTGAAAGTTACGTTCCTGAGTGGCCTGAGCTCAAGGACAGGGTGGCCAAGGCCACAGCGCAGAAGAGTCCAGCAGAAAAGTTCACACTGCGAATCAAAAGCACATTTGGGTTCAGCTTTCCGCAGGATCCCCAGGACAACGGGGTCATGGACCACATGGTGCGCATGACCACCAGCATGCACAGTCCTCTGGTTTCTACCGGATGCCGCCCACTCTGCCCCACCAGCCCACCAGAGATAGGGAAGAGGCGGCTTACTGTGCAAGAGCTGATGAAGAAACACCCTCAGAAGGAGCTCGAAGTAAACTCGGTGTGCCACAGCAACGGCTGCATGAAAAACGTCACCCCTCCAGTCCGCTCTGCTGAGACGGTCGCTGCGTTGTGCTGCCCTGACGCCGATCGCAGGGGGAGCATTCTCTCCTTGACCTCGGCGTTATTTCCTCGCAGCATAGCAAGACGAAACAGTGTCTTCCCCTCTGGATCTATCCCGGACATCAGTGTGGACAGGCCTTCAGATTCAACGCCAAAGAAAGAAAAGAAAAGAAAGAACAAAGGAAAGGGCAAACTGGAACCCCCCAAGTGGACATACAAGGAGCAACAAGAAGAGGAAAAAGAAGGACGTGTAATGGTTAACGGTTGTTAATAAGAATATTGCAGTCAGACACTGAATGTGCAAAAAGCAGGGGTGCAAGTACTGGCTGGGGTTATCAGCAAACTGGAGCAGCTGGGATGATTACAAACTAGCATCAGGTGTGTGACAGGCTGAACAGAAACTGAGGGAAACCCATGGCAATGAAGAAAAATTAATCTAAAACGACCAGGTTGAACAAGTGATAGAAATGAGAGACATTCACCGAGACTCCCTCAGACTGAGGACCAGAATCAGGCAGGTGAGAAGCATCATCCAGGACCCTCACATACTTGAAAACAAACAGGAACATGGCCAGAAGGATTGGAGACCCCCCTCAGACTTAGGAACAAGAACTGGGGGCTGTGGTAGCAGCTGAAACCTGGGTAGGGACCATTGCACCAGAGTCTTCTATTGATTGTTGCTTGGATGTAGACCGCAGTGTTTTTCAGGTACAGTATATAAAATTTTAGACTTGTGTCTTGTGTGCAGAAGTACAGTATAGATATTTCCATCAGGGAGAGGGAGAAAAAAAGTTTACGCCTTAAGTCCAGTGACGCAGCCAAACCTCCCCCCATCTTTTCCAAGGTGTCCAGGAAGCTGTCCATCTCCTGAACACTCACCTGGATGTCTGCTGGGTCCAAGACTGGTCAGATCGTACTGTAACGATTGGTTTGATTGATAATCAGCTGCACTTTAAACAGGACAGAACAGAGTGAAAGTAAAGTTTGAGGCGCCATGAATGGTCTAAAAGCAGACATAGTCCAGATTTAGTTTATTTTTATGCTCAATGACAAGACTTCTCTCTTTTGGGTTGATTGTGAGTTAGAATGAATGAGATCAAACAGGTTGAAAAAAGTATGTTTGCTTTTTTGAAAATGGTAACTTTTAAAGTGTGTCATTTGTATTTATATGCTATTAACTTTAGTTTTAACAATTAAAAAAAAGGTCAACAGTGCAAATGAAAAAACTAAGTTGTGGTATTGAATAAATGTTAAAAGGTAAAGGATTTGATCCAATTTTAAAACCAGTAAACAATGGCCTGGTACATTTCACATGGTTAAGGTTATGGTTATGGTTTGTTGAAATATCTCATATTTTATCCAAAAAAAAAAATCCTTCAGTCTAATAAAAGATGAAATGTTTAAACAAAGAAGATCCACCTGGATTATTGAGCAACATTTCTTTTTTCAACCAATAGGTGGCAGCACCGAGCAATCAAAAGTGTAAAACCCATTTCATCATGCTGAGCAGTGAAGAATTATTTTACCTACTTTGTTTTGACCTTTAAATTATGTAACCAATTTTTTTTAATGAGTCATAATCTTTACAGCAGTTATATAAAGCCAAAGAGACAAACCCAGTTTAAAACAAAAATTAAATCCTAGTAAGAGAATTATTAAAATGGGCTTAATAATGACATCACATGGTCGCTTCATTCAGGTATTTTCACCTCTTTCAGCAAACTTACGGTCAGTGTTGACACTATCAGCAGCTAATACTGAGATTCTGATTTAATTTTTTTTTTTTTTTTTTTTTGGAAGCCACTGCTGCTATAACTTTTAGTGTCCAATCTAATAACCGTGTTGTTTGTTTACAGTGTTAAAGGCCCTGTTTCTTCAGCTGCATGCAAATGATTTCCGGTACTGTTTGTGTATAGTTTGATTTCTGGTGGACAAGAAAGGCCAACTGCAATCGCTGCTGCCCACACATCATTTAAAACAAACAGTTCTCAGAAGGATCTCCAGCCGCTGCCCCCCAGGTTTGTGTAAGACCACACCACTGAACTGTGTTTACACAAACCACAGCAGGCTGCGGTGCCGTTATTCATCTGGGTTAAACCTGTGCAGAATATTTCTCCTCTGAACTCTGGGAGAAAAGCTGAAAGTAAAACCCAATAAAGTTACATTTAAAGTTTTACACAACGTGAATAATAAATGTAAATATATGAGCTAAATCAGGGGTGTCAAAACTTTTTCATGTGTAGGCCAAAATGGTCACGATGAACGTCTCTGTGGGTAACAAAAATTTTAATTTACAATACATTTTTTAAAAACTTACATGCAAACCAGAGTCCAAAAAAGTTGGGACACTAAAGAAATTGTAAATAAAAACTGAATGCAATG
>JARVGS010001636.1:29605144-29615442 GCA_031762315.1 Hypsolebias antenori | reverse complement strand
GTCTTAAACACTGAAATAAAAATAAATAAAAATAAAATAATAATAATAAAACTTTAATTAGCTAATAAATAAATGTGTTCCAGGTTAGATAAACTCCTTATCATGGCTTATTATTCCAGTGATAATTTAAAAGTTTGCTTCTCTTTTTTTGTTAAAGTGGGTTCGTGCTGCGCTACCAAAACAGGGGTCGACACCTCCGGAAGCTGGAAGAAATTACTTCCGGGGAACGTCGCCGTCACAAACGGGCTGATAAAAATTCTGAATAACCTTAAATGAAACGGCTTTGGCAGTGGCAGGTAATATTTTGGACACCGGGGAATCGGTTAGTCTTATAAATATCCATACCTGTCTGTCATTGCCGTTTTTTAACAAGCTTTTCAGTCGGTCCTTAGCCGTGGCGTTCAGGGTGGCGGTGGCTGCCATAGCAACCGCTACTGAAACATTAGGCTAATGGCTGTTTGTTGTTAGCTTCTATGTTAGCCTTTAATATGACGTCGAACAGACTTCAGTATCTAAATTAGCGAAAGACAGTAAATTAATGTCACAAAACAACTTTATTTCTATATGCCATTGTTTGTATTTCTTCGTTTTAACCCTGCTCACCGATTTAACAAGCTGTCATTATGCCAGACTCTTGTATGGTTGTGGAGTTGAGTTTAGCTAACTTGGTAATTTCTATGACATACAGTAAGCTAACGTTAGCTACCAGCCAAGGCCGTCAACTTCTGGTCCCTCGGTGTCGCGGTTACATAAACGCTTTTAACAATGTCTACTTCAGATTAAATGGGCATAGAAAAACTAAACCTTTAGATTATCTTAACTTTAAGAGATGTTAGGTTAGTTATGTCTGTGAGTGGTAAGGTAAGAATCTAACCCAACATGGCTACCAATATGGTCTGTAGTTGGTCAGATTTATCCAGCATGAGCTAATTTCTTTCTTTTTCTTTTATTTCCCCAAGGATGATGGTTAGCGGAAGCTAATGTATAGTTAAGCACTGGAGACGTCCAAAATGTATGAACATTCTTGCTAGTACCGCCGGAATATGTTAAATATGCTAAATGTTGTCAGTGTTTGTGCTTTAGTATGCATTAAAGAGTTGAATGTGGCGGATTCAGCTTGCATTCGTAAACATGACAGTTGCCAAACTTGTATTTATCCAGGTTGTCATTTGTGATGTGAATTTTGACCTACCTGCAAAGAGAGTTGCAAAATTCCAAGAATACAAAATTTGTAAACTTTTTATGGTAACTAACTGGAATTTTAATTTTTTTTTTCTATCTTTACAACAACCACATTTCATCATTGCTACACCATGCAATGAAAAGTAAAAATTAAAAAAAGGTTGTCACCTCGACAGATTAAAATAATGTGCAAAAGTTTTGTTGGAAGTTGTAACTAGTTGCAGTTTAATGAAATGCTTTTAGTTTTTATGTAGATAAATGATAAAACCCCATGATTGTGATCAAATAACATGTAAACAATTTTGTTCAAACTTCTGTGAATGAAATTTGACATCTGTGCACCAATTTAGATATTTCAATGATTTTTTTTTAATATGTAGTTTACTGATCGTAATTTTGTTTTTATGTGAATACAATGAGAACAAAAGTCATTTAATGTGAACATTGTTGTTCAGAGTGGTGTGCACAAATTTAGAAAAGGATTATTGCAAAAATTTTCAGAAATCGTCAAACTCCATTATTAAAGTTGTGACATAGTGATGTCATCATACTCAATTAAATTAGTTCCTTTCTTGAACTTTGGGTCAAATTCATATGTGGCCTGTGACAGTATCTGCCTATGACTGAACAAAGTAGTAAATACGTATATTTGGTTGTGATACAGTTTGTGTAAACTATCCTGAATGCCCATTTAATTCCTATAATTTTCATGAATTTGGAAATTTCCAAAATTCCCCAGCTTAATCTTCCATGGAAACTTTTAGGAAATTAACTGAAAATCTTCAGCCTCTTTCACCCCTCCTACAAATGTTTTCGCTTTGATAAATTAAGTTTTGAGTTTCACTTTGATAAGTGCGTGAGGAAATTATTCATCCTCAACTTAAATTTAATTTCAGAATTCTTCTTGAACTAGCATGGATGTAGATGACTGTAACGGCCGATCATACATATCAGGTAGGTTTGTATTTAATGGCTGATGTATCTGTTTTCTAAACTTGAGTATTGTTCCAAAGCGAAATTTTGTGTTTCTCATCTTTATGTTTTCAGGCAGTGGAGACTCTTCACTGGAGAGAGAGTTTTCTGGAGCCTTCAGAGGCGCAACAGTGAGCACCCCAAATAGCAAGGAGAACTCTCCAAGTCGTTCCCTCAATGGTGAGTGTGAAATTAAGCCATCATCTTTTTGTTTCTAATACACTATCTATTTGTGTAAGGGTATAATTAGTGACAACCTTCATAACTAATGGCAAGCTTTCTTCACATGGTACCTGTGCCTTTGTAGCCAACTGTATTAAAGTGGAGCTGTACAGCGATGAAGACTTAGGTCGCGGTCATGAAGATGAAAAGACAGAGCGGGTAGAGGAAGAAGGTCCAGGTCAGGAATCGGAGTCTGGTGGAGGCTACAGGGAGCTCACTAATCCTGAGACCATACCAACTGGAGCCACCAGACTGCCAAATGGAAAGCTCAAGTGTGACATTTGTGGAATGATCTGCATCGGGCCTAATGTTCTTATGGTGCACAAACGCAGCCATACAGGTGACTCAGTTAGGTTCAGATGAATAATTTCACTAAAAAACTTATTTTGTAAGTAAATAATCTGAATTGGAAAATATTCCTACACCTCATACTCGTCTTTTTCTAAGCTAGAAAACACTTCAGCACCTTGTAACTTGACTGTGGATGATGTTAAGTTTTATTCTGTTTTACTTTTGAAGCCAAGGCGTTTGAATTTGTTCTCACTGTTGCTGCTGTTGGCAAACTAGAGTTCTAAAAAAGGAAATGTCCAACAATGGCTGCCAATTTTTTCCTGAAATGTTCTGATATAATTAATGTGTTCATTAGTAAAGAAACAATGCTGGAATAATAATACTAATGGTAAAAGTGAAGCTGCTCAGTTGTTTTCCAACACTTAGATGCCCTGGTACATTTGCAATATCTATCTTACGTCATGTATTGTAAAAGTGAGCTGACAGATTTGACCTATCTGCAGGGGAGCGGCCCTTTCAGTGCAATCAGTGTGGTGCCTCCTTCACACAAAAGGGTAACCTACTTCGTCACATCAAGCTGCACTCGGGTGAGAAGCCTTTCAAATGTCCCTTTTGCAGCTATGCATGTCGAAGACGAGACGCCCTTACTGGCCACTTACGCACTCATGCAGGTAAGACAGATTTCAGCCTGATGTGTGTTTGTATTTTTCTCTAGTAGAGGAGTACCTTTACATTTATAACAACATATTCCTACTATGTCTCCAGTATCTTCTCCAACTGTAGGGAAGCCATATAAATGCAGTTATTGCGGCCGTAGTTACAAGCAGCAAAGCACCCTGGAAGAGCACCGCGAACGTTGCCATGGCTACTTACAAAGTCTGGAATCACAATCACTGAATAATGCACAAAATATAGGTAAAATATAGATTTTTTTTCCTTAACACAATGCTTTCACTTCAATATCCCCTTCCAAAAAAGATTGTACGAACATCTAAATTAGAAATGTAGTCTTCGTCCTTAACGAGGTGATGCACAAAATCCTCCTCTCATTACCTTGTAGCTCCAAAAGAAGGTTTAGAAATTATGTTTGAACATTAAGAAAAGAAAGAGGGAAAAAAAAACATAACAGTTTGTTTGTACTCTGTCCAGGAGAGATGAGAGAGCTAGAGTTTGTACCAGACTCTCTTCCGCAGCCCTCCTCAGACAAGATGGCATTTATTGATCGGCTCGCCAACAGCATCACCAAACGCAAAAGATCCACACCACAAAAATTTGTAGGTGAGCATTTAGTGTCAGTGTGGATGGTTTTAGGAAATTAACAAATAAAAAGAATTGCTTAACATAAAGTATTTAACACCCCACCACCCCCGCAAAGCTGAGGAAATCCTTGCTTTATTACATTTATCAATAGTATTACTAGCCTTAAGATCTACACAAATGCAAAAGTCTTGGTAAGCTGGTTATTTATCTGAGTGAGCTACCTGCTATTTTATGATTTTTTTTTTATTAAAAAAAAAAAAAAGAAAGAAATTTGGATTCTACACTGTCATTAAATTGTTTGTCTCTGTGTTGCAGGGCAAAAGCACATCCGGCTCAACTTTGCAGATGGACCTTATGAGCTGACAGCTGATTTGGATAAAAGTGAAGACCTGCAATCAGGGGACCTTGAAGCACCACACTTTACTGGCCTTGGAGAATACACAGTGGGTGTAGCAGGTAATAAAGGAGTGGCATCTGACAAACTTAGGCCTCTCCACCTTCCCACCACTCATCCTTGTTTGACAGAACTCCGGCCGATCCACAGCTCCGCTCACACTTCTGGTGCTTTAGGCCCAAGGTTGGATTGCACAGGGACTGGGCTGGGGGCTGTAGGAGGAAGGGAAGCTGCCGAGGGTCACGAAGACCTGCCTGCTGATCGAAGCCATGCAGCCTCACCTAGCAATGGTTGCCAGGACTCTACGGACACAGAAAGCATGCCAGATGAGCTGTGCAACAGCACTGCTCCCCTTCCAGCGTTGCACAGTAACAACGGGCATCACCTTTTTCACTCTAATAACCATGTCACAAGACCTCCTCCCACCTTTCGCCACAGAAGTCAGGACAGATACAGCCCCATCTATGCCAAAGACCACGAAGTGGAGAGAGAAAATGGGGCACACTCAGCCCTCCCACCTCCTGCCTTTGCTCCAACCTCAAGCTCACCTACAGTACCCTCCTCCACTTCTAAGGAGGTGTTCAGGGTTGTTGATGGGGAGGGGCGAGCGGTGCGTTCCTTTCGTTGCGAGCACTGTCGTGTGCTTTTCCTGGACCATGTCATGTTCACCATTCACATGGGCTGCCATGGTTTCCGACAGCCTTTTGAGTGTAACATCTGCGGCTACCGCAGCCAGGACCGATACGAATTTTCTTCACATATTGTCCGTGGAGAGCACATCAATGACTGAAGTGAAAGGTTATGACAACTTGCTTTACTCTGAGTTTATTTTCACACAAACAAGGACCTGGCTAGATTTGTTCTGCACATGAGCTAAAGGAGTCACTGAAAGTACAAACTGGACATGTATATTATTAATGAAAAGATCCATTTTTATTATTCTCAGTAACAGTGGTTCTGATTGTTTTTGACTAAATACCAAACACATATGACATTCAGTTTTAAATAAATATTCCTGAAGTGAACTACTTCATCCACAAATGTGCCTTGCACAAAAATTCAAGATTCAAACTGCATGCACAAAATATAGTGGTCAAATCTGACTAATATCTATAACCTTAAAATATACCACTTTTCCAGTTTAGAAAAGATGACATAAAAAAGACAAATATTGTTTGTATAGTTGCTTACGATTAATTATGTGCAGGTTTACATGCTCTATTTCAAAATAACAGAAAATGTTAGATCTTGAATTTCTTGAACATTTTCAACTTAGGGGTCAGTCACTTATTATTACACAAAGTGCAGATCAAATTCAAAACCCAGGTCCACATTAGTCACACTAAATGTTTGTGTGGTGTCGTCTGTGAATTAGCAATGCACTTTGATTTTTTTTTTTTTTAATGAAGGGATCTCTATATGTGTGTGTTTGAAAGAATCTAAGGACCTTTTATTTTTAGTTGAAAAATGAATCCCTTTGTGTTGATGCCATGTGGGATAGTGTATGAATTGATTTTGTTTTTCTGACTGCTTTTGTTGCACTGATTCCTGCCAGAATTGAAACATTAAACTACTTTACAGAATAATTTAATGATCTGCACGTCTCAAAGTGTGAGGAAACACTGGCGGGTTGTTCTGCTCTGATGGGGTCAGAAATTACAGCTAGAGTTCTAAGAGGTTATCTTGAGTGTTTTCTTTTAAATAAAAAATACATTAAATCATAATCCATCACTAATATCTAAAATATTTATTTTTGCTATATTTAAAATGATTATGGTGTTCTGTAATTGTATTGTGCCTTCACTTTATTTCCCAGACTGGAGCTGCCAGCCTTCATGTCTTAAAACAGATCTTTGTGGGTGATACTCGAGGTCAAGTTGTCTATTTTGAAGTTTTACTGTAGCTGTTTTTAAGTGAAAGAAAATAATTTCCAAGTAAATTTACTGCCATGACCAAACATGGCTGTCAAAAGTTGAAATGACAAAAAGAAAAAATCCCAATCAAGAAGTTTCAGTGGTAGCCATCCATATTTTAAGTTTGTTTTATTTTGGGTTATTTCTGCAGAAATTTACTCTGTCACTTTACACATTCTTGATTCATTTTCTTTATGTAACATCAGATTCTATTTATATATTACTGTCCAGATGACAGTTTGGACCTTAAGAATTCAGGATCACATATTTCATTACAATAAAAAATACTTGTGTTTATCTTATTTGCATATGAGATTACTGTATTTACAGTACCAGATATTAATAGTAGTGAAATTATGCAGAGTATGAAAGCTGCTCTTTTTTTCACTATTGACTACTGTACTTGTAAAAAAAAAAAAAGTCAAAATACAAAACATGTGCGGGTAATCATTAAAATGGCCTACAAACTTCTGCCCTTTAGCTTTTGTGTGTACAATGGTATTTATTTACATTGGGTTTTTTCAGCTTAGATATTTTATTGCTAACCAAATTTAAATATCAGCTGTTTGGCTCTTAAGTGGTTGTATTGTAAACTCTTCCCTCGTTTTGTCCTGCTAAACCCAGTTGTCACCTTATGGTTCAGGGTTATAGTTTTTTTTAGAGGCAAGGATGTGCAGACGTTTCAAAATATTTATGAGGGAACGATTTTAAATTGTGTTTAAAGCATCAAATATGTTTAAGCCAAAGAATCACGATCTGTGACCATTAGGCACTTTGTGATATCTTGGCAGAAATTTCAATGTTACGTTAAATTTGGACAAAGCTGAAACATATCAAAATGATGTAAAGCACTTTGTTTTGTGAGATTTGTTAAAAGTGCAATGAACATCTAATTTCATGCGAGAAACAGATGTTCCAGGGCCAGTTATGTTTAATTAAAAAAAAAAAATTGGAACTGTGAAGTCAAGCTAAATGTTGTGCAATCTGAACAAGAGTAGTTTAGATAACTGACCCTTTACTGTGGTTTTGTTCAATCCATCCAGGGACGGACCCTTTTGATTTTATTAATCATGTGCCTTTAGTTGGTGTTTGATCAGCTGCAGTTTGTAAAAATTGAATAGTTGTGAATTACAACAAAAAAAAAATTGTGCATAATCTCAAACTATCTAAAACTCACTATTGGACAACTCTGGCTAGTTTTACAAGTCTTCAAACTTGACAGAGCTCTTTTAAAGAAACGTTAAAAAAAATCTGATTTTTTCCCCTTTTGAGCAACTTTACATGGGTTAATATTTGGCATTGTATTGTGGCAAGATTGTTTGTGCTTTTTAACGTGATTACCGTACCAAAGTTATTTCCCACAAGCCAACATTGATTATATTTGTATTTGATTTTGAGAGGAAAATTGTCAAGTCGAGCTCAAGATTATACTTTTTAAAAAATGTCCACATTTTGTGAGGTTTTCCTTCTGTGCTTTTGTGTTTTTGGTAGCTTGGAAAGCCAAACTTTTCTTATACTGCTTAACATAAAGCAAAACCTTTCTAAATACAGTATATGTAATTTTGCATCTGCGTAATTTGATCTTTAACTGCTGTACGGTTTGTACTGTAAAAGTTTACTTCAAATAAAAAATAAAAATTATGAGCAACTCTTTTGTACAAGCACAGCAACTCAACAGAATTAACCACACAAGTTGTGCAGATCCTTTTTATTTTACTTTTTAGGTGTACAGCATCTTCAGATTCTGCTTTACATGGGTTTTGGAGGAGCTCTCGGTGCACCAGCCTGCTAAAACAAAAAACTGAATCAATACATGCCTCACACTGCAAACATACACATTTGTAAATTGTTTTATAAACAGGTAATTTCAAACTATTTGTAGTCTGACCTAAAAATTACTTTGTTTTGATCAAAGATAATGCAGCACTGACAGGACATTAGTTGATCTGAAAGGATTTGACAACAAACAACTCTATATACAGTACTCACAGCGGGCCTGAATCTTGGTGGTGGGGTGCGGTCTTTCCTGGCCTCACAGGAGCGGTTTCTCACTACCTTGCTGTGGATGGCACAGCTGACACAGTAGTGCAGCTTCACATAGAGCTTGGGCAGAACATATGCTGCAGAGAGCAATATACAGAGCAGGGTCAAATATCAAAACTGCACTTATGATACGGCACATTAGATACAAATGAGTTGAACATCTAAGATGATGTCTAAGATGAGACTAACCTGGATAAATAAAGGTTAAATGAAAACGTAAGGCTCATTGGCTCAGAAAATTCACTTACAGTCAAAAACACTGGCCTCTGAGATGTCTCTCACGGCCGCCGCCTCCACAATGTTCCTGATGACAAACTTTTTAATGGCTTTGTCCTTGGGGACACAGCGGGCACAGTTGGTGCAGCGGATGGGCTGCACATGCCCACGGCCCTTCTTGGCACGACCGTTATTTCTCCTTTTCTTGGTCTGTATAACAGTAAAGAGATTTTTAACTGTTAAAAAAACAAACGGTTTAGGAGCAACGGTTGTTTAAAAGTTTTAAACTATTATAAACAAAGTATTTGAAAACTCAATATTGTGCCTATGTCAATTTATTTCTATAGAACAAAACCAACTTAAGTTTACCAAAGTGCTGTAGTGTTTTCTTTTCTTCCAAAAAGCAATATATAAGAAATACTCAAAAAACAAACTATAATAAAATACAGAAACACACCATAAAACCATTAGCTCTAAATGGATTGCAAATTCCACCTGAATCAAATGCCGTAAATATTATGGGGCTTGTGCCTAAATCAGTCAGTCTCGGTGGCGACATTTATGAAGCAATCAACTATTCCACAAATTTGGAGCAACCGCAAAAAACCAATCACCTCTGCATTTTACTTTGGATTTGGAGACTTAAGAGAAACTGGTTGACCAGAGTAAAGATATTAAAGAGACTGCAAATAAGATAGTGTTGAGTAAAAAAGAAATAAAATAAAAGTAAAATCAACCTTGAAACGGACAGAAAGCCAAAGGAGAGAAGTGAGGACCGAAGTAAGTGTACCGGTACACATTTAGTACTTAAGAGCTGTTGCATTCTGGACGTTTGTAAATGATAGAGATGTTATGATAGTTTCACCAAGAAATAAATGCTTGAACTACTTTTTAAAACTCGATAGGGAGATTTGACTTCACCTTGGTGATGACTCCTAATTGGTGGGGTTTTACAACTGTATTAATCTATTTATCGAACTTAAATGCATAAAATGAATAACACTTAAGCCAAGGAGCGAAGAGTGCAGTAATACAATTACTGGAGCTGATGACTATCATATTTTCACTGAGATTACGTTTTTTTTAACTGAGTGGTTTAAGTTGATTGGTGCCGCTTAGCTTAATGAGTAGATCAACCAGAAAATAATGAGCAAAGCAACAGAAAGTGATGTTTGCTCTAAATGGTCCCCAAAGGCAACATATAAATGAAAACGTAGTGGCTCTTCTATTGACCCTTGAGGGACCCCATCCATGACTTACTGTAGGTACTTGGAAATGCACCCCACTTTCCAGCACACTGCGCCGCCTCTGCTGACGTCATCGCTGTTTTAACTCACCATTTACTTTCGGTTACAAAAATACGGATTACTATCTTGTTCTGCATTATATATTTGGTAAGACGTCATTTTGAATTCTTCACATTCCAATAGCAGTGTCTGTTTTTTCCCGCATTCATTTCGGTCGCATTTTCAAGAAGCTTCGTGTTTCAAAAACAAGGTGAGTGTTTGTACCCAAATTTTAAAGCCTGTTCGTCAAGCCGCGTATCTAGAAATGTGTTACGCGCCTTGTACAGGTTGTAAAGTTTAATAAAATGATATTTTATGTGATTTAAGAGTCTAAGCAACCGTCTTTTGAAGCTCCGCTGTGCGGGAGGAGTGGTCCTCCATTTCCCGGTTTTGCCTCGTCACGTTTGTGTGAGTTTCCCCCCGCCCAGTTTTAACAATGATGTCATTGTTTTGAGAAATAACTACCAGTAATAAAAGATTTATTAATGTTTAGTACATTTTAAATGTTAATGATATTAT
>JARVGS010001636.1:29550515-29577214 GCA_031762315.1 Hypsolebias antenori | reverse complement strand
TATATATATATGCAGCAAATGGTCACAGTGAATCTTCTTTAAAGCTTTCAGTTTTTGCTTTAATTAAACTTTCAGTATATAAAGCACTTCTGTCTTCCTTTACCACACAGAGTAGTATCTGTGTTATTTGACACAGTTCCTTCTAAGTTGGCTTTAACATAACTGAGCTACAGAGCAAAGATGGAGTGAATCCCAGTGGAGCACTTTGGAGACAGAGTGGGATGTTGTGATTTGAACGCTGCTGTGAACTTTGGTCTTGTTGCCACCTGGCTGCAGGTGAATTCAACGACTCTGATTCAGAGAACAACAACATGAGATCATCGATGGCAACAGCTGGTAAACATCCCACACCAAATAAAGTCCCCAATTTTTTATTTTTATTTTTAATATTCAAAAACAAAAATAAAGTGTTTCAGTAGAAGTTATTTTATTCTCTCCTAAACCGCGTTTGCTTTTTCTTAATTGCAGCACATGTATGCAACAAAAATTTTGAATTTGATATCAACATTTGGCTTTAGGAACTGTTTACTGAACTCAGATCAGAAAAGAATTGGAATTAGATGTGAAATGTTTAGTTAGTACCCTTAAATCTGCACGTTAGTTGCATTATTTAGAATAAGATGGCTGGATATTTATAGAAATTTTAGCATTTTTTGTGCAATCTTTGTTGCTAATTGCTTTTAATTTACATCCACATCTCTCTAATGAATCATTTTATCATAAAAAATGCTTTTTGCATCTTTCCTTGAGCTGTTGTCACTCTTTCTTTATGTATGTGGCCGTTGTGCCTTCATAAAGACCAAGCAAACTTTCCTTGAATGAATTTGTAAGTTTGCTTGCAGCCTTTTTTATTTCAAATTTCTGAGCAGGTAACTTAATAAGTGATGAGTCAAATGGCCGTGGGAACATGTTTTAGTAAGGGGGTGTTGTGAGCCCGTATGAATCTGAATCCAAGCATCCAAAATACCTCATATATGCAATAAAATGCACACTAGGAAGTAGCTTAAAAACAGGACATAGATTAAAAATATGTAAGAACAGAGATTAAAAAAACTAAATAAAACTCTAACTAGAAGCATGTCTGATGTCTTTAGCTGCTTTTAACTGTGCGTGCAGCATATAAACAAAGGGGAGTTCATTCTGCAGGCAAGGTGGTTTTAAAGTCTGTGATAGCAACACATTTGTATTATCTAAATATGGACACTTTTTTTTTTTTTTTTTGCATAATTTCGACAGACAATATCTAGAGAACTTCTGCTATAACCTGAAGCTAATTTGTTAAGTTTGTTGTTGAATTTTGCGCACGGTTGCACAGTAGTAGAGCTCATTACCAAAATTACATAACTCAAAAATATCTAAATGTTAGTCATTTTAAACACATGCAGGTTTTTTGCATTAATTATCTATGCATTTGGACAATGCATGTCCTCAGAGGGCACTGCAGCACCCTCTGCACCCCTACTTCCCACAGCCTTGATCAGAAGCAGTACATTTCTTCAGTCTTGCGCATTGTCTGCGTGAAAGCAATCATTCCCTTCACATATTCACAACCTCTGTCTGTAGACGGGTGAGTTTAACTCAAAGTGAATGAGTTCACTCATTCAGGTGATTTTGTGCACGCTCACCTATGAAGTCTGCAGTAATCTCTTGCCTCCAGTGCCAAGTTTCTGTTTACATCACTGAGCGTCTCGGCCACTTTTATTGAGCTTGTTTACACCCTCCTCCCTCTATTCTTTTCTTTCACTCCCCCTGTTCTTTTCCAGCGTTGAAAGCGTGGTAACAGATGAGTGAAAATAAAAGCCAAAACCTGATCCGCACCTTGCTTTCATGATTGTGTTAGGTTACGAGTTCAGCACAGTGGCACCGTGGGTTCATGCAGCTGCAAAAAAAAAAAAAAAACACCATTGTGTGCCTGTCGTATTGACTCAGAATCCTCCACCTCATTCCTATGACAGCAATGCAAGTCCTCTTTCCACAGAGACAACCCACTCATCAAGCCTGAGTGCTGTGCAAACGTAGGACATACCTTTTTGTCACATTCTGTCCTTGGTGTGCTGGCTCATCGTTATGTCGTGCCTGTTCTGCATGCATACTCTATACATACTGCATGGAGCGTAAGGCCCTCGAACATAGGTGCTCAAACGTATTGCACAACCGTCTATTCAGACGAGTCAAGAGCTCTAATCATGCACTGATAGCTCAAAGCTGTGCTCAGGGCGTAAATAGAACAAGGAAATAAAAAAGCTTTCCACTCGTAAACCCACATTTCAAGGAAAAGTTGCGGAAGCCAAACTCTACTTCTTTTTCCTCCTCTTTTTTTTTTTTTTTTTTACGGCTGCCCCCTTCTTCATGGGTCACCACAGAGATATCTCGCACGAAGACTTGGCAATTGTTTTTACGCCGGATGCCCTTCTTGACGCAACCACAGACCACCGAGCTACCACAGCCCTCTGTGTGGAGCAGAGTGCTGCCATCTAGGGCGCCCGAGGGAGCAGATGGTGGTGGTTGAGGGCCTTGCTCAAGAACCCAGAGTGGGGTAAATGAGGGTGGAGACAGGTGTGGATGTTTCACCTATCCCACCCACATTTTGACGTTGTCATTTCGAGGAGTTGAACCGGTGACCTTCCAATCACAGGCTCACCTTCTCTAACCTCTGCACTACCACTCCCCATTGAGGCCAAACTCTTTACAAAGGAAGGCATTGTGAGCATGAAAGTGGCCAAAGTCAGCGGTTATTCTCAATGTTTTTATACCAGTTGCACATGCATTCAATTTAAACTTATTTTTTAATCAAACAGAGAAAAATCTCTAAATATCAGAAAATTAATTTGCTGGAAAATGGGGAAAAAAATCCTATTTACCATTTTTAATGAATGAGAAATGAAAATTCAAATGTTTTTGATTGTGTTAAGTCATATTTTAGTGAATGATGTCACTGAACACTAGTTTTAACATGACCGTCGATAACTTGAGCAAATATCAGCCAATAATGAGGAAGCTCTTTGTTCTCCTCTTAGGAGTAAATTATTAAATAATTATTTGATCATTTACGTCATTTACAATCCATTCACACATATCATCACAGAAAAGGTGATCCATTTATAATAATTGACTAAAAGTGCAATTTTCTACTCTTTTTTTCCCCCCTCCGTAAGTACGACATACGAACAACCAGAATGAGAGCGTTTGTTGTTAAACCTGTTTGAAAAAAGTTCAAATGCTGGTGATTGGATTTTGTCTGTCATTTTATTTGTCATAATAAATTTTGGTGAAATTCTCTCTGTGTGTGTGTGTGTGTGTGTGTAGGGGGCGGAGAGCAAAAAAAACGACAAATATCCTCCAGCAACAACAACATTCCTGCTCTTTTCTCTGTGTTCAACTAAGAAATTCAGCTGCGATGTGTCGGAGGCAGCAGAGATAAGTTCGTGAGGAGGTGTCGATGTTTACTGTCAGCACCTGAAACCTCCCATAATGCCTCTGAAAGATGCAGATCTGCCTTGACTTTTGCTAAACCAAATCCCTCATGACTCTTGTGCCAGTGCCAAATAAACCAAATGACCTGTGTTCCTGGTACTTCCAGTGTCATGAACACTTCAAGAGTCTGAAACTAATTTTAAAAAGTGTTAACTTTGATCTGCTGGCAAGATTAGAAGCAAAACTGCAACTGTTTCCAAATAAATACAGTTGTGTCTCCAGTCTGTTTTCACTACACACAGATGTGTGATGTTTTATTTTTACCGTATTTTTCAGACTATAAGGCACACTTAAAATCCTTTAATTTTCTCAAAAATCATCAGTGAGCCTTGTTCATTCAACATTTATTTATTCAGGTTAATCCCACTGCGCCTCGAGGACTTTTTTACAAGAGATAGCCGATAATAGTGATAATAATGAGATAATAATAAGACCTTATAATCAGGTGCGTCTTATATATTAATTCTGGTTGGGCTTGCTGTCTTGGAACTGATTTTATGTGGTTATTGAGTGTTTTGTTTCGCTTAATGCGCCTTGTAATGCGGTGTGTCTTATGTATGAAAACAGACCCGTTCATTGATATTGCTCCTTATAATCCAGTGCGCCTTATAGTCCGAAAAATACAGTAGATGCTCACTTGTGTTATCTTGCCTTCATCTGGTCTGATATGGTCTGTATGCCTTACTAGAAACTCAGTAAACCCTGATACCATGAAAAAAATCAATTTTCACTAGTTTTATTTTTATCTATACTGTAACATCGTTATGTGCTCGGGTTGTTATTAACCCAATAAGAGGAATGTGGATTGTGTTAATGTTTCTCAGCCAAAAAAAAAAAAAGACATCCAGGAAGGTGACGCTCTTATCAGAATAATGTCCTGGTTGTTGTTCCTGACATTTCACAAATGTTGCTGTTTTTGAAACAATATTGCTGGAACTTGAGCCTCCATTAGCCTCGGTTACATCACAGAGGCGGATGGCTAAATGTGTCTAAAGGTATCCAAACTAAAAAAACACCTGCAAATAAATCACCACCCAGTCGGGAAAGGCATCATTTTGTTGTCATAGTGAGTCGACTTCTTCGTATCTTTGGCACAGATTCAGACCCAGTGAACCCAGTGTTCTCGGAAATACAAAAAAAAAAAGAGCCAAACAAACTTTAACATGACTTTATGATCACGGGACGAGCCTGTTGCCACACACGCACACACTGAGTGGGTTTTCCTCTCCTTCAGCGAGCATTACTTTGACATCAGTTTATTTCCAGCAAACCTAAAAAACACAACTTGGTTCACCCCAAACTGACACAAACTAAAACTTCCAGTGTGACTACACACAAACAGATTTCTGTCCTTCAACGTGCACACGCACTGTGCTTTGACCTGCCTGTTGTTTTCGTGCTCTATGGTTAATAATCATTAAGCTTTAATGCCCTTGTTGATCCTCTCGTTCTTCTGGTTTCTGTTTTGACTCAGATGCCAGTTGATGGGATTTTTTTAATGTGTCAACAACATTTCATGACAAACACTCAACTCAATAACAAAAATAAAGTTTTTTTTTCATGAAACAGTTTGTTTCTAATTTCAGTAGACTTGAAGTAAAGGATGACTACACCAAGAAACACAAACCAAATGAAATGTTTTTTTTCTACAAGTTTTGGAGACTAATCAGTGACATGTCAGCCCCTTTTAATACGTTTTACAATTCAGAGTTACATTTGTCACATATTTGTCTTTTCTTTTCCCTTTTCCTGAAATAAATCATGGAAGCAAATCAATTCAATTAAAACTGATCGTGTTTGAAACTTCCTTTCTAAGCACCATGATCAATAATCCAGACATAAAATCCAACAATGTTCAGTCAGGTCATCTGAACGGTTTCCTTTTTTTTTTTTTTTTTTTTTGCTGAGACGTTTTGTCCTTTATTCGTCTTACTTCCTTTTTAAATCCCTTTTTTTTGTATATTCTTAATTTAGTGTATTGTGAAACTAATGAGGCTCTAAATCAGGGGTTTGCAAACTTTTCAATCAAAAGAACAATTTTTACGCCTTTGTTCATTAAAGTAAAAGTGATCCGAGCTGCAATGACATGCTACAACTGTGGTTATCAACTGGTGGCCTGTGGGCTACTTTAGGTTTCTTAGAGAAGGCTTTTGTTTCCACTAGGGGGGGGGCATTATAAAGCTAAAAATAGCTAATGATGTTTAACATTTCTTGACATCTTTACAATTTAAGATGAAAATACAGTACCAAATTCTTGTAAAGTTGAGGGGGTGGGGATTAAATTAATAAAAACTATGAACTATGCAGACCTATGTGATCATTTTTAATTGTGGAAAAGTCAAGTTAAAGTGAGCGTGTTTTACTCCTTGTACTAGTATTCACATGTTTGCAAAATAAATTACAGGGAAACTGCTAAAACCAATTTTTAGTTGCATGTATAACAGCCAATAAAATTCTGTTTTATGTTTGTTTTGGTCAAAGCTTGAAAGAGCCACGTGGAGTAACCAAAGAGCCACATGTGGCTCCAGAGCCGCAGATTGCAGACCCCTGCCCTAAATGATTGTTCAAGTTGTACTGCACAGCTGTATAGTGATTTGAACACCATGAATGTGATAAATATCTAACTGAAGAACTGAATTGTGTTTCTACCAGACATGCTAGACAGAACAGCTCATTTATATCAGCTGTTCCGTGAGGTTTAGAAAGAAATTTGTGTTTGTGATTACTTTATCATTTAAAATCAAACCTCAGCTTCAGTTTCTGAGCTTATTAATATCGTGTTTTAAATAATAGCCGTAAAACCGAGGATTGTGGTTAAATAAAGTCATGATTTTAGTTTCTAGTTCAATTTAAATTAGTTTTTTTAATGACAAGAAAACGCCTTTGAATGACTTTGATGCACAAGATGAGCAGAAAGTTGACGTCAGTGCCGATGTGCTTTCCTTGAGGACATTTGTTTGTACGTACGTTTGTGCAAAGTGTTGATTTTTCTGAAAACCAACAAACACATTTGGTTCGTCTTCCTCGTCCCTTCGTCCATTTCCCCTTCGCTCCTTCCCTCCTGTCTGGCATTTGAATAACAAAGTAGCCTTCTAGTGATGCTGACTGGGTGAACTCCCACAGACCATAATAAACAAGGCTTTGTGTGTTTGTTGGACAGAAGTACACGGCCTGCACACAATCCTCAGCTTGTTTCTCACTGTTACAGTACGTCCGTTCATCCAGAGCAAGATGAACAGTGTCTTGTAGTAAAAGGCATGAAACAGCCTTTTAGGGGGTAAAACTCTCACTGTTTGCTCATGAATGGTTTATTAGAACTTCTATGGGGCTTTCTGTGTTATCATATCAAATGATCATTAGTTTGGGTTTCACTTTTTTAATTAAAAATTGAAAAGTTTTTAATGTTTTGGGCTATTAAAGTTTATTATTATTATTATTATTATCTATCTTGACAATAACACATAACGCATACTGATCCAAACAGGAACAAGCTGGAACAGTATTTAAAATAATGCATATATCAGATAATATGTTTGTTATGCACTATATTGTGTCTGTGCCATTTGCAATAAAATATTAGTGAATTAAATATGAATCTAGAATAGTTTTGTATTTCTAACTTTCAAGTTTATTTGGATGTGAAATTGAAAAAGTGAAAAGGAAAGATTGTCCACTACTGTGAGAAGCCTGGACTGTTTCTCGTTATCTTTTATCTTCTTTCTGTAACACTTTATAAACACCGCTTGGTTCAACAATAAATGTGTTTATTGTTAAATCAATTTAGGAAAAGTTTATCCATACAAATGTTATATTATACATATTATATGTTTTATTTCCTCAATAGCCACATTTTTTTCCTTATATTTTACATTTTGGTATCTATAATCTGGCAAAGTACCCTGACATGTTGGTATAAATGATAAATTATTTAAATGTATTTCATGTCTAAATGTATGTATATTTGCTTTCGTCAGTGGCTGTTTGCCTCGGCACACAGAATGGTCTGAGCACAACAGGAGACTCCAACAACCAGTATGAGACGATGAAGAAGATGTACAACAACTGTGAGATCGTGATGGGTAACCTTGAGGTCACCATGATGGAGAACACCAGAGATTTCAGTTTCCTGCAGGTGGGTCTGTGAACGTGTCGGCCAGATTATTAGTAATCCTTTCACAGAGAGCGCGCCGGCAAGAAGAACTGCAAACCAGTCTGGACACGGATGCGAATCGAACAATGTCTGAAACATTCCTGAGCTTTCTTTTGAATTCACAAACGCAGTTAGGCAATGGCTCATACGTTTAAAACGGGGTGCTGTGAAAAGGTTACAAACAATTAATACCTTACCTGTTGCAGGTAGCGCTTTGAATGCCTTCTTTATTTCTGACCAGACTAACGGCTAGTTGGATCAAAGTGAGTTGTTGCTCTCTTAAACAAATCTAAACTCAAAAGTCTTATAGACAAGGCTGTTTGTCTGTTAGCAAAATATATTGTGAACCATTGAACAAATTTTACTGAGACTTTGTTAGTAATCATTTGATGCACCTCTGAAACTCATCAACCAGATTCAAGATGGCCACCACAGTTGACTCGATTGTTTTTTATAAATACTGAGTTACTATTTAATGTGGTAGTAGCTTCGACTTATCCCCATCACTAGCTCTGAGAACCAGCAGATGGTGTAAGATTTTAACATTTACTGTTGGAGGCAGCTCAGTCTGTCTTTTAGAAACATGTCTATAACTTAACATTTGAAATCAACCCAATTTAGGATGGATGGCACAAATCATGAAAATATTGTTATAATGTAGTTAATTTTACTGTTAGTAGCTGAAAGTTGTTTCTAACACATGCTCCAAGTGAGATCTTACAATTAAAAAACTTTGTTTCGGCTGCTCCCTTCTTCAGCAGTTGCCACAGCGAACAATCTCCCATGAAAGATTTGGCAAATGTTTTACGATGAATTTTCTTGTTATTCCTATTATTCCTACTTTATTGCATTAAATTATTTTCCAGATTTGACAAAACATGTTTCTCAAGATAAGATGATCTTTGTCTAAAACTGTGCCCCGAAAGGTGACGAGCGGCAGCTGTGCCACTGCCACAGGGCACTTCTGGCAGAAATAATATGTTTATGATGGAATGAGTATCACATATAAAACTGACAGCCGTGTAAAGTTTTATGAAATAGGATTTGTATAATCTGCTGTGAAATGTTAGAGACTGAAGTTGCTTTAAATCAACAGCAGTCCACACTGGTCATGGTAATACTCAGACTAGCCATTAGCTCGTCAGTCCAGTCAGAATCTAATCATCCATCTATTATCTTTACCCAATTCTTCCTTTTTGGGGTGTGCACATATAAAACAGTCACTATGAGAGAGGCGGGGGACACCTGGACAGGTCTCCAGTCCATCACAGGGACACACATAGAGACAAACGAGACAAACAACCATTCACTCGCTCCCTCACACCTAGTTACCAATCAGCCCGGCAACATGCATGTTTTTGTTCTGTGGTGGGGAAACCAGAGTACCCGGAGAAAACACGCATGCACAGAGAGAGAACATGCAAACTCCATCCAGAAAGGCCCCCAGCTGGGATTCGATCCAGCAACCTTCTTGCTGAGAGGTGGCAGCTCTACCAGCTGCACCACCATGCCGCCCAACATGTTAAATGTCTATAATCTTGCCACAGAACCCCATTTCAAAAGATCTGAACAGTTTTATCTAAGTTTAGGTTCGTTTACGAAGCAAACCAACCAACTGGTGCCAAGCTTTGACCAATGAATTTACCAAGCTCCTCTATTTTTATTTTCTTTATTTGTTTTCAGTCTATTAAGGAAGTGACGGGCTACATTCTGTTTGGTGTCAACGAGTTCAGCCGCATCCCTCTGGACAACCTCCGCGTCATCAGAGGCACCACTCTGTACGATGGCCACTACGCCCTGGCTGTGATGCTCAACTACCAAAAAGAGGGTCCACACGGCCTTCGAGAGCTCGGTCTGACACACCTTACAGGTATGCAGCTCGGGTACGACGTGTGTGTTTAAAGTGTGGGAGGCAGAGCTGGAGCAGATAAGAGCTCTGGGTGGATGTGACAATCTGTTACTGCTGGAGCACTTAACGCCCACGCAGTGGAGTCCACGCCCTCACAGTACCAGTTGTCTGAGCGCAACCATGTGTACGCGCCCCGTGAAGGCCCTGGAATGTGACATGAGCCCAACCGCTCAACTGCCAGTGTAACGTGAGCTCCGTCCCATCGCGAGCTGTTTTTGTATGCAGTGTAGTAAATAGTGAGTGGCAGTGATTCATGGAATGAGTCACAGGCTTGTCCAGGCTTGCTTGGCTGATTGTCATTTCCCCGATTTCAATGTGTGCCACCTGCAGAGATACTGGAAGGAGGCGTCAAGATCATCCAGAATCGTGACCTGAGCTATGCCCCGCAGATCAACTGGAGGGACATAGTGAAGGATGACTCCACTCCCATTCTGATCGAAGCCAATGGTCCTCAACGTGAGTTCAAGCTTTGATACAAAACACAAAGTAAAACTTGTTACAGCTGTGCAAAAAAGTTGTGTGAGCCCTAAAAACCATAACCAACAGAAGAACAGCACCTTAAAGTCACGTCTTCGAGAATAAGAAAGAATAAATCATATCTGACACAAGTCCTGATAGATGCGTCATCCTTCAGTTGATCCTCAAATATGTTTCAAGGTTTAAGAATCGCTCTAAGTAAAAAAAAAATACAATTTTATGTGTCAAGACTGCAAAATCTTTGGTGTATTTTTTTCAAATTTTCTAATACAGTTGGAACAAATCAAGTTTTTGTGGTGGGCCATTTATGAGAAAGTGCCTGAAGAACCCATTTAAAATGGATTTTGCATAGTTGTCTGTAATGAGACGATACAACACCAGTTCTTACGTTGAGTTTAGGGGATGTTTGATGCCCGAACGATTCACTGATCAGAGTTAGGTGGCTTAACAAACAAAACAACAACCCTCAGAAAATGGTCCATCTTGGTACAAAGAAACCCTTTTGAAAGCTTGAAGAACTGTTGATCAAATCACTTAAATCCTTTAAAGAAGTGTGGATCATTTGAAGAAAAAAAAAGATTAAGAAATGAGGCTTGATCCAAGACTTTTGCACAGTGCTGTTCATCTTTGGTCAATCTTGTCAATCCTCCTCAGTTTTTAATATGTTGAGCTTCAGTATTAGACTTGAAAACTCCACCGGCTGACATTAAAATGATTTCACAGGGAATTGTAGTCAAGAGTGTGGAAACGTGCCGTGTTGGGGACCAGGAAGAGACGCATGCCAAACTCGTGAGTGACAGCTCAGCTTTTATTTTTAATTCCTGCATTTTACATTGAGGTTCCAATAATTTCCAACATGGCTTACCAAATCTGTCTTAAGAAAGCTTGAAAAACAAGTCATCTGTGCTTTTATCGAACCCTTGATTTAAACTTCAAGATGCATGTCTAGAGTTTAAGTTACCATTATCAGTATTTCCGTCTTACCGCAGTCTTTTGTAATATGTTTGAACATTCTGTCCTCTGTTTCAGTGACAAAGACTGTGTGCGCTCCTCAGTGCAACGGTCGGTGCTTCGGTAAAAACCCAAATGACTGTTGCCACGGTGAATGTGTTGGAGGCTGTAGAGGACCTCTGGACACAGACTGCTTTGTGAGTCAGGAGTTCAGTCATTATCTTCATAAGTCTTCTCTATTAGCTATAAAGTTTACATGTATTTTACAGCTACTTTTAGACATTTGTCCTTTCAAAAGGTACAAAGTTTAAACCTAAATAAATGCACGATTCACTCCGTAACGACATTTTAACACCGCCCCCCCATTAATTGTTTGATTTCATTGCCTGTGATATCGTCTCTGATTATTTTTAACGCTTGAAAATTCATAGAATGTTTAGTTTTTGTCATTTTTATACTTTTCAAGACATTTGTTCTATTTACAAGTACTTTACCCAAAGAAATAGAAATGTCTTCAATTCCTTGAAAAAAAATGTGCTCTCTTAAAAAAACTGCTTCAATATACTGTACTCTGTTTTGGTTTTCTTTTGCTACTTTTAGCTTTAGCTAGCGTTTTGCCACTTGTAGCTTCTAGTTTTCATTCTTCGTTTCTTTTCAATTGACCTGTCAGGTTAATCTCAACAGGTGTTTAGACCAATAGTTTGCTTAATGTGTCCAAAGTGGTCTCCAAAGATCACTTCTGCCAGTCCTGGGCCCACTTTTCTAATAATTTTATGCCACTGATGTCTTGATAAACTGCGCCTCCTTTTCCAGATGTCTGCTATGATAAACAGATAAGGTACAAAGCATAGTTTTCCCCTCCTCAGTGAAATGTTTGGGATTTTTTTTTTGTTTTTTTTAACAGGCTTGTAAGAACTTCAACAACTCGGGCTCATGTGTGACCCAGTGTCCACAGGCTCTGATCTACAACAAGCATACATTCAGAATGGAGCCCAATCCCAATGTCAAGTACCAGTATGGTGCTATCTGTGTATCTCAGTGCCCCGGTGAGTCCCAACACATTACGTCTCAACATGCAGTCGCTGTTCTTCCAACTTGGATGCAGTTTTTATGTTTGCTTTTCATAAATCTCCAGTTGTTCAAACGGCTGGGACTGTTTACTCTGGGTTTCAATGTTGTCTCTGACATGCTGCCGTTCGGACACTTACATCATTTCCTCTCTTCGAACAGAAAACTTTGTGATGGATGACAGCTCATGTGTGAGCAAATGCCCACCAAATAAGAAGGAGGTGGAAAAAAACGGAGTAAAACAATGTGAGCTGTGCGAAGGCGTCTGCTCAAAAGGTATCCAGCTAAATTTAAAAGCAACTCTGCCTGTTAATTTAGTCCATTTAAACAAGATACTCATCTCCCATTCTGAGCAGCACAGGTAGAATTACCCCTTAATGCATAGTTTGATTTAAAAATATATGTACTATTTTAAATACATCTTACATGGGCAGCTCACATGCAGGAATTATGAAAAGTGTGGAAATTATTTACTCAAAAGTGTCAGATCACCTCTGCTTTTCACCTTTAAAACCCTAAAACACCTGCTTTAACCTACTCCCCTTTTTATTTTCCTTCCAGCTTGTACTGGCACAGGAGGTCCATCCAGAGAAACTGTGGATGCCAGTAACATCGACAGTTTCAGAAACTGCACTAAGATTGACGGCAGTCTTCAGTTCCTGGTGACGGGGATAAACGGGTAAGAAAACCAGTCTAGTTCATCTCTACCATTAGGGCAAGCTGTGCACATTCCCAACTTCCCTTGATGCAAAGGTGGCCCTTGGTAACGAGTGGGAAAATAGAATGTATACATTTAATGCAGGGCTGTGCAATTTATCCAGTTTGTGTTTTATTAGCAGGAAAACTGCCCCCCCCCCCTTCCAAAAAAATAAAAAAATAAATAAATAAAAAGATTATTAATAAATAAATTCAGACATATTCCGCTTTGAGAAAATCTGTCTCCTGAGCTACATGAGCTGAAAACTACACCCCATTAGATGAAACATTTCCAAAACATCATTAAAACTTCTGTTCAGTTTGTGTTAAATTCAGCTGGAAGCTGCAGCTAAACTTTAGATGAAAATAAACAGCTGCCAACAAAGCATCATCATCATCTTCATCAGAGAGTCAAGCAGGACACAAATACCATACATCTGTTTCAGACTGTATCTACTGTGTAATAATCTAGACTGAATACCGTATTTTTCAGACTATAAGGCGCACTGAAAACACTTTAATTTTCTCAAAAATCAACAGTGAGCCTTATTATCTGGTGTACCTTCTGTATTAATTCTGGTTGTGCTCACTGACCTCAAACTGATTTTATGTGGTAAACAACGCTCAAAAATCTGTCAAAATGAACTTGTTTTGCTTAATGTGCCTTATGGTCCAAAAAATACAGTCTGTAATTTACGAGAAGCAGTTTTATTTTACCAAAATATGCTTGGGAAAAATACATGAAGAAGGTTTATTTGACAAAAAGTCTAAATGTTTTTTATTTATAAATGACTCAGGCAAATTTTGAAACTTTTTTTTTTACTAAACCACTGGATCTGTTGATCCCTAAACACTTTCTTTTTTATTTTTGTTGAAAATTGTCAATATTCATGAAATCTTGTCTAGTTTTACATTTAATTACTCGTTTTTCTTTACATTCAACATATGGTAATACAGTTTAATTTATTATTTTATCTAGTAGCATTTGAATAAATATTTTGTTTTCATTTAGGAAAAAATTAAACTTGATGGTAACAAGGAAAATTTAAGACAGTTCATTGTTCTTTAAATGCAAAAATAAAATGTGTTTAAGGTGAGTAGCAATTTTCAATAATCCTGACTGCAACACTTGCCAAAATATTTGTGATTAATATTTTTCCATAATTGAGCAGTCCTAGTAAAGTCACCGTTTAATGTGAGTAAGATAAAATGTTCTAAAATTTGTGAAACAGATAATTTTGTAGGTGTTGAATTATGAATAAATAATAATATATATTCTGATTGGTTAGTGACAGAGATGAACTATGTGCACTTTAAAAAAAAATCAGTTTTCCATTTAGTTAAAAAAAATAAAACCAACAACTCCTGTAAATGATGTTGCATCAATAGGAAATGAGAAGAAACTCCAGCAAAGGAGCAGTCGCTGACTGAACTTTCCACTTGATGCTTTTTACACATTTAGCAAATCATTGGGTACGTTTAACAGTTTTATGGACGCAGTGTTGCATCTGACCTTTGTTTTGTCTTTCTTTGTTCGCTCAAAGTGACGATTACAAGAAAATCCCAGCGCTTGACCCAGAAAAGCTCAAAGTCTTTAACACTGTGAAGGAGATCACAGGTGAGCATGAATTTATGTTCAAACCGAACATTTCTCGTCACCTCACGGAGCTGATTAAAAAGCCATCATCTCCGCCTTCAGATTTCCTCAACATCCAGTCGTGGCCAGAAAGCCTGTCTGACCTGTCAGTCTTTTCCAACCTTCACACCATTCAAGGCAGAAAACTGTACAGGTGAGAGGATCACCACTCCATCGTTTTGTTCCTCCACATGACAAACATCTTGTTGGGCTGTAATGTGATCTGTAGCCTTCACTCAGTCTTCAGTGGTGTGAATCTGACTGTTTGATTAATAACCTTACATTACATTTTTACCCTCTTTAGGGGAACAAAGTCTAAAAGGTACGGTGACAATCTGACATGTGTCCACTTTTCAATGTGCAGTTTAGCAAATCATCACTGGGGTACAAGTCATGGGGTTTCTTGGTTAAGGTGGTGGTGGACTTGATGTTTTGTTGGATTGACAAAACTTATTTGCATGCCCTGATTTATTTTTGTGTGTTTGTATGTGTTTGGGTGACAATAAGTGGAATTTGTGATTTTATTTTAGTTTTTTTACTTTTGGCAGCAAAATGATTGCTCTGTTCTTTGGTTCTATCATCACTTCTGCCTCTTTATGTCATATAAAATAAAATAAAAATCCATTTGATTATTTTTGCTCTGAAATCTGTCGCTCAAAATAATTTCAGTTAAACCAGTTCAGGTTTTCTTTTCATTTCCATCTTTATCCACAGGTTTTGCTATTTCAAAAGCAGATTAAGAAGACATGATTTATAGGTGGAAATGCTCCTACAACCTTTAAGAATTTAAGTTCTTTTTGAAGTGTTGGTTACCTACTGCTCAGTTTAGAGCAGTAAGTATCTTACCTGCTGTAGATAGCTCACTGAATGGTCTCAGTTTGGACAGAAATTCCAACTAACAAGCTAGTCAGAGCAAATCTGCCTTCTTAATACAACTCACAAATTTCCTAGCCATTCAAGCAAGTGCTGTTTTATACAAATTTACATCACAACAATTGTTCATTAAATTGTTATTTATATTTATGCTTTTGAAATAGCTAAACCCAAAATATTTTAATGAAATTAGATAAACACAATCCTAAAACTCTAAAAAGCTCATTTAAAAAAAATTCAAATTCTATTTTTTTAATTATTATTATTATTACTTTCATGCATTTTTAAGAAAGTACTTTCAGTAATGAGTTTACTTCCTCACTTCCTGTTTCAGGGGCTACTCTCTTCTGGTGATGAGGACCAAGTCTCTCACCTCCCTTGGGCTGCGCTCACTGCAGAGAATAAACGATGGCAGTGTCTACATCTCAGGAAACGAGGAGCTCTGCTACCACGACACGGTGAACTGGACCCGCATCTTCAACAGCAGCTCCCGTCCGCAGAAACGGAACAAGCAAGTTGAGTTCAGGGACAACCGACCCCGAGATCAGTGTGGTGAGTGACACAAACTAGACCCATTATACAGTTCAGCTAAAAGGTTTAAATGCATTTAAATTATTTGTGGTATAGGCTTTTACATGTTTACACAGGTTGTTGATGACTCAAAGTTTCTTTTCCTGCAACATCTATTCAACACTTTTCTTGTTTTCCTCATGGATTTGCAAGTATTCAATTTAAATCAGTAATGATCCAACAAAATAAAATATTTAAAGACCCTTGAAGGACCATCACTAGCAGTTTTCAGGCTGTGGTTTGTTTGATAAGATTGTCTTTCTATGTAAAAATAGATTTGTGGTCATTTATGTCAAATCTTGAAAACACCATTACACACAAATTCAGTTTTGCAAGAGGATTTATTTGTGCTCAGAGTGTGTGGTGGGGTCAGGGAGGACTCTCAGCTACTACCATACCACAGTCAGTCTCAGTATCTGTAAAATTAACTGAGTGAAATCCGCATTTGTTTATTTTTTTTAAGTTTGCTTAGCTGTGGCAGCCATCTTAAATTTCTCTGACTCCAAAAGTTTACGATGATAACGTCAAATGGAAACGATCGGCTATATGAATATTCATGTGTTCAAATCACTGAGGGGAACAGAGCAATGTAAAGAACAACAAATAAAACTAGAAAGTTCCTGGAGAATATTTGATGGGAACTACCATGGGGCAGACATTTAAAAATTTTGATTTGACATTATGTGTTGGGGTTCGTTCTCAGCTCCCACCAAATTTGAGCTTAAAATGGTAAAACATCAATGAATTAAAGTCCTTTTTTTAAGCTATGGTGGCCATCTTGGATTTTTGATTTGGATTCAATATGTGATGGGGAATATTCTCAGCTATAACCTCCCCAAATTTCAGCTCCACAGGTGTAAAAATAGCTGAGTTAAAGCCATTTAAAGTTAGCTTTGGTGGCTATCAATTTTTTTAAATTCATTATTTATTGGGCATTGCTTTCAGCTACCACCACACCAAATTTCAGGTTAATCTCTATAAAAATGGCTGATTTACAGTATTTTTCCCTTTGTAGCTCAGGTGGCCATCTTAGATATTTGATTTGCAACCGGTCTGAAAAATAACTAATAAAAATGGTGTCTTTGTTTGCAAATTACGTCACCATGGTAACTTGAAATGCCAATATAAGTAACAGCGCACATCACAGTGCCAAGCTGGTCATTTTGGGGTACACGTTGCGGTTCAGGTCGCATTAAAGTTGATGGAAGATTAAGATATAAAGTTAAGAAACCATTGTCAGGTGGATAATAATAGGTGGCTGCTTTATACTTGGCGGTCCTTAATTAATAAAATATTCTCTAACTGGGGGGAAAAAGCTCGAAATAGAAAGTAACAAATAACTTTAAAAGCGTGTTGAGCATGTATAAGCAGGTCCACTGACGACAGGAATGGCTGCTACCTTTTGTTTTCATGTCACTTCTGTTACTCGTTGGTGTTTCTGGGCATTGAACACGTTTCACCGCAGGATTTCTGAGTTCTGTGTTCACAGCTGCTGAAATTAAGTTCATTATAATTGGGACTAAACCAAGACCAGCACGTCTGATATTGCAACAGTGCTGTAAATGGTCTCTTTTATTCTGTGTGTGCAGAAAAAGACAACTTTGTCTGTCACCCTTTGTGCTCATCCGACGGCTGCTGGGGTCCCGGAGTGAACCAGTGTGTGTCCTGTAAGAAATACAAGCGAGGAGAGACGTGTGTGGACGACTGTCTGTTCCTGAAGGGGTAAAACTTCACACAACTAAGACCATTTTGCATCAAAGTAAAGTTTTGTTGCGACTTAGCCAAATGAAGTATTTCAGTATTGTCTCCAGTCTGCTGACAGTTACTTTTGTTGTCCTGAATGCAGAGACAGGAGGGAGTTTGCTAACGAGTCAGGGGTGTGTATGCCCTGCCACCAAGAGTGTAAAGTCCAAGATGGGGTGAAGACCTGCTCGGGCCCGGTAGGATTTATTTTTTTATTTTTTTTTTTTACTTTCTAAAACAATTTGTAGCTAATTAAGACTAATATCACCTTCTGAGTGTGCTGGTAATACTCACTGTTAAATATGGTTTGAACTTTGTCTACTTCTGTCCCCTACTGGTAATAGACAGGATTACATTTGATCAACTTCTTCATTTATATTTAATATTGTCTCTCCTCCAGAGAGCAGATCAGTGTACAGCATGTGCCAGCCTGCAGGATGGTCCAAACTGTGTCTCTTCATGTCCTGACGGGGTCATGGGTAAGGAGGGATTCATCTTTAAATACCCCAACAAGCAAGGCAGGTGTGAGCTGTGCTTTGTCAACTGCAGCCAAGGGTAAGAAACGAGCGTCAGTCTTTGGAGACTCACTTTCCCTTTTTATTCTCCTTTCAACCAATCCCTTGTTTGTTCTGTGTTCAGGTGCACTGGCCCAGGAGAAGGAGGATGTGTGGAAGCTTCACCATCTACTTCTGAGTAAATGCTCCTATAGACATATTTCATGTATAGTCAACATTTTAGTTTTGCATCAAGTGCTGAATGTGTGACTCTTCTTTTCATTTTTGTCATCAGACTATCACCCACTTTCATCGCGCTCGGGGTGATTTTCTTGCTCTTCTGTTCATTCTCCATTTTTGTGCTGAGCGTTTTGTACCGCCGAGGCCTCGCCATCCGTCGCAAACGAGCCATGAGGAGATACATGGAGAGCGGCGAAGTAAGCCAGCCTCTCAGCTTGCTGTCATGATTTCTGTGGGGCAACATTAACATATATCTTGTGTGCTTTCAGACGTTTGAACCTTTAGAAGAGAAAGAGAAGGTCCACGCTCGCATCTTGAAGCCTTCAGATATACGTAAGATCAAGCTTCTGGGTAATGGAGTGTTTGGATCTGTCCATAAGGTAAATGAAATGAGGCAACACTTTCTGCACCACTGATTTGTTTTATCAGTTCATCGAACTGCATTTTTAATTTTTTTTACTTTACAGGGCATTTGGATTCCAGAGGGAGACACGGTGAAGCTACCTGTTGCCATTAAGACAATTCAGGATCGCACAGGTCGACAGACCTTCTGCCAGGTGACAGATGTAAGACAATTAAAATGATCTTGTTAAGAATGCACTTCAGTCACAACATTTGATCCACTTTGTCAGGTTTTATTGATGTGTCCTGCCTGTGACCTGAAGTTCTGGGACTTTCCTTGTTCAGAGAGTGGCTGAAATTCAGTTTTTGGGAGTATTGATTCATAATAAGATCTGTTGGAAACCTCAAATTAAATATGTTCAATCTAAAATAGCAAGAAGTGTAGCTGTTCTCTCTAATGCTAGAACATTTTTAAATTCTTCTGCCCGTCATATTATTTACTGTTCACTTATTTTTGCCATATCTAAGTTACTGTGTGGAAGTTTGGGGCAACACTTACAAAACCTCGCTTCAACCATTATGCACATTACAGAAAAGAGCCATTAGAATAGTTTACAAGGTGGATTTTTATTGTCATACTAACAATTTATTTATAGAATCAAATTGTCTGAAATTCTAAGATTTGATAGAGTTTCAAACTGCACAATTTATGTATAAAGTTAGAAATAAACTATTACCAGAAAATATTCAAAAACTATTTACTGATAGAGTCGAGAGATATGACTATAGAGAAAACCTGAATTTCAGAACTTTGAATGTGAGAACAACAATGAAAAGAATGTGCGTTTCGGTCATTGGTGTGAAGATTTGGAATAAACTTACCAAAGAGTTGAAGCAAAGTCAAAGCATGAGGTATTTTAAGAAAAGACTCAAAATGGTTATTATCCAAAAGTACCGTATAAGGATGAACAGGGGTGAGAAATTGGATGGTAATGATAAAACTGAGGATGAATTGGGCAATTGGGTGCAGGTTTGTGCATATGTGTGTAAATATATGTGGGTGTGTAAACAGGTATATGTTATCTATGTATTCATGCAGGTAGATGCGTAGGTATATTTATAATACTGGTAACAGGAAGACTATTTATGCTATGAATTAAAGAATGGAAAGGGGGTATGATAATATAAGTTAAACTTCATCATACTCCTTTTCAGACTCACGGTCACCAAAAGGGGATATGAAAACCCCCTGACGCATGCTCAATATGAATATGGATATGAAAAAGAAAAAAAAAGTATCTTAGCATATAAAAATTGGGTATGCATATTTGACAGTAAGATACTGCATCTACATTTAGAAATATGAACGTCTTTATTATGTTTTGCTGGTGAAATGTCTGTCTGAAATAAAAAAATATCAAATCAAATCAAAAATCAAATGTGTTCTGCCTGTGCCACTCAAAAATCTGTGACCTGAAGTTCTGGGACTTTCCTTGTTCAATATTCAATTTGATTTAGACTTTTGAAACTTTAACATCAGGAGAAAACTTTAGGCTCTTTGTTGTGTTTCTTGTCTCTGAACTGTTTATGCCACATCTGTGAAGTGTGTAAAAAAGCAAACAAACACCCCATCATCATATTTCACCTTTTTATGTAATCTAAGTGATTATGTGTGCATTCATGAACTCACACACTTTCTACAGCCCAGTTATGGAAAAAGTTAAAACTTTGTGTAAAATGCAAATAAAAACACAATGCAATTACAGTATATACAAACAGCATAAACCCATATTATATTCACAATGGAACAAAGTTTTCATTTGAAATGACTGAACTAATAAATTGCACTTTTAAAAAAAAAGGTAATTTTAAAATTCAGCAGCACATCTGTTAAAAAAGCAGCGGCAGGTGAACAGCAGACTAAATCTGTGGTAGAACTAAGAAACAGCTGTAGGAGCATTTCGCAATGAATTATATAAATTTGAAGTAGGGCAGTAGAGATTAGGTATATAAAGAACATTTTAAATAAAAATGTGCAGAGGTTCTCAGTAAAAAAAAAAAAAAAAAAAAAAAAATCTAAAAGTAGTAGAACGTCAAAAAAATGCTCCTCAAGGGGAAATTGGGAAGATTTTGAATATTCTGTGCAGTTCATAAAATCAACAAAAGTACTAAAATCATCACCGTTACAAATATTGTCACTTTTTTATTGGTGTATACCTGCACTTTATAAATGAGATGCTTTGTTTTGTATAAAATATTATTGATATCTTGAGGTACAGTGTTTTGCTCAGTCACATAAACCCACAGTCAACGTTTTGTCTAGATGCGTTACTTTGCAAATATCCTCCATGCAATATGCAAACGTCGTATGAAATCTAACAATTTAACGTATTTTCCACAGCACATGATGGCGATGGGAAGCTTAAACCACATTAACGTTGCCAAAACCCTGGGCATTTGTCCTGGTGACAGCCTGCAGCTGGTCACCCAGCTCAGCACTCATGGCTCCCTGCTGGAGCACGTCAGGAGCAACAAGAACAAGCTCAGCCCCCAGAGGCTGCTCAACTGGTGTGTTCAAATCGCAAAGGTAAGGGATCCACACATTTCACAAATTCTTTTAGGCGTAAAAAGGCACTTTGTTTTCGCACACCTTTCAGCCTGAGTCAAATCTTTGTAACGCTGTCCTCGTCATCAGGGTATGAATTACCTGGAGGAGAACAGGATTGTTCACAGGAATCTGGCTGCGAGAAACGTGCTCCTGAACAATAACTTCACCGCGCAGATCTCAGATTATGGCATTGCAGATCTGCTCTACCCTGATGACAAGAAATATTTTTACAATGAAGTCAAGGTTGGTTTTTCTGCGTCGATTTTTACATTCATCCACACGTTGTTGCCTCTTACATTAACTCACTTCCAACTGCTTTACCCTTAGACACCAATCAAGTGGATGGCCTTGGAGAGCATCTTGTTTCGCAGATACACGCATCAGAGTGATGTCTGGAGTTATGGTGCGTTTTAAATATTAGTGCTGGAAATATTAATATGCACTGTGTTTAAAAGCTGAAAAAAATGACTTTGTAGTTTTCATGTCGCTCTTGACTTTCTCTTCTTTATTTCAGGTGTGACGATTTGGGAGATGATGTCTTATGGGATGGAGCCGTACGCATCAATGCGTCCTCAGGAGGTTCCTGACCTGCTGGAGAAAGGCGAGCGTCTGTCCCAGCCTCAGATATGCACCATTGATGTCTACATGGTCATGGTTAAATGTAAGTAACTTTTCGTTCTTGTTAGAGGTCCCTTGTGTTAACTATTGTGAAAACTGTGACAAACAGCCTCCCCCTCTCTTTTTTTTTTAATCCAGGTTGGATGATTGATGAGAATGTCCGCCCGACCTTTAAGGAACTGGCCGGTGAATTTACGAGAATGGCCAGAGATCCACCTCGCTACCTGGTGATCAAAGTAAGGCAGATCCTCAGCCAGCACCATGTGTAGACACTAGTTTAGTTTAAAATGTTCATCTTTGACAGTGGAGTACAGTAGTTTACATTTTTTATAGTGGGTATGCTGTGCTTGTAAACCAAAGTACACCAGTTAGTACAATGTAATCTGCCATTTATTTTGATTTTTAAGCATACTGAACATTTCAAAATTTATCTGATGCGTTTAGTACAACAAACTTTGCACAACAGTTGGCTTTGTATTAAAAATAAGTTGTAGGAGTTAACAAACAGTATCGAAACAAAACATGTTCAAGTATTAAATAGCAAGTACAGAAGTATTAATTAGACAAAAGGCAGACGGGTTGAACCAAATCAACGTGTCTATAAACACGAGCCCATGCCACGTATCACTGCCAATGATACGTGACATGGGCTTGTGTCATTGGGCACTTTTAAGTGAATATACTGAAATAGCTTTTCTAGTGGGTATACTCTGTACACCTGCAGATCACATAGACTACACCACTGATCTTTGGTTTATCTGTGTCTGCCAGGAGGACTGCAGCCAACAGGAAATGTCTCCAGAAGAAGTTACCCAGAGGAGTGCAGACCTCGGTGACCTGGATGATAATCCTGAGCTGGTCAACCTGGTGGCAGAAGGAGCGCTGGACGACGTGGCCGCAGCGCCTCATTACCTGTCCAGGAGTCTGAGTCGCCTCTCCAGAATGGACCCTCAGAGAGTAGGAGATATTAATTTATGTAGATTTATTTGTAGATTTATGCTTAAAAAGTACTTTAAACCTCATTTACTCTTTTTGTGATAAAGACGGTCCTAAATCCATCAAATGGAACTGGATATCTGCCCATGACCCCCAGTGTTGACCTTACAGGACAGGTAGCTACCTCAGACTTTGTGCTTATACACCTTGTTGTCAAATTGCTGGTTTAACGTTTTCTGTGTTGTTTTTAATGCAGGCCATGTGGCTGTCACGCTCTCGACTAAACTCTGCACGCACTGTGTCCGAGAGCTCAGAGGGGTGCGGCACAGCACTTGACATGGACATGAATGAGGACAGCTCAATGGCAGGGAGCCTGAAAAGAAGACGCCACCGTGAGGACAGTGCTTATGTGTCTCAGAGGGACAGCCTGTCCGGAGGGCCGTCGGAGACTCCGTCTCCAGAGATGGAGAAAGAAGATCTAAACGAATATGTGCTTCCTGGAGGCAGTCCAGAAAGAGGTGACATGCTTTTAGATTGGTTATTGTGTTTAATGTTTGCCACTGATTGCTCCAACCTCAACTCTTTCATGGTGGTTCACACAGATGTTACTTTTATAAACCTTTATGTCATCATCAGATCTTTACACAATTATTTACATAGCTAGGAACTCCAAACAGGATTCAAAGCCACGGCATGGATTATGTGTGCATTATTATTCACAATGAATTTTTAAAAGACAACCATTTAATTATTGTTGTTTATTATTTATTTATTTATTTATTTATTTTCAGATCCATTATTGTACTCATCCCGAGCCAAGATGGTAAAGTCTCATTCATCGGGCCTGTTGGACGAGCCAGATGAAGAATACGAGTACATGAACAAGCAAACGCATGCTTCACTGAGACAAAACAGCCCCTGGCAGAAGTCGAACAAGAAACGAAGCATGTCAGTGTCGTCACAAGCGACAGCGTGCTCCTGTGACACCACGCTCTCCATGGAGGGCAGAGGAGGACTGACAGTGAGCAACGGCCGGTCTGACTCAGAGCAACAAGTTGAATATGAATACATGGACATCAGAGGAAGGGAAAAAGACGAAAGCCCTCCAGAGCATGACCCTCCACCACCTCCGATTTTACCAAGGATAAGAAGAGAGGTGGAGGATGAAGACGAGGACGAATACGTGGAGGACGACAACTATCATTACACTAACAGTCAGCCGAAGCTGCGACAAGCTCTGAAAGAAAACAAGGAGCTGAGGCTCGAGGGCAGGGACAGCAGCGAGGAGTACGAGTATGAGGACATGGACGGCTTGGCTGCCTCGCCCCCTGCTGATGCAGGGGTGTACCAGAACATGCAGGGGGAGGGAGCAGAGGGGGCCACAGCAGTGCACCCGTCAGGGTTTGAGCTGCATGTGAAAGTGCGAGCCGGGGTCGACGTTGGGGAACCTGTTGCAGGTGACAGATCCTTTGACAACCCAGGCTACTGGCACAGCAGGATGTTCCTGAAGCCCAACGCTGTACCGACATGAAGAACGTTCAGATCTCACTCCTGGGACACACTCATGAAGGACCTGGAAAAAGATGCAGTAAAGCCGCAGAATGTAGCATATCACACAGAAGCATAAAGATACACAGTTCTTCCCTGAAGAACTTTTCATTACCATCTCAGGAAATGTACACTGTTTTTTTTATCATTTGTAAAATATTTCTGTACAAAATTTATAAAACTGTAATGATGTTGTGCAAACTTTTTTTTTTTTGCTATATATTCTAACAAAGTGAAATAACTAAATGCATTTTTGTACCTGCACCTTTGCTGTCAGAGCAACAATTCACAGTTTTTTAAGCGATAATTTGTGGAAATATTATGAACAAATAATATTTTCCCTGTTGCAGATAGCTCTTTGGACCAGGGATGCACCAATCCACTTTTTTCATTTCCAATACCGATACCTGCAGTTTAGTATCTGTCGATCACCGATCCGATACAACCCGATACAGAAAACAGTGATGAATTAATTTAAAAAATTTTTATACAGGCATAAATGTACTGAATTATACATTTATTGAAAACTGCACCAGTATAGGACACTTAAACACACCAATAGCTTTACAAACATGCAAAAACAACACAACTTTAATTTGTTCAGTCAGTGATTATAACATCCGATGTAAAATAAATAATGATAAAGAGACAGAAACTGACAAAAACAATAGGTTGACAACTTTGGTCAAACATGCAAAAATAAACTTCAACAAACTTTTCAAATGGTTCAGGAATTCTAAATACAGTATAATAAAAAATAAATTATAAAATAGCTCAAATAAGAGAGAAAAAAAAACATTAGCTGTGTGGTTGTCAGATATTTAAAATAAACAGCAATCAGCTCCTGTCTTTATGGATCAGTCACATTGTCACCGATACCAATCAAGAAATTTTCTATTTCGAATACCGATATCGACACTGATATTGGATTTGTGCACCTCAAGAATTATTTTTCGGTATTTGTACCGACATTGATGCTACTATTGGATCTGTGCATCTCAACTTTGAGCTACTTCAGTTTGAAGGAACGGAGTCTGACCAAACTGACAAGCTAACATCTGGTCTGGGTGAGACCAAGGTTTGATCTGCTGTCATCTTATCAGTAAATTGATTTTAATTACAAAATCAAAACAAAAAACTACTTATTATGAACACAATATAATTTACGGGGCCGTCGTTTTGCATGACATGGTCATTGTCACAGAGTTTTGTCACATTTTGCAAACACAACTAGCAGCTAGCAGTAGCACTTCTGGTGCAGCTTGGTGGACTTCTGCCAGGAATATCATGTTATGTCTGCTGGAATATCCACATAATGTGAAAGCAACAACAATGTGATGGTTTATAAAACAACATTTGTGTGAACTACTATAGACTGTTTTAGGTTTAAGTCGATGTAAAACAGTAAAAATACATTTTGGTCTCATCCTCTAAAATCATCATCATCTGGTCAGAATTTATAAAACACAATTTTTCAGACTCAGGTTGTTTAGAAGGCTATCAACAATAATTTCATAACTTTAACTAAGATCCCTGTTTCATCCATTTCCCCTTTCATGGCTCTAACCACTACGCTACCGTGCCACCTACTTCAAAAGAGCATGGGAGCATTCATTTCAATCTGCAGTAAGTAACAGGTTATTGAACGTAAAATGAAATTATTTAATAATATATGTTTTTAAGTCACTTGCCAGCACTATGAAAAAAGCATGCAAACAAGCATTTATGTATATATCTACATTTGTTCTTCAATATGTACATGGTGCTAGCTCTTCATCAGAGTTTTAAGGTGCGTGTCTACCCAGAAAACTACCAGGAAGAAAAATATACAGTGAGCGTAGTTTGTGATGGGTCTAAAAGCTTTGTTTTTTAAATACCTAAGCAACAATTTTGAGAATATTTCTCAGTATAACAAATAATTATTATTACTATGTTACCACGAATGAACTTCCACATGTTTTAACAGTTATGACTTTTTTTTTTAGGCCTGTGATTTTGGGCATTTCAGGAGTTAATGTAAAACACTAGCAGAACTGAACCAAATACAAGCTTCTTCTTCTTTCTTATTTTTATTTTTCAGGTTTACCTCTTGAATGAATGAGATATGTTTTGAGAACAAAATTATTATTATTATTATTGCTTGGAGGGGGATTATAACTGTTTTCAGAAATGTTTTAATGAAAATCTGTAATACATTTTTTATTCAATAAAAATGGCTATTCCACAGTCACTTCCCACCTATATCATCTGCAACTTATAAAACTGACGTTATTTTTCAATACAGTTAGTTCTTATAATAATTAAATACTATCTAAAGTGTTAATGCAAAAGGGTTCTTTTCGTGGCACGGTTCCCATAGTTGGGGC